>CM050163.1:301998627-302377035 GCA_027410445.1 Discoglossus pictus | reverse complement strand
TCGCTCTCTTGGTTGTTCTTCTTTATCTTCGACTGTGTTCTTGAATTTCCTCTCCCTCTCCCTCGAGACTATGGGCTTTGCCCCTTGTCTAAAAAAGTCGCCATTGAAGCTTGATGGAATCTTGTATTAACAGCTGATGTATTAGTATTTGATTTAGATCTACCTTTCTTTCCCCTGTCTTCTATATCCGGTTGTGTTTCTGTTTCCTGCCATTTATTACATAATGTATTATTATTATTATTGTTTTTCTAATAAGACTAGTTTAATTTTACTTATAAGATTAGTTTATTTTCTTTATTTTTAGAAGTGGTTTTGTTTATCTTTCTTTTTTTTTAGCAGGAGATGAGTTGGTCTCAGTTCTTTCTTCTATATTTAGAGTAGATTTATTATATTGTTTAGTGACGTTTTAGGGGTTAATATTAATAATAACGCTATTAAAAGTTTCTATATGATATCTCGCGGTGGCATAGTAGGAATGGCAATCACGTTAGTAAATAAGAGTTTATCTTTCCTCATTATATCGCGAAATCTCGCGGTAGGTCTTCAAGCCCCTACGTAGAGCCCTAGTCGTCACGTATTACGTCATCACGTAAACAGACGAATGGCGCAAAACTAGGAATTATCCTATGCCACTTGCAATTGAGAAACAGCCTATACACACTTAGGGGGTGTGAGTTAACGCCCTGGTAACGCCTAAGAAGGTGTAACTTATGTACTTTAAAAACCCCGCGAAATTCAACTGTGGTTATGCACTCTGTGTGCCTTGATAAAGATAGTGTATTAACTATCGAAACCGGTCAGCTTTTTTTATTATTTTTTTGTTATTGCTTTGGCATTTGATATATTACCTGTTGTCCACCTTTTCCATCTATATATTTGTGGTCAATATGGAGCAGTATGGTATGTACATCCAGGTATAAGTAAAGGTAAGAGTTGAGAATGCATTGTTTATTGCTTCTATGAGCTGTTCACCATTCTCAATTTTTCGCTTACCTGTTACACCTGAGTATCTGCTAAGGTATCTCTTGCCTATATTTTTCATTATTATTATCTTTATAGAGTGTTTTTTGCCATTTTTCCATTTATATTTATATATTTTTTTCGTCTTCTCTTTGTTTTTTGCATTTTCACTACTATTTATTTAGTTACAGTCCTATGATTGTTCGAACAGAAGTATGAGGACTATCACAGAAGGCTATCGGGATGTTTAAGTAATACTGTGTGTTACTTACCTGATACTTTCTAGTTTCTCCAGTCCTCCTTTATTCTATGGAGACACACTTGGTCATTGTACCTATTTACTTTTCTTAATACTCCTGCTACTAGAAAGATATATTTACTTTTTTTTTTTCTTTGTAAATATAAATAAGCTGAAATGTTGCAAATGTATCTGATCTCCTGGGTCAGGAAAATGTATTGATCTTATGGCACTGAAAGGGTTAAAGAGCCTTTGTAAACATTTTTCATGTTAAATCTATATTTTTAGTTCTCTGTTATTTAACATAAAAATGCTAACAACACCAGCTGTAGACTGCAACTAGCATGTAAAAAAAAATGGTTATGTATATGTTGTTGGTGTGAACTTACAGTATCAGGTACCACTGCTTAGAGATCAACACCCTGCAACATGCTATTTCAGAAAACAAAACAATTACAAA
This sequence comes from Discoglossus pictus, assembly GCA_027410445.1. Taxonomy (NCBI): domain Eukaryota; kingdom Metazoa; phylum Chordata; class Amphibia; order Anura; family Alytidae; genus Discoglossus; species Discoglossus pictus. The sequence continues at coordinate 302,375,377 of CM050163.1, read as the reverse complement.
AATAACAAACAAACTCAGGGACCAACACAGGTCACATTTTAAGCATATTCCTACTTGGGCACAAGTCAGATAATCGGAGGTTCAAGCCCAGGTGAACTCTCATAGCTAAGTATTAGCTTTACAGAAGTTATTTTGGGAGACAAGTAATCAAGCTCAATATCACCTAAAAGTGAAAGAGAAAAACACTAATAATATATTAGCATTAACACATAATTTATTGCCATGCAAAGACAATACGCAGTCATCTTTTCAGAACAACATGATTTAATACTTTTACAAGAAAGGTTACTGTCATAAATTATCTGATAACTACGTTAGAAAAATGTTAGACCAAAAATTAATTAGCTATACAGAACATTGAAATGTCATATCAGGATAACATAAGTAAATATAATAACATGGAAAAAATTTTTTAACAATATGTTGTAGAAATGGTATTAAAAAAATAACTAATAATAAAAAACAGTTTAATTTAAGAAAATAAATGGAATGATGACTAGACAATTCTCAAGAATACTTCCATTTAGATAAATGTAACATGTCCTATTTTGAGAAAAAGAAAGTCAGATACCAAAATAAAATTAAATCTATTACAAGAATGACTTTGTAAATGTGTAAAGATTTTTGAAAAATTCTAGATTTTGCAATTGCAATTCACAGGAGTAATATGTTTCTATTAACAGAATATTAATAAAAATTTGAAAAATAAGTAATTGGGCCCACTGCTCAAAGTGCCTTTGATCAGTAGCTTCCTACTGACATAAGCAGTAATGCCTGACACATATGTCTGGGGATTGTTGGCTCTTCTGTACAAGAATTGAAATTGGCTAGTATTTCAGTTCTGGATTGCCCTTAGGGGTGGGTCTGATATGCTTCAGGAAACGTCACATCTGTAATGGTACAAGGGCACTTGGAGGGCACCATTCAACACAGTACCATATTAAGTTGTGTTCATGCTATAAATATGCTGGCATTAACAATATGAGGCAAGCGTGCACCCCAGTGAGCTACAAAGCATAAATGTTTATGCCTCCATATAATTAGTTCCACAGAAATCAGGTTGAGTAGTTATGATACTTTTTAGTGGCTAACTGAATGGGGTGTCCAAAACAGTGAATTACAGGTTCTGCTACAAAGTGGATCAAGATATTCAAACTTAATTTTCATGCAATTTAGATAATCCACAGAATTTTATAATGTTTAGGATGGTATATTTCATTGAGTTCAATGATCAATTCATAGACAAGTATACGCTTTATGCAGAACAGCGTTTATTGAAACAATAGCAAACCAAGAATACAAGAATAAACAATTGGATGAAAGCTTTGGTTTTAGATAGATCACAATAAAAAAAAACAAGTATAGGCTTTTTAGAATCATTATAAATGATTTGGATAACAATCTATTTTAAAACATTCTATATTCTGTTAGTTCAATATAGGAATCAATAAGCAGTGTATAAAATATTAACAAACAATCAGCTGTCTATTCCATACAATATATTTGGTATTGTTATTCAGTTATATAGCACATTACTCTATGAAAGCAGTAAAAAGAAAAATCACCTATATGGCAGCCAGGTTATAATGTATGTTTAATGTAAACTAAATAGCTTTTATATTTAGGTATTGGAGTATTTAATAAGGGGTTTTATAACAGAATTAGTTGAATTTAATTTATCAAGGCAATCAGTTTGTTTTAGATAGCATGGACCCAAGTAGAAAACAATAACAGGTGGGACCTCATGTCCGGACAAATGATCCCCAAAACCTTATTTCAGGTTGTATCCATCTTATCAGTTGTCACCGAACAATTGTATCTGTACTATTTCAATTCTGTTATAAAATGTAATGATAGAAACTTGTAACTTATACTTTACCCATTTTTGTTAGCAGGTAGACCCTTGTTGGATAGGACTGCTCCTTAATCAATTTAGAAGTAATCCCTTTGGTATTCTTTTTAGGAGGAATTTGTAGTTGAGTTAGATATAGTGAAAATCACACAGACAAAATATATATATGCTCTTTTTATTCACAAAAGTCACAACATTATGTAGATACTAGCGACTTGCCAGTCAAAAAATGACAGCAATAAAATTGTAAGGCAGGTAATGCTGTTTGGCACAGACCTAAAAAAATTTTTGGGTGGTCTGAGATCCTTCGGCGCTCATTGCGAGCCTCTTTGCGCTTATTGCAAGCTTGTCCCCTTGTGTAGTTTGTGTGTTATGAGCAGCGTTGGCGCTTGTTGTGAGGCGCGCAGTGAATGGTTTTTGCCTTTATTGCGATAGTGTTTTTTTTTGGGGGGGGGGGGGTTTGTTTATATGTATTTCTTTATGCTAATTAAATAAGTAATAAAATAATAAATTAATATACTTTACCTATTTGTAAGTAATATATGCAGGAAGCATTGTGCTGAAGAGGTGACAATCTGTTTTGATGTTCCTACAGCATATAATGTAGGTTTGCACTGTTGTGGAGCCGAGGTGTAAGTGTCAGCAATGTGTGAAGTGTGTAGTGTAAATAGGCTGCGTGCGCAAGGGGAAACCGTTAGTGTAGCTGGGTACTTCCGCATTCTGTAAGTTTGTGTTGTAAAATGGCAGTGAATGTGTATGTGGTAGGTGGGTTTGTATGATGAAGCATCCTTGCTAATGGTCTATGTTGTAGGTCATACAGGTTTTTGTAAAAGCCGTATTTGGTTTGTGGTATTTAGCGGATTTAGGGGTCATGTAGCCTCGTTTTCGTTTTTTTTCGGCTGTCATTTTTTCTCTCACTTAGGGGATTTTCGAGGGTTTAAACTTTGTAAATTTGACCGAATTCAACAATTAAGCTGTGTTGCAGAGGTCCTGGGTGTCCCCCCTTGGTGTGGGTAAGGTTTTTATTTTATTTTGGTGTGTATTTTTGTGTTTTTTAATGTTTGCCGCTGTGCGCTGGTTGTCCGGCGGGTTGTAATTTTTGGTGTGTAAGTCTGCATTTTATTTTGTCCTGCGGCTCGTATTTTTTTGTGTAAGTTCGTAGTTAGTCATTGCGTGTTTGTTTTGTTTTTTAAACTTCCGCTTGTGTGGTGGTTTGTAAGGGGTTGTGAGTAGCCGACGCGGGAGCCTCCACCTCAGCAAATGCGGCCCCTTGCTTTGCGAGTGTACGCATTTGCAGTTTGAAAGTCATAGGGGGTCGTAAGGATGAGCGCCTATGGTGCTCATCTCCACCAGTGCTAGGAGTGCCTTTGGCGCTCCTTGCCAGCAACTGCAGCCCTTGCTTCACGGGGGCCGCAGTTGCGGCGGGCTCGCTACGCGTTAGCAACAACCCGTACTGCTGACAACTATATATGTGATTACACATTTCAGATATGCACATTTCAAAGCTGGACCCTGCTGTGCTCCTTCTAAGAGCAGCAGACAATAAGAAATAAAAATATGTTTTCTTGTTTTGCTGAAATGGATATTGTTGTTCAGTCTGGTGCGCCGCTGAGCAGCCATGTGGACTTTAGCACACAAGTTCTTTCAACTGCTTTTCTGAGATCTTGGAAAAAAAATTCTGCTACATCAGCTTTGACTTGCATGACAGAAAGATCATATAGATAATTTTCAGCTGCACTAACCACTAGCCATTTTCATGAAAAAATCATGAAGCAAAATTTTAAAAAAAGCATTATAAATGTATAAATAAGAAGCACAAAAGTAATGCCTGCTATGTTTTATTATTTATAAGTGCAGAAAAATAATAAAGTGGTTCACCAAGAAATAAGTGATCCATCAAGATCTTTATAAATTTCCTCAGGGAAAACAGATAGGGAATCATTGATCTAGCATGTCTCTGTAGACTACAATGTATTAGAAGCAAGTCCTGGAGGACTGCATGTTGAAGGTTAAGAATGAATATTGCAGAATGGCAGGGGTAGAATCAGAATTAAATATGTTAGACTAAATAACCATTTGCATGCTTCAGCATTTATTTCAATGGGTTATGTATCGAATAAGTGAATCAATTATGTTTTATTAGATTTTGGTTTTAGGTTTTATTTTGGAATTGTTTTCTTTTTTTTTACAAATTTTGTGTTAGGAGTAGTTTAAGGTAAGTTTATTGACAACAAAAGATGACTGTTTAATGTTGTTGTATGTTAGAGAAGTGAATTTGTGTACAAAATGGTGCATTTTGTCTCTCAATAGCTCTTTGTTAGGGCAGCTTTATACTATTTAAATATGGAAAAGAATGAAATGTGACTAGGTTGAAAAAAATGTTTAGTGAGTTAGTGGAAAGGTAGTGGTATGGGACGAAAAGGGAGGCCCTTTGTTGGAGTCCTTAAATGGGTAAAATTAAAAGTGAGATGGGAATGTAAATAATAAGATGGCAATCAGCACTAATAAGGCAGCCTTACTAGTGTTGTCATTGATAATAAAGTATAGCAGTGAGTGGTAAGCACAGAGAAAGAGGTTTCATAGATAATTCCAATCATTTGAGATCTATTATTGGATAAAATAACTGGTGGAATGATATATGAACCTTGTATATGCCTGCACACCCTACTCCCTTTCTCATAGCAACAAAAAGTGTTAATTAACACCAGTCTCCAGCAATCACTCAGACTCTAACTAGGAGGTGTTCCTCAGCAAGCATGGTCATGTTGCATTGGTAGAGACCACATACTCTCTGGCAGTAATAAAGATGATTTACAGCCAGATTATTTTATTCTTGTGATGAAATAGGTGCAGGGCAAATTGAGGGTTAAATCTAGTTTCCAGTAGAAGCTTGTTTCAAACCTTTTCACCATGTTGTTCACCAAGCTACTACACGGCAGGCAACTGGATGTTTGATGTCAGCATCAACTGTTGTGTCCATATGCATTTTTCACACATATAGTGGACCTATGTTAGCCATGATTTTTTTCTAATTATTTTCTGGGAAATTTGGGGATTGAAGGTATTTTTTCTTAACTGTAGTTACTGTTGAGGGTTGAACGTTTGTAATAGGATGCAGATGGAGCAAGATTCTACAAAAGATACCCTAATGACTTTGTAAATTTGTAAAGTTTGTTTTAAAAAAAAAATCGAGATTTTGCAATTGCAAATATGCTTTTATTGACAGGAAATCAGTATTAGTGGGCCCTTTGCTCACTGTGCCTATGATGGGAGCTGAAGAATCGACTCGAGCCACAGCAATGTGGAAATTTGGGATTAGCTTCATTTTTATATTTCCACTCTCTCTAAATATATAGTAATAACAGTTATGTATGTTCTTTGTATTATTTTATATTTTAGTTATTTGTTATTATACTTGAATTAATAATTGTATTTTTTCCATAAGTAGCAGTCAAAATCAAGTAAACAATATGCAAAAAAGCTTCTCGCTTGAAGTCCTTTTCACTGTGCTCAAAGTTGCAGTGTTAGCTTTTACATTATTCTAATGGTCTATGTACCTTGAGTCTTTGCAGGAGTCAGAAATACTACAGAATTTATAGAGCTTATGAGAACACGAGATCAGGTCCCGAAGCAACCATAAATCATTAGTGCCCTTCAAATTCTAATATATTCTCTTTGCTGCAATAATACATTTTATTTTTGGTTCAAATATCTACTGAACCCAAAGGAGTAAACTGACATTTTTGATTGCAGCAAATATATTGTAATGTCATTTGAGTGTGCGTGTGACTTTTGGTTCTTTCAGAACCTGCAAGTCTCGGGAGCTTCACACTCTTTACAGAGCATTATTTGAGAATGTATTAAGTCATATCAAAACCCTTATAAAACAGTGAAATATGCATGCATCTAAAAAATATATATTAATTACATGTCCAATACATTTTGAGATGATTATTTAGTTATTACATATCTTCTAGAATTTACCTTATCCAGGTGGTTAAGATATTTTATACATATATAATTTTATGTTCATTGTAATTCATTTTTATTTTTCTGATTTTTTCCATCATATTTGTTTACTTTTTCTGTAGGTTTTTCATTAGTCTATATGTTCACTTGGGCTACATTTTAATCAACATCACAATTGCGTGCTATAGCATATTAGCTGCCCAATTATATATACATTATGATTATAAATAGTGTAGAACAGTGGTTACCCTCATCCATTCTAGTCCCTAAAACATTATCTGCTAGAGGCTAACACTTTATATATACAATCACCATTAGTCACAGTTAAAGACAAATTTTAGAGGAACTTTTAAACAGTTAAACTCTTCTCTATTCAAATTAGAGCAAAGCTAGATACAAATTCAGTAAGTTACATAGAGTATCACGCTGATAAACATGTACTGTCTCCATGAGCACTGAAAGGTGATTAATTAGTCTACAGACAAAAAAAGGTTGACACTACTATAGACTATAAACCACAGGTGAGCAACTTCGTCCTATGATGTCCACCAAGAATCCAGGATTTCTGCATCTCTCTGCTTGTATATGCAGGTATACTGTCCTTTAGCACATGCAAGTTACTCAGTTTAATTGATTACGATTTTTCCTCCTACGCTCATGGAAAGATATATTGCAATCTTGGACTTGTAGGAATTGTTGTACAATAGGTTGTGAAATGAATATGTTTTTTGGTTAAAAAAACACTAGAAGAGACTGCTTATTTATACTCTGTTTATTTCAGTATTATTTTTGTATTCACCAGTCAGTACCAGGTTTACAACTTTGTCCATCAATTTGTAAAGTTTGTAGTAATCTTGCATCGCTTTTTGCCCCATTTCCGCCAGGTGATGTCACCATTTGTATATACAGGTATAATTCTGTTGTGCAACATATTCTTGACTGCAATGGATCTGTAATGTGAGGCAATAGCATTTGTTTTGCATAATCAGATCATGTGACTGAACGGACATGTGCCCTCCTGGGTGAGGCTGCCCAGGCAACTGCCTAATTTCCTTATTAATACATTAGGGCCTTGCCACATCAACTAAAACAGGATAATGCTAAAACTATTTTAAATTTGTATAGTAATCTTTATAATCCAAAATACAGTAACATGTACAATTTAAATAGGATGTAAATTTTGCATTCCTTGTCAAAAATGTGCAGACAAGGTGGGTCACGATTTTCTTATCAGCAACTTTTGCCTCTTGAAGTAAATGATTGGACTCACCTTGGTTTTCATGTTAGTGTTTCATTATTTTTATATTTGCATTCCAAGCCTTATCTATGTCTATTCTCTCACATTATGAATGGTGATGTATTGCTTAATTAGACACCTTAAGGTTTTTGTGATAAAAGTTTCGGTGAATAATTACTGTGCCTGCTCAGACCTAAGGCTATGTTTTTGCAGAATGCAGACTGTAGGAATTTCACTGTAAAACACAGAAAACAAATACTGTGAGACATGGGAATTGCATGAAAGGGTCACCTTGAATGCATTGTATCCTCACTGAATTCATTAATTGACAATGGTATAAGCAGCTCTTAAAGAATAATTACTCTTCTGTACAAAATCATCTATTTTTCATATTATAATCATTTTAAACTTTTATCATTGACCCATTTTATACTGCAATGTATTTAACATATCAACAAATACGGTATATTAAACATTTTTTGGGATACCCAATTAATGGTTGCAGCATTTTCTGTACACTGGGATATTTTAAAATACATTTCACCATTTCAAACCATTATTAATGCATAATGCAGGTAAAAATGTTAACAATGTATGTTGTCATATATATGGTTGTTAAAACATTATATCATTTAAAGGCATATTTCAATTTCATGGATTATGAATGCAACTGATAGAGGAGAATCAGTAACATGAAAAAAACAAAAGAAACATTGAATCTCAGAGTTAAAGCCCCTTAAAATCCCTGCTAAAATTAGCATAAAATTCATATTCAGTTATAGCCAGGATTTGAGGATATCCCTGCTGACTACGGGTATGTATATATATATATATATGTATATATATATATATATATATATATATATATATGTTTATATATCACATCACATATATAGTTGTCAGCAATGCGGGTCGTTGCTGACAAGGAGCGCCAAAGGCGCTCCTTGCACTGGTGGAGATGAGCGCCGCAGGCTTTCGGACTCCAAATGCGAAGCGAGGGTCCGCATTTGCGGAGGTGGAGGCTCCCACGTTGGCTGTAATGAGCCACAGGCTCATTGCAGGCTGCAAATGCTGAAGCGAGGGGCAGCATTTGCGGAGGTGGAGCCTCTACGACGCCTCCCACGCAGTTACAAACACCCACACAAGCGGCACTTTACTAAAATACATCTAACACGCAATCACTATATACGGACTTACACAAAAAATAAGAACCGCAGGACTTACAACGGAAAATTTGTGGACTTAGCATAAAAAAATACGAGACGCATTACGACCTAGCAAAAATACGACCTTAACGGCAAAACCGCGCGCACCTGAAAACATTAAAAACACAATAAATACACACAAAAAATACATAAAATGCTTACCCACACCAAGGTGGGGCACCCAGGACCTCTGCAAGTGAAGTTACACCTCTCACACGAAAATCCCATAAGCGAGAGAAAAAATTGTCGCCGAAAAAAACGAAAACGAGGCTACAGGACCCTAAATGTGCAAAACACCACCAAGCACATACGGCTTGTCAAAAAAGACGTACGAGGTACACTCTTACCAAGGACGCAACATCATCCACAGCCGCGTACCACATCCACATTCGCCGCCATTTTAAATACACACAAAAAAATACATAAAAAGCTTACCCACACCAAGGTGGGGCACAAAGGACCTCTGCAAGTGAAGTTACACCTCAATTTAAGTCCAAATTCCAGAGTTTAGACACACGAAAAAAACGAGGCTACAGGACCCTAAACAAAACAAATTGTCAGCTCTTCAATACAATGCTTCCTGCATATATTACTTTAAAATAGGTAAAGTATATTCATTTATTAATTAATTAATTATTTAGTTAGCATACAAAAAAACATATACACAAAAAAAATATGCACTCTCACAATAAACACAACAGCCATTCACTGCGCGAATCACATCGAGCCCCAACGCTGCTCATAGCACACAAAGCCTTGCAATAAGCGCAAAAAACAGATCACCGCCGACCAAACAATAACACCAAAAGCGGCTATCAGAAAAAAAAATACAACGACCAACAGCCTCGCAATGAGCGCCAAAGGGGCTCAGCGCGAGGCTCGCAATGAGCACCGAAGGATCTCGGACCACCAACAAAATTAATCTCTCGACCAAACAGCATTACCTGCCTTACAATTTTATTGCCGTCATTTTTGGACGGGCAAGTCGCTAGTTCAATATATAAGGTGTGACTTACCAAGGTATTTATGAGATTCTGGGAAAACATATACCTGGAATTCTGCAGAGGAATTTCGTATCCAGGCATAAATATGTGGCAACATTTATTAGTTTGGAAGGATGATTAAAAAGCCCTCAAGTATATTCATGAGATAATGAATAATCTCACTTTCATGTATCAATATAGTAAAACAAAACTGTCAGATTTTTAGATTTAAATATTTACATGGAAAATATGCTTATTAAGACCATATAAGAAACCTATGGACAAAATAATTGTGAGATATAATAATAGGTATTATCGATCATGACAATAGTGTTAAAATTGAAATGAGGAGGAAAAATAATTGTTTTATTTAATAGCTCATAATTCTATCATCATTTATGATTGTGTTAATTATTAATAAATAACACATGAAAAACAATAAATATATGCAAAGTGAAAAAAATGACTTTTGCAGTAAAGAGTTAGAAATTACCCTTAGTTCTTTTCCTTTTATGACTGCTCCAGCACAGGCAGCTGCAGGGAAGGTGAGCATCCGCTAGATGGCGCTGCCAAAATGTTGCTGCCGATATCATAGCTTTAGCGTTAGTTTAAGGGTTAGGGTAAGTGTTAGGTGTAAATATCTAAGCTTGGAAATTGTATATTATCTCAGCAGCCCTTGCAAACTTTGCACAATTTCGGCAGCGCCATCTAGCAGCTCCTTGCTGCAACTGCTGCTGCCACTGCCGGAGCAGTCATAAGATAAAAGATCCTTACTCTAATTAAAACTGTTATTCCTATTAAAATATTCTTTTAAATGAAAAAAACACTGTTTCACTGCATACATCTATCTGTTAACATGCAACATGACTTTTTTCTTGAGATTTTACGCCAATTAACTAACTAACCCTTCATTTAGTCAGTGAATACATATCTTAGCTTTTATACACATTTATTTGATCCCGGATTTTCCCTAGACAATAACATTTTTACATAATTTATATAGTACAACTGTATTTTAGTAAAACCATTAAATGCTAGTGAGGTTTGTAAGAAAGTAACAACTTTAGAAACTATGCACAACCCGTCTGTAAATGGGGGGTATTCTATAGCATAAGTTCCCTCCTAGAGAGCCATCTACAATCTTCACCTCGGTGGCTTCAAGCAAACCTCTGACATCACTTCCTTTGCTTCATCTTTCTGCTGTTTACTTTACAAACTGTCAATCTAATACATATTTATTCTGTTAATCAGAGACTGTAAGATGAGAAACATTTATTACCCAATAAACTTTCATATACCTTGAGGACCATTGTAGTTTAAGACACAACATTAGTAAAAATATGCTCTTTTAAATAAATACTAAACTCCCATTTTTTTGTGATTATATGTTTATAGGGCAAAATTGTTATAGATGCGAAAGGAAGGAAATTAATTGTTTAATTTATTAACTATTACATGCAATTATATTTTATTCGGGTCAGAGAAGGATTTTTTTTTTAAGTTGGTTTGCCACCCTTGATGGATGTTTGTATACAGTGAAGGTTCTGATCCAGTCATCATTTTGCATTGCTTTGTGCAAGCACTCTTATTATGAATTTTTGCTCTTCATAGGAGAAGAGTGTTACTGTAATGTCATAATGGGAGGCAGAGTTTAATTAAGCATTGTTTGTTAATAAAATTCTTATTAAATATTAAAAGTATATATTCAATATTAACATTACTTTCGATTATTATTTAGTGAAACTACAGGCCATTTGTCTGCGGGCTTGAGATTTGCTACAATTACAGAGCTATTTAATTCAACAAGGACGCAACAAACAGGCCGAAGCCTCAAGACCGTAAACCCTGGTTTCATATGTAACGCTTCCGGGTATCCGATCCGATGAAGTGCGTAAAATCAAGCAAGGCTGTAAACAGCAATCCAGTCACAGGCCACATTAACCAATAGGAATGGTAGAACGCTAATTAACGCTGCAGAAATGGGTTTAAAAGGCCGTGAAAATCATAAGTCTCTAGACACACAGGTCTAGACGTTGGTGAGTTTTTGAGCTTTGGAGAAAGAGACAGAGAGAAGGAGTTTTGTGATTTTTTGCTATTTTGACCACTAAGATGTATTAACACTTAATTTACAACACAAATAATTACTGATATCACATAATTCACACACATAGAATAATACCTTCACATACCTATACATAGCGATAGGCCACAACACATTTACACCCCCCATATCCTCACCTCCTCCCCCCCCCCCATACCCATACTATAATAAACATAATAGACACATATTTATTATGTTGATCTTTATATCAAGTTCATAATTTCCTGGACGGTAGAGGAGGGGAGGAGGAGAGTGAGGACAGAGAGGGGAACACCGGAGGAGGTGAGGAGGAGAGTAAGGAAAGGAGGAGAGGTAGCGGTGTGGAGATAGGGAGAGGTATAGGAGGAAGCAGGTCAGGGAGGGGAGGTAGAGGCTTAGGAGAGCAAGTGCAGGGAGGGATGGGCCCTCAGATGTAGGCACCCAAGGAGTAGGGGCAGAGGGTCAGGGGACTGATCCCAAGGGGGGCAGGTAGTGGGGATGAGGGATTGGCCCAAGGGAGAGAACAGGGAGGCCAGGAACAGTTGGAAGGAAAAGAGGCTGTGGCAAAATGCAGGGCCCCAATTATAGCTCAGAGTAGACAGACATCATGCCTGCTATAGCATCATACATGGTGGGAGGGACATGAGGCCTAGTCAGAAGACACATGCCTGGAGTGAGGTTGCTACAGCTGTTGCTGCATTAGGGGTTGCAAACAGGATTGTGAGGTCTTAAACACAGATATGATGACTGCAGATATAATGACTGCAGGATGAAGGTGAATAGGAAGATGGCAGTGGAGGCGAGAGCAGCCCATGCAAGCGGTGGTGGACCACCAGGCAACATCACATATAGCGGATGGGAGCAGACCCTGAAGGAGTGGATCGAGCCGGCGTCAGGAGTGGGCCTTCCAGGACAGCTGGACTCCGGGTTTAAGGCAAACGTGCAATGTGAGTATCTATACACCATCACGCCCTCATATGCACACACATGAACACCACGCACATAGATAACTGACACACAATAGCATTGTAAGTTTTCTGGTTATGACTACAGATATATGGGGCAGCAATAACCATGTAAATCCAGGAAGCAAACATATTCTTATCATAATTGTTATCAATTAAATGTCTATTTAATATCTGCAGTTAAAACTGATTCTGAGTAGCAGTCGCTAAATAGATCAAGATTGATTTGCCAATCACAGGAGAGTACATGTATGGGTGTGCACACTGCGGCATATGCAGATACAGACTCTGTAGGACTGCATGTGCTTGTCATGTACTAGCCTAACCTGGACCATGCCTCATCTGCATGTTAACAACAATTGCTGAGAATTGGTCACAGATTGATCAGTCTCAAACACTGAACAGCAGATTCAGCTGAGCACGTGTCCTAATGATCTGCAGATGGAACACTGCACCAGCATTACATATATTAATATGAGCCATGATCCCCACAATACTCAAATACTATTGTCCTCTCATTTCAGTACCCAGAAGGTGTACATCGTCCACAGAGACAATGGGGGAGGCTGCACAGAAGGAGGAACTACATTCACCCACGCAAGTGGTGGTGGAGGAGACTGTAAACAATCCAGAGGGACCGGGACCATCACAGGAAGCTAGCCCATCCGCAGCAAGATGCCTACCCACACCATAATTGTGGGGAACACTACCTGGGCCCTCACACGCATCATGGGCACGTTCTCAAGCATTTCTTCTACCTCCACCTCACACGTCATGGCGCCAGCAACCACCTCCAGAGATGTCCTGGTACTGGTGACCACCCTCAGCTGGCCCACCACTGCCACCTGGTCAGATGACAAGGATGCATTGGCTGGGGTAGCATGACTTTTGGGAGCACGAGACATGCTCAACGTCTCGTGCGTGCTCACAAAGTCTGACAAATGTGCGCACCCACACCAGTGCACCAGTACAGCAATCTACACTCACCCTCTCTTCCCCCTCCTTCTCCAGCTCAACCTCTGTCCCTCCAGTACTCACCCTCTCTCCCCAGCTCTCCCTCCTTCCCTCAGTACTCTCCCTATCTCCCCAGCTCTGTCTCTCCCCACTAATCACTCTTTCTCTCCCCCTAGTACCCCCCACCTCCCCCCACCTAACCCCAGGTCTCTCTCCCTCAGTACTCACCCACTCTCCACGCTGGTGTGGGAGCGCGCCTTTGTCGGCGTGCACATGATGTTGTGCACATTGCGTGCGCCCCAAAAGATGGTGTGCCATTGGCCGGAGCCCACCGCTCCTCCAATCCAAACCTGGCCCCAACAAACCTGCCCCCAACAAACCTGGGTCCAATAAACCGGGGCAACACCAACGGTACGGCCACCACCACCACCACAGATGATACCAACACAACCGCCACAGACCACACCAACACCATCGACATGGCCAACACTATCGACACAGACGACACTATTGCCACGGGCACCTCTGGCCTCACCACAGCACATTGACAGTCCCAGGAGGACCAATGACAGACCTCACACCTCCTCAGAAGGCACTTTGAGGAACCTCAATCAGCAGATCCGGATAGAGGACAAGACCAATGTCACCTTAATGCAACGACTGACAACCCAGCTGGAAAGGCAAAATGAGAGTGCAGCCACTCATGTCGACAGCATCAGATCGCTATCTGGTGAGATGAGGAGGCACAATTGAAGGATGGAGAGGTATGAGCAAAAGGCTCTGTTGTAGCAAAAATCCATGAGTCCTCAGATAAGTTTCTTATCAGATTTTATTTATACAAAACGTGGGTTAGCAACAAAGAAAACTTCCAAAATGGCTGCTGCTGACTGGCTGACTGAACACAAATATAAACAACATAGCTTTTTATAGTGAAATACATAATGAACATGGTATAAGCCATTCTACCTTTTAGAAATATGGTATGACCCACCCACACCGCATTGCTAGGTCAATAAACGATTATTTTTTATTATTAAGCCAATAAAATGGAACATGCACATATGCCATGCCTGATACGTCACACTAGATACTCAAAACACTTTCAAATTGTAATCTCTTGTGCATAGGTCAAGTAATGTATTTCACGAATATCCTTGGGATTTTCCTTGTGGACTACTGAAATACATATTGTTTAGAGTAAAATAATTGAGCGGCTAGTGCAATTGGTGGAAGACCTGATTATATCCCTCCAGCCATTGGTCCACAGGCTCCACCCCCACATACACATACATCACATTTCTTTCACATTCCTACATCTGTAAACTAATGAGCCCTAGTTACTATCAAATAGATTAATACATATAATAGTAATAATAATAATAATACTAATATAATAATATAGGGTTAATACACGTGAGAGGTCCAATTTGTGATACTGTGGAGTATCAACATTCCATTGAAGGGCAGATAACAATATGGCAGGTAATAATGTGAAGTTATTGATAGCAATACACTTGATGTGATTTCACCAAATGATAATGGGTATACATCTTGGCACATGGCCACCAGCAATGGCGTGGGACTTTCCAGGATGAGCATAGCGGAGATTATCCCTGATTGCGGTGAGTTGGCTGTTGCTCCACATGGCTCTGCACATGTTCCCCTGGTCCCCTTCTGGATCGCTCCCTTGTCGTGGTGAAGGGGCTTGTGTACCATATAGGGCCACTCTAGGAGGGCAGGTCATAGCAGAGAGGTCAGACAAATCATAGTCCACTTGAGAACTGGCAACCCACTCCAGTATCTTTGCCATGCAGACCTTGTGGATAAACACAGACAGAGACATAAGTAAGTGTGCTGCCGTCCATAGGGTCACAAAGAGTCGGACACGACTGATGGACTGAAAGACACAAAATAAATGGTTAATAAATTGTTCCCCTGTTACTTGATATATGTCATGTGGCAGTGTAGTTTGGCCACAATTTCTTTTCCCAATGTAGATCTGATGAGTGAGATGTATATAAAATGATCTTTGTATTTTTAGGGTCCACATTAGAGCCTCTATGAGTGAGAAAGGGATAATGGGAGGCAGTTTAATGTTTTCGTGTTGCAATTTAATCAGGTAGTGTGTCTTTAATTGTACAATGAATTCAAATTTTTCTTTTCCTTTCACTAGTTTTTTCAAGTCCATTGGTGTGTTTTTATTGTCTTTTGCAGTGTTACAAACTAGTCTGTAAACTCTTTACGGGTCCCATTTGGAACCTGTAATATTTTGGTCGACATTTGCAATTTGTGGGTTTGAAAACAATTGCGGCCTTGGGTAATTGTAGCAATTGAATAGCTATTTGCGATTTTAGCCATCGTAACTCTTGCAAGCTTGAAAGATCAAAAGGTTTAGATGGGGTGTAAGTTACATTTGTAACAACCGCAAGGATTTTCAGCTTCTAACCCATCGATCGTTTGCGGCTGGCAAAAAGATGCCAACTGAATAGCAAATTAGTTTATGGGCTACATTACGGGCTCCTGTAAACCACAATAGCTCAATTGAATTGATGCCCTTGTCTTCACCCTGCATATGGCAAAAGGGCTATGAGCAACTGCTAAGAAGATTATAGGCTACATCACCTGATAAACTGTGTTTTGCTTAGGTAAATCCTCAGCACTGCCTCCAAAACCAGAAATACTCCTACCCCTTAATGACTTCATAAAAGTTAGTTAGAGCAATTCAACTCAATGTTTAGAAGCTGATATTAGGCTGTGGTCCTTCAAGTTAAATAGTCATCTTTAGATGCACGTCAGAGGGAAGAGCAACAAAAATCAGGATCTCATTAATCACTAATGAAATTATTTAATGTCACTTTGCACCACTATCAATTTGGAACAGCAGGAAAAGTAGAAACCCAGTGACCGGACTAACAGGAATGCTGGACAAGCAAGTAGCAAGAGAAGGTGCCAGGCAGGCCAGTAGTTCTGGGCAGTGCCAGATAGCAGGTAGCTCTGGGTGGTGCCAGACTGGCAGGTAACCGAGCAAAGGCGCAATAATGAAAAATACAAGAGGGAGAGGCAGAAATCAGAGTCAGATGGCCCAGTAATCTACTGCAGGCAACAGACAAACAAAAATCCAACAGAAAGACAAGGCCAAATATCCATGAGATCAAAATACAAGAACCACTTAGACCAGGAGCAGAATCCTAATTTCTGAGCCACATTTTTTCATTCTGACTGCCTATAAATATGTTCCAAGTATATCCACATGTGGTGGTAATAAGTTGCTAATGAATAACATCTAAATCTAGAACACATTGAGGAGACTGAACTAACTCTATGTATATTACCTGGGGCAGGTAATTTAAGGATCCCTGGAAGTGAGCACACTGTTCCAAGTTCAATCTTCACCCCAGCCATGTTCTGCCATGTAGAAAAAATTCTGAAAGATTTTATTGTGGATCATTGAGAATCCTTGATGTTAATGTAGGGGATCCATAGCACAGCTGGGAATTAGGAAATTACATTAGCAGCTACCAATAATACAACTGTATAAATAGAATAGATAGAAATATAGAAATATAAGGACAAAAGTGTCTACGCCATGCTACTCCAATACAACCTTCGGCATTCAAAACAAGATGAAAAATGATTCAGAGGTCTACTAAGTCTCTCAGCACGTTTCAAGTTGTTCTGAAAAAGAAATTGGAAAAACATGATATATTAAATAATTCACTTTTAATTAAAGATCAATGCAACTTAGATATTTGTATTTTTGTGTGTTTATTAATTTACTTATTGATCAACTGAAAAGAATAAAGAAGTAAAGTAGGAGATTTTGGAAACTACCTCTAAATAACTAGCCATTTGGACCCACTGGGGCTAAGATCAAAATGCATGGTTGTTCGTTTTTTTCTAATCTAGGCTTCAATTGCCAGAATCCATCACACAACACACAAATGTTTTAAATGTTTTGGATGATAATTAGTCTTCTTCTTTTATATCCTGGGAATCAAATATTGAACACCAACAATTAGATTAAAATAGCATTTGCCTGCTGGAAATCTGACAATGAAATATAGGTAGTCTAAAGAACAGACTATGTTGTTGAAGTAAAAATGACTATTAATAAATTAATACAACACATTCGGGAAAATGAACAAGTGCATTTAAATGACAACTGTAATTCCATATATGCAATGAATTTTTCTGAGGAGTAACTTCATATTCAACAAAAATGGTATCTATAAAATTGTAAGGTTTGTCTGAATGAACCCAGCAGCAGGAAGAATTATATTGCAGGCACGCTATAGGTAAAGGCTAGAGGCAATAAATCAAAGTCAGAAGTCCAAGGTCAAAAGGCAAGCTAAACAATGAAATCCATACCAACTGCCTTCCATGAATGAGTAAGCACTGGCAGATTTTTGCACAGGAGTGTGCATGGCTGGCCACCAAAATCTGCATAGAATCAGTTCCAGGGTCTTTCTATAGCCAGGATGCCCAGCCAAAGGTTTGTCATGAGTTCTCTGGAGTACAGATAGTTACAGATATTTTCCCATTTTGTGTTTATAACCCATACCTTCTGAAAGAAGACAGGCGACTTTGAGGCGTCTTTGAGACATTGTGGCTCTTAAAAGGTGTTTGTTAGGTACAACATGATCCAGGCACAAGGTAATAGACCTGACCTTCTCTTGATATTAGGACAGGACATTGGCTATACCATCCTTTTTTCTAGGACAGTAGGTTATATTAATTTGAAAGTGGCTGAAGAACAAGGCCCAAAATGCTTGTCTAGGATTAAAATGCTTTGCAGATTGGAGCTACTCTAAATCTTGTGGTCCATGTAGATCAAGAATGGTTGCATAGTACCTTTCAGTAGATGACACCATTCTTCCAGGGCTACTATAATGGCCTTCTCTTACTAGTTGTCCACATCATAGTTTCCTTCAGCTTTAATTAATTGTTTAGAGAAGAAACATACAGGGTGTAGGAGATGTTTAGGTCCATGATGCAAAGACAGAATAGCCTATACTGAGATATTGGATGCATCCAATTCCACCACATATTGACAAGCAGGATCAGGACGCACTAGAAAAGGTGCTGTTGTGAATCTTTTAAGTCGTTAAAAGACGTTTGTGCCTCTGAAATCCATAAAATGGTATTGTAATGCAGGTGGTGACTGTGATCGGAAGGGCGATCTTAGAGAAGTCCTGTGTGAACTTCTTATAAACTTTTACACAATTCAAAAACCTCTGGATCTTTATGAGTTTCTTTGGGACTGGCCACTCAGATAATTGAGGACATTTAGGAAATACTGGAGGATATCAGGAGCAATACACAGGTAAGGGCATCACTGAGTGTTTAAAGTGGCCATATCTAGTTCGATCTGCTGTTTTTCATTCACCCCCTACCTGATACACTCAAGGTTATAGGCCTCCCTGAGATCCAGTTTAGAATTTTTTTGCATCCTTTAGTCTATCAAATAATTCTGGTGTCAGTGGCTATTCTTGATAGTGATGGCGTTCAGTTCTCGATAATCTATACATTGTCCTAAAGTTGGATCTTTCTCCTTAACAAAAATAATGGGGGCCACAGCGGGTGATGTGGAGGGTCAGATGAAGGATTTCTTACAGTTGTCCTGTATATACTGCTGGAGGGCTTGCAACTCAGATTCTTCTAAAAGAAAGTCCCAAAATGAATCTTCACCCCAGGTAATAATTCAATTGGGCACTCATACACCTTGTAGGGTGGTAACGTTTCAGCCTCCACTTTACTAAAGACATCAGAAGAAGCAAGATAACATGCTGGAATTTTAGGTCACTTATTGTGGTCTCTGTGGCACATAATCTGGTAGGTTCCGGGGATATAAGATGGGTCTATTGGCAATATTCAGAAGTGTAGGCGACTAATTGGTTGTGTAAAGATTAGCTAGTCCAAGGACCAATGGAAACAATGAAGTGGAGACCACCTGAAATGAGAGTTGCTCAGAGTGTCCAGGTGTTATATAAACTATAAGAGGGTGGTTTTATCATATACTGGCCCAGACTTGATAGAAGAGCAATCTATTAATTCGATAAGCACAGGTACCATCAATTAAATAGGCCCTGTCTCCAGAGTCAAGGGTGCCTCTATTTGCATTTTGTTTGTCCCAACAGCAGGGGCACAGGGGTTTTGCTGCAGAAGGTAATCGTACATGAACAGGAGAATAAGAGGTAAGGTTTTTAACTGTCTGAATTTTGATGTGCAAAGTACATGCACAGAGGAAGTATCCTGGCTGACCACAGTACGTTGACAGATTTTTAGATTTTAGTCTTGTTCTATTCCCTTTTTTGGGGGAGTTAGGGGTCTTCTAAAGACACCAAGTTGCATATGTTTGGGATGAGCTTTTGCAGGTAAGGCAGGTGGCATAGGGTCAGATATATATAATGTATTGCATTGCTATTACCAAATGCCTCTCCCTCAGTCATCAATCTGGATGGCCACTTGAAATAAGTATTCCAGAGATCAGGAATTATTTTTTACAGCCTGACAGTCCCAGTCAAAATAGGTCAGTCAGAGCAGGTTCATTCAAGAGAGTATCAACTGACCAATTTCTGAATGCCACCACATAATCTTCAGCCAATTTCCTTCCTTGATGAAGGTTACACAGAGTCATCTGTGCTGTAGCTAACTTGTGGGATTCATTATAGATGTGGGCCATAGTATTACAGAAGTGGCTTTGGTTGAAACTGTCCAGAAATGGACTGTGTGTTTCAAGAAGATTGTGGACGCAATTAATGTGTACTCCTTTAAGTGAGGAGATTACTGTTGTAACCCAAAGTCAGTGGTATAAAAGTGTGGTTTAAGGAGAAACAGAAACTAACAAGCATTGTTAAAACTGTGGAATTGAGTGTGGACTCCCTGATAATGCTCATAATGGTACTTGTGGTTCAGGTGCAGCAGCCTAAAAGGCAGGTCAGAAATAGTGACAGGTGCAGTACTTTGTATTTGATTAAAGTGAGCCTGGAGGTCCTGAACAGCTATAGCCAAAGTCTGCAAGTTTTCACAGTATGAAACCCGGGGAGGAGAGCTTTTTGTGGGTTCCATAATTTAGTTATGTAAAGCTGATCTGAAAGAACCCAGGGGCAGGACCAAGTACCTTATGATAGGTTGGACTGAAGAAACTCAACAGTAGGAACAGTTATACTGCAGGAACAGTACAGGTTGGGTGAGAGGCAATACATTAAAATTAGACAGTCCAAGGTCAAAAGGCTGGCAGGATCCATGAAATAATATGTGCTATATTGGAGTATAGTAAATACGATAGGTGTTCTGGAACCCAAGATATATTAAATCATTTATTTTTTTCTTAATCAACGTATGTAAAGTATTTTTATTAGTTAGTTTATTTAACTTTTGCATCAATTCATGTACACAAAATTAATTTGACTAAACTTTTTTGTGCTATTCTTCTTTTGTATTTCTCTTTTGTTTATATTCTGTGCTGTTGTTTTTTTCCTTATGTATTCTTTATTTGCAGTTACTGAGTTTTGTGGCATCTCTACAGAGCAGGACTTCAACACCAGTCTGAGAAATGAATAAAGAAAATATAGTATGACCAACAATTAGATTAAAATAACACTAGTTTGCTGCAGATCTGACAATGATAAGACTGCAGTCACTAGAATAGGGTATATTTTTGAAGGATGAAAAAACTAATAGTCCATTCATTTAGCACAGTGAGGAGATGGACATGTGAATTTATAGAACTTCTATAGCACCATATTTATATTTCTGTAGGAATTAAAATACTTGTTTGAGAAAAAGTAGTTTTTGCATGTAAAAATTAATTATCTCAAGCCTAAACAATTTACTAATCTTAAGAAAAGAAATATTATAAAAATAGAGAGAGGAATGTGTAACTGGGTAAGCAAGCACTTTTAACGGAGGTGGATGCAACACTAATATAATATATTTTTAATCCTTCTTTTTTCTTTTAGTCTCATACCCCAGTGAATGCTGAATTACCTTTTTAAAAGATCAATAAACAAATCCAAGAATGTCAGTTTTTATTGGTTACTCTTTGGTGAGTTTCCAGGAGCTAATGATGTACAGGAAAAGCCCATAGATTTTGATATATTTTATAACTTTCAAGTGCTTTGACAGAATGCCTGGAAACCTTAAACCCATGTGTTCTTGACTTTTTTTTTATATGGATTTGAGAGCTTGTATTCAGATAATATCTGTTAAGTTTAATTGAAACTCTAGTAATTTGAACAGATACTTAACAACAGGAGTGAATAGAGGAACAAGTTCCAGTAAAATAGCTCCCCCCTCAGCCTAAAATCAGCTAGATATCTAAGATGAATGTAGTCATGGCAGAAGCAAAGTCCGAATGTAAGATTTTCTATAGATACATATTTATATAGCTACTTACTGTGTCAGTTTGTTACACACTTCACAACCAAACTACAATGGTCCTTTAAGTATATAGTTTAATTTTTCCATTAAATTCTTCCCCACAGCTGCTGATGTCAATGGCATTTTTTACCAATCAATAGGGGTCCAGTGTGAGAGAAAGTGCACTAAACTCTTAGCCAAACAAAAAATGTATATGAAGGACAGATGCATTTGTTCATAACATTAAACAGTGTTAGTAATTTAGTCTTTCATATTTCTACAGAATGGAAAAACTGTTTTGTGAGAATATGTAGGGAAAACCTAATTGCTATTAATTAAAGAAGTCCAGTTTAATTCAATGTCACTCTTTAATATATTGCTGGCAAATGGGACACTCACAATATCAATCTGCCTACTTAATTAGGTTAGTATCATGTTCCTTTTTAGCAAATTTACTTCACAGTATTTAGAGACTAAATTAAGGACTTCACAATTATAATTTGTAATATTTAATTTATAGTCCTATTTTTAATCTCAAGAAACTACTTCTCCCACATTGCACAGAAACAGTAGTGCATACAAATTCAGCAGATAATTTAATCTGAATTTAAAATGAATGTGCAGGAGAATAGATATTTAAAGATAGACTAAAACAGCGCTTAATGTATTAATATCAATAATTTATTTGGACATATTCAGGTCAGAGATTAACATAGGTCATAACTAAAAGAAAAATTAATCGAGTAAAAGTAATTATATTGATGTGATTATTCTGTAGATTTTCTGCAGAAAAAGAATATTTTCTCAACTCAGTAGAATATAAAGTAGCTCCTCTAGAGATTACAAGGAATATAAATAGTCAATGTATCATATTGAAGAGAAATGAGATGCAAAAATGATGGAGATAATGCAAAAATAAATTAAGTAGAGAAAATAGACAATATGCAGGAACAATTTGAAGTAATACATTTACTTGAACATTATGTTACAGGTAAATGTGTTGAAAACAGACAGAAGTAACAATCTGAAAACCAAATTAGTGGGGTTTAGTTTTGGGAGCTGTAATGAGGCAAAATAATCAATGGTGAGTTGGGTAAAATATTAGAATGATTTGGAAATCAAAGTAGATCATTATGTTACTTAAATCCTAAGTATCAATGTACAAGTTATCTAAAACATGGGGTTTTAAAGAATCAATAAAACATCTCTTTATTAGTCACCTATTAAATAACTAATCAGGGGCGGCTGGTGCATAGGGGCAAATGGGCAACCGCCCTCCGAAAATCAATGCTCTGACTTAATCCCCCCATCACATACTAAGTTGTATAATTTATATAATAAAATAATAAATCATTTTATCATATTAAATATTCTACTTTTTTAATATCTGCTGCTGTCACTTTAAATCACAAAACCCTGCTGCAGTTAAACACACTGACTTATCACATATAGCCCCCTGCTGGTGACTAGTACTACAGATCAGGGTACATGTGAGAATTTAAAAAAAAAAACAGTCAAAATGCTGTCTTTTCCCGACTTGTGCTCTAACATATAGGATTGAGCCTGTCTATCAAACGCAGCATCACCCAATCAGAGTGGCCGGGAGGAAAAAGTTCAGGATCCTGCAGGGACAGCACCTCTCGCAGTCCCCCCTGGAAGTGAATACATTGGTGCAAACCTGACAATCTCAATATAGTTTATTGAAACAATAAAAACTCCCAGCTCACAGTGCATACTTTAGCTTTGTCAATACTCTGGTGGTCTTATTGATTCTGACTAGCCTGCTCCACACACCAAGCTTGTGACCTGTCTGTCACCACCCCGGCCTATACCAGACAAAAGCAGCTGCAGAGCTCAGGTGAGTCCATATCCCTCTCTGTGTCTTGTTGTTCTGTTCTTCAGTCGTGTTTAACTCTCAGTGACCACATGGGTGCAACACACCAGGTACATCTGTTTATGTTTCTGGTTTATCCATATGGTTTTCATGGCAAAGATACTGGACTGGGTTGCCAGTTCCTGCTCCAGTGGACTGTATTTTGTCTGTCCTCTGTGAAATGACCTGCCCATCTTGGGTGAGCCTTCATAATATAGCTCACAGCTTCATTGAGGTAACAAGCCCCTTCACCATGACAAAGTAGCGATCCAGAACGGGTCCTGTGTCTTAGTCTCTCTCTGTGTCCATATGTATTTTTAAGGAGAGGGTATACTTACATTTGGGAGAGATCTATTATTGTATGTGTAAGATATATATAATGTGTATGTGTATGTATATATATATATATATATATATATATATAAATATATATATATATGTGTGTAGGGGGGTGCATATATTATTATTATTATGATAGCTTATTTATAACGCACCAACATATTCCGTACCGCTGTACGTGTGTATATATATTGTGACAAAGATGGCCGCCTGCAACTGAATTAATCTTGAAGGAATATAAAACAAAACGTTCAGTAGGGTGCAGTAGACCGGTATTTTATTATGCCAGAGGGAAAAACAAAACAAAATAAACCTAGCAGCAACTTGGCTAGAGAATATAAACATCTATATAAACGGACTTACTAACTTGCCGGAACACCTTGACTAAGCCTGAGCCGCTATTCAGCCTCAGGTAAACATAAAGCAAAGGACGAAATGGGAGACAGCAATTGTAACAGAACCTTACCTTTGCCTGGGAACATTTATTACTACACTGGCCCTTTAACTTTTTGGAATGTTTTTGATGATATGTAACTGTCATGCTGAGTTCAGTTATTAAAGTTTTTCTCTGATGGTTGATACCAGCTTCACTTTTACACAGCAGCTTGCCAGGGAAAAGGACGTCTCCAATGGCTGATACCCTCTCACTACCGGGGTAGCTGTTACATTTGGTTGGCAGCGGTGGGATGGTCCTTTTATCCAGAGAGCAAGTCTTGAATGGAGTCTCAGTACACCAAGCTGAAAAGACCCACACTAAAAGATTTATTGGAGAGTCGTGGTAGGAGTGCCAGTAACAGGCCACGGAGGGAGCTGATAGCTGACCTGCTGGAGCTGGACAAAATGGATAGATCCATGGAAGTAACGGAGCCCCTTACATCTGTCAGCGAGGACGATGTAATTACTGATATTGTACAGCGGAGATTATCCTTGTATCCAGAAACGTCCGTGGAACTAATAAACCAGCTGCTCAGGGAAACAAGGGAGGAGATAGAAACTAAGAGGAGACAAGAAACGAAACTGGTAAGAGCTAGACAGCCCATTACACAGGCAGTTCCTACCCCCCCCCACCCCCCCACCCCCCCATCCATTGCTACAGTAAAGAAAATACCGTTCACTGCATTTAAAGCTTCTGTAGAAAGTGAGGAGGAAATAGATGGATATTTGGCTGACTTTGAGAGGCAGTGCTCACTACACCAGGTACCACCAGACCAATGGGTCACTATTTTGTCTGGGAAATTGTCGGGCAAATCCAATGAAGCCTTTCGGGCTCTTGCTCCAGAGGATATTTTACAATATCAGCAAGTTAAAAAGGCACTGCTAACCCTATATGCCGTAACCCCAGAAGCATACCGCCGTCGCTTCCCGGGAGTCCAAAAAGAAGGCTGTGGACTCCCACATGGAATGGGCAAACACAATACAAAGGGTGGCATCACATTGGGTGCGAGGGTGCAATGCCAACACTGGAGAAGAAGTGTTACAGTTGTTCTTGATGGAACATTTCTTTCAAGATCTGGCTGCGGATATACAGTACTGGGTGAGAGATCGCCGCCCTGCAGCGCCACTAGCAGATGAATACGCAGAAACAAGGAAGGTGAGCCAAGGTACCACACGACCAGCACCTAGAACAGAGGCACGCACCCCAACCTACGCTACACGCACAGAATTTCGGGCTCCAGTACCCCCAGGACCTCCACGCCCTCAGGGGTCTTACAACCAGCCCCGGGAATCTTACAAAGTGACATGTCATCACTGCAGCAACACAGGGCATATTGCCCGTTATTGCCCTTTGAGATAAGCCAATAACGAATGGAGGCGCACAACACCCCACACAGAGACCCCGCCATCATGTCCCTCTGCTGCTCACTGCCTGGAAATCAAAGGGAGCCCTGAGGAGTGTTTGGGAATCTTGTATGAGGCCAACCCCATACAGGCTACCTCCCTGGTAACCGCCAGCATCACCGCCAAGAGGTGCGTGTAAATGGACAGATAGCACAAGGCTTAAGAGACACTGGCGCTACCATCACTTTGGTGCAGAAACATCTCGTGAAACCAGAACATGTATCTAATCGTACCGTTGCTGTTCGTGTCGCAGGGGGGGCTGTTTTTCGCTTACCCACCGCCCGGGTACACTTGGATTGGGGAGTCGGGTCGGGAAAGACCACAGTAGGCATCATGGACAATTTACCTGCTGAGGTCGTGCTGGGCAACGACATTTGCCCTCTAGCCTCAGTTTTTTTACCCATGACTGCTGCTGCTTGTTCCGTGACCACCCGCTCACAGACCCGTACCGAGGACGATCCTACAACACGTCGGGAGACCCAGGTAAACCACAAGCAGACACTTAGCACTAACGCCACAGAGAGACCCATAGCGTGGGACACCCCCGAAGAGTTTGGGAGGGAAACTAGACAGGACCCCACCCTCCAAAAGTACAGAGAATTAGCCGACAGTAGAGGGGATGAGCGGGAACGTTTTATATGGGAGGGGGAAAGGTTATATAGATTGACCGAAGGCAGAAAGAGAGGCTGTGTCACTTTGCAGAAGCGCCAACTCGTAGTACCCAGAAAGTACCGGTTGGAACTTCTCCGAATTGGCCACAACATTCCGTTGGCAGGGCATCTAGGGGGTAACCGCACCACCTACAGGATCACCCAGATCTTCTTTTGGCCAGGGATCTCGAGGGATGTGCGGCGTTACTGCAGCACTTGTGATGTATGCCAATGAGTAGGAAAGAGGGGGGATCACCCTAAAGCCCGACTGTCACCTATGCCCGTGATCGAGGAACCATTTAGCAGGGTGGCAGTTGACCTCTTAGGACCCCTACCTAACCCCAGCCCTTCGGGTAAGAAGTATATTCTTACAGTAGTGGACTATGCTACTCGCTACCCAGAAGCCGTCGCTCTGACGAATATCCAGGCTGACACGGTCGCCAGTGCGCTAGTCGGGATATTCACCAGAGTGGGATTTCCTCAGGAAATCCTATCTGACCGAGGAACCCAGTTCACCGCAGACCTAACTCAGCAGCTATGGAAGGTCTGCGGTGTCAAAACCCTGCTTAGTTCACCATACCATCCTCAAACTAACGGTCTCTGTGAACGCTTTAATGGTACCCTAAAGCAATTGCTACGGACCTTTGCAGCGCAATACAGAGACTGGGAGCGATTTTTGCCGCACCTCTTGTTCGCATATCGAGGGGTGCCGCAGGAATCCACAGGGTTCTCCCCCTTTGAGTTGCTCTATGGACGGCGGGTGCGAGGCCCCCTCGACCTCATCCGGGAGCACTGGGAGGGAGAGATGGAGCATGAGGGGGTCCCTATCGTACCTTATGTGCTGGAGATGCGGGACCGCATGGGCCACCTAGCCAGGATGGCCCGAGAACACCTCCAGGCGGCACAAGGCCGTCAAAAACATTGGTACTATCGGGACGCTAGGCTGAGAACGTTCCAAGTACGTCAGAAAGTCCTGGTGCTTAGACCTGTTAAAGGAAATAAACTACAGACCTCCTGGCAGGGCCCTTACAAGGTGGTGGCACGGGTCTGTGACACCACCTTTGTAATTGCCAGTAGCAAGGACGAAAGGATACAGAAGTCCTTTCATATAAACTTATTAAAAGAGTACCAGGAAAGGCCCGAAGATATAGCAGCCATATGTATCCCGGCCACTGAAGACCCTGACAACCTCCCCATCCCAGATCTGTTAGCCGATGCCGAGCCTAAAACTCGGCTTAATACAGTGCAGCTAGGGGAGCGATTAACTCCCACAGAAAGGGAGCAACTCCAACAATTACTAGCTAAGAAAGGATTGACGTTTTCCCAGGAGCCCGGTTACACACCCTTAGCGACCCATTATGTCGAAACCCCAGGACAAACCCCTCTCAGACAGACTCTGTATATGTAGAATCCCCGAAGCCGTAAAAGAAGAGATGAGAAAAGAGATTCAGGAGATGTTAAAACTAGGAGTTATAGAGCCATCCGACAGCCCCTGGGCATCCCCAGTCGTCCTAGTCCCCAAAAAGGATGGAACGACCCGGTTCTGTGTCGACTATCGACGCCTCAATGACCGAACCGTGACAGACGCATACCCCATGCCCCGAGTGGACGTACTATTAGATCGTATTGCCAGGGGACGATATCTGACCACCATCGATCTGTGCAAAGGGTACTGGCAGATTCCCTTGGCCAAGGACGCTATCCCTAAGGCGGCGTTTGTCACCCCGTTTAACTTGTATCAGTTTAAGGTCATGCCCTTCAGGATGAAGAACGCCCCAGCTACATTTCAGCGCTTAGTGGACCGCCTCCTTGATGGCTTCCAGGATTTCGCTTGTGCGTACCTGTATGACATTGCAATCTATAGTGAGACTTGGGGGGAGCACCTGAGACACGTAGAGGCTGTGCTGGATCAGATTAGGGCCGCCGGCCTAACCCTGAAACCAGAGAAATGTAATTTCGGTATGGCTGAAGTCCAGTACTTGGGACACAGAGTGGGGTGTGGGAAACAATGACCAGAACCCGCTAAGGTAGAGGCCATAGCCAATTGGCCTACACCCCACGCAGGGTACTACAGGAAATGTATCCCTGACTACAGCGCCATCGCCAAACCCCTGACAGATTTAACAAAGAAAAATGTACCTAGGATAGTCCTGTGGTCTCCCGCCTGTGAAACAGCGTTCCAAACACTGAAACAAGCCTTGATCAACGCACTAGTTTTGTTTGCCCCCGTCCATAACAAAAGATTTGTTGTCCACACAGATGCGTCCATGTACGGACTGGGGGCAGTGCTAAGCCAGGTCGGAGAAGATGGGGGGGAACACCCTGTCGCATACCTGAGTCAAAAACTATTGCCCAGGGAAGTGAGTTATGCGGCAGTAGAAAAAAAGTGTCTAGCCCTGGTCTGGGCTCTAAAGAAGCTCACCCCATACCTTTACGGTCAGGAATTCACCCTGATCACAGACCACAACCCCCTAGTATGGCTGAACCGAGTGGCTGGGACAATGGATGATTACTGAGATGGAGCTTGGCCCTACAACCGTATAACTTTTCCATTCAATATCGCCCTGGCCGGTTCAATGCGAACGCAGACGGACTGTCCAGGCAAACGGAACTTTTACCTTAACAGCAGACCAGACAGCCCCAAGTTGACCCGAAAAGGATCAATCCGAGTCTGCCGGAGTGTTCCACAAAGGGGGAGCAGTGTAACAGAACCTTACCTTTGCCTGGGAACATTTATTACTACACTGGCCCTTTAACTTTTTGTAATGTTTTTGATGATATGTAACTGTCATGCTGAGTTCAGTTATTAAAGTTTTTCTCTGATGGTTGATACCAACTTCACTTTTACACAGCAGCTTGCCAGGGAAAAGGACGTCTCCAACGGCTGATACCCTCTCACTACCGGGGTAGCCGTTACAGCAATTTCCTTCACCGGTGTGCACCAAATAGTCACTGGAATATAGCAGGTCATGTTGTCACATATTTTCACCACCTAGTGGTCACACAGAGTTCTCACCACCTAGTGGTCATGGCACTGGCCCACCTATCTCTCTGTGTGAACTTCCCCCTAGGGACCCCAAAATAGTACAGCAAGTACTTTATTAAATAAAGGCAGTCTTAATATAAACAGTCCCCTCCCTGGGGGGTGTAAAATTAAGTTAATCTGCTTCTGTCCTTGAGAATAGCTGGAAGTTAGTGTCTCCTGTAGCTTCATGCTGCAGTGAATGTCTCTCTACTAGCTCCATTGAGTATCTCCCCAATCTGATAATGACAGCAGTTTCCAAGCGGCATTTGGTATTCAGTGCTACTTGCTGGTCCAGGAGCTGGGGTATGCAGACCACAGCTATTTCCTGCTCTACAGTCCTATTCAGTTCAAACGCTTCCTGTCTCCACTCAGTCTCTCTCACAACTGAGGCTCTTGTCCCTGTACCTTGCACTTGCTGCTAGCAGCAACACACAACCTCTTCCTCAACTCTCCTTTCCAGGTCTTTAAATGCTGCTCCACCTGGCTAATTAAGTTTCATGCATGAGTTTAATTCTGTCACTATATATATTACATAGTTACATAGTCATTTAGGTTGAAAAAATACTTAATCCAGTAAAACCTTTTTAGATCGCCTCTGATCTGCAGAACACAGATTTATTGTTAATTGATCCAGAGGAAGGCAAACAGAAAAAGAAACCCAAGTGAAACTTTGCCAATTGTCTCAACAGGGAAAAAAATATAAAATTCCTTCCTGACCACAGATACTGTCGATCAGATGCATCCATGGATCAATACTCCCTCTCTATTTTTCCAGGATAACCCCTTTTTATTAAAAAATATATCCAATCCCTTTTTAAAGTTATCTATCGAATCCGCTGTCACCACCTCCTTTGGTAGAGAAGTCCACAGATTAACAACCCTTACTGTGAAAACCGCTTTTCTTTCTTTAAGGTGAAATCTTTTTACTTCTAATCTCAATGGATGTCCTCAGTTGAAAACCTCTTAACACAAAAAGTTCCCTTGACAAAGCCTTGTATTGACCCTGGATCACATATTATAATTGTCAAACTGCGAGTTGTCGTCACGCTTTGCGACCCTCGCAAAGCGAGGGCCGCAACTGACGACAACTCGCAGTTTCACAAATCCCTCTGCCATGGCTCTCATCAGCCCCACATCAGCCTCTCTGCTCTGGTGGGCGGGACGTGTGCACGGGTAGCCGGCACAAGCATGCGCGCATACACACGCGAAGACGTCACATCCCTCTGCCATGGCTCCCATCAGCCCCACGTCAGCCCTGCAGCCTCTCTGCTCTGGTTGCGCTTACGTAGCCGGGCATACGAGCGTGCGCGCGCGCACGCGCGAAGACGTCACTTAAGCGTGCGCGCGCGTCTACAGCATTGAGGTGAGGGAGGAGTGGGGGGAGAGAGACACGGGGAAAGAGAGACACGGGGGGAGAGGAGGGGGAAGAGATACACGGTGGGGGGGAGAGGAGGGGGAAGAGGTACATGGGGAGGGAGAGGATGAGGGGAATAGAAACATGAGAGAGGCAGAGGAGGAGGGGAATAGAGACACGAGAGGAGGGGGGAAGAGAGACACAGGGGACAGGGGAAGTGAGATACAGGGGAGGGGAAGAGAGACACGGGAGGGAGAGGAGGGGGAAGAGAGACACAGGGAAGGGGGAAGAGAGGCACAGGGGAGCGAGAGGAGGAGGGGGAAGAGAGACACAGAGAAGAGAAACACAGGGGAGAGAGAGGAGTGGGAAGAAAGACACAGGGGAGTGGGAAGAGAGACACAGGGGAGGGATAGGAGGGGAGGAAGAGACACAGGGGAGGGAGAGGAGGGGAGGAAGAGACACAAGGGAGGGAGAGGAGGGGAGAAATAGACACGGGAGGGACAGGATGGCGGAGGAGACACAGCGGAGGGGGGAAGAGATGAGGGCCAGGGGGTGGAGAGACACAGGGGGGTATGAGGGGGGCAGAGACACAGGGGAGGGAGACGGGGTGAAGAGACACAGGGGAGGGAGACGGGGTGAAGAGACACAGGGGAGGGAGAAAGACACAGGAGTGGGAGAGGGGGAAGGAGAAACAAGGAAGGGAGAGGGGGGGAAGAGACACAGGGGAGGGAGAGGGGGAAGAGACACAGGGTAGGGAGAGGGGGGAAGGTGAAACAAGGGAGGGAGAACAGGGAAAGATACACAGGGGAGGGAGAGGGGGGAAGAGACAGAGGGGAGGGAGAGGAAGTAGAGGCGGGAGAGGCTCACAATGAGTGCCAAAGCCACTCATTGCAAGGCCCGAGATGAGCGCTGAAGGAGCTTATCGCAAGGCCAGTAAAGTAGAGGGGGGAGAGGTTCGCAATGAGCCCCTCCCGTCAAGTAGAGGGAGGAAGAGGAGGCCGAAAAAGTAGAGGGGGGAGAGGCTCGCAGTGTGTGACAAACACCATTGCCAGGCTTCAATTTTTATTGCCGTCATTTTTGACGGGCAAGTCGCTAGTATATTTATATAAGGTAATCATATCCCCTCTTAGACGCCTTTTTTCTAGAGTAACTAAGTTTAATTTGGTTAGTCTTTCTTCATAACTTAGCCCCTCCATTCCCTGTATTATCTTTGTTGACCTTCTCTGTACTTTTGTAGCAAAATTGTACTCCATATTCCAAATAAGGAGGGGAATAGAGATTTGTATAGTGGCAGAATTATATTTGCTTCGCTTGGTTCTACACCCTTCTTAATACATGCTAATATTTTACTTGCCTTTGCAGATGCTACTTGGCATTAAGCACTGTTACCTAGGCGGTTGTCCACAAGTACCCCCAAATCTCTTTCAATATCTGATACCCCTAGATTTGCTCCATTAAGATTATAAATTGCAGGGCTATTTTTCCTTCCCACATACAAAACGTTACATTAATTCAAAGTAAATCTCATCTGCCACTTAGATGTCCATTTCTCTAATTTATGCAAATCCCTTTGGAGGGGAAGTACATCAATTTCTGATTTAATTACCTTGCACAACTTTATGTCATCAGCAAAAATGGAGACACCACACTCCAATCCCACTTCCAAGTCATTAACAAATATGTTAAAAAAGACGGGACCTAATACTGAACCCTGGGGAACCCCACTTACCACATTAGTCCAATCCGAGTATGTTCCATTTACCACAACCCTTTGCTTCCTGTCTTTTAGCCAGCTCTCAATCCATAAGCAAATATTCATGTCAATTCCTGTATCCCTTAGTTTGCTCAATAGTTTCCCATGTGGCACTGTATCAAAAGCCTTTGCAAAATCCAAATAGACTACATCCACTGAGTTGCCTTGATCCAAGTTCCTACTAACTTCCTCATAGAAACTAATTAGGTTTGTTTGACATGACCTATCCTTCATAAATCCCTGTTGGCTCCAACTTATATTCCTGTTTGAATAGACATATTCTTGTATATTATCCCTTAATAACCCTTCTAAAAGCTTTCCCACTACCAAAGTTGAGACTCACTGGTCTATAATTCTTCTTAAATATAGGTATCACCTCTGACTTTCTCCAGTCATCTGGTAGAGACCCTGTGTTGAGTGAATCTTGAAAAATTAGATACAATGATTTTGCTATTACAGAGCCCAGTTCCCTCAGTACCCTTGGATGTATTCCATCAGGACCCGGGGCTTTATTAGCATATATTTTTTCCAACCTCTTTTGGATTTCTTCCTGCGTTAACCAATTGTTTGGTGAAGGTAGTGTAGCCCCATTATGTTGCAGTGACCCAACCACTGGTACCTCCCTTGTGTATACCGAAGAAAATAACCTATTTAGCTCATCTGCCTTTTCCTGGTCACTAATTATCAGACGACCTGTGTCACATTGTAATGTTCCTATAGATTCCTCCCTGGCCTTCTTCCTATTAATATATTTAAAAAATATTTTAGGGTTAGTCTTACTCTCCTTTGCAACTAATTTTTCATTTTCTATTTTAGCCAGTCTAATAGGCCTTTTGCAAGCCTTGTTGATTTCCTTGTACTCACGTAAAGCAGTCTCTGTCCCCTCTTGTTTGTATAATTTAAATGCTTGTTTTTTACTCCTCATCTTCATATTTAATTCATTGTTAAGCCACATGGTTTGTGATTTACTCCTTCTACTTTGTAAGTATGTTTATTTAGTAAGGATTTGAACGTTGTCCATTTATGTTCAGTATTTTTACCTGTCAGTTCTCTGTCTCAGTCTATACTTTGTATTGCGGCCCTTAGACCGTTAAAATCTGCCCTTTTAAAATTAAGAGTTTTTGTTAGCCCCTTACAGTTAAGTTTGTTTAACTAAATCGCAAATGAGACTGTGTTGTGATCACTGTTTCCCAAAGGTTGCCCTATTTCAACATTTGATACTATATCAATATTATTTGTGATAACTAAATCCAAGATAGCCTCATTTCTAGTAGGTCCTTGTATAACCTGTGCCAGATAATGATCTCTGAGTGTACTCAAGAACCCTTAGCTGAACTGCTGGTCTCATTTATCCAGTTTATTTCAGGGTAATTAAATATCCCATTATTAGAACTTGCCCATGCTTAGCTGCATTTCCAGTCTGTAACAATAATTGTATTTCCTCACTTTTAGCTATATTTAGGGGTTTATAGCATACTCCTACTAATATTATTTTAGAATTTGTTGCTCTGCTATTTAACGCTATCCACAAACATGCAATATTACCGCTAGTTCCACCATGAATATCTTCGCTGACTATAGGCTTAAATTCAGGCTTAACATACAGACAAATCCCTCCTCCTCTTTTACCATTGCCCCAATCTTTCCTAAATAGGGTATAACCATCCAGATTAACAGTCAAGTCATGAGATTCCTCCCACCTCGTTTCAGTAATGCCTATTAAATCCCATTTCTAATTAACTGCTAATAATTCTAACTCGCTCATTTTTCCTTGCAAGCTTCTGGCATTAGGGAGCATACACCTTATGTTATAAGTCTGTAGTTCTGAAGTGCCTGCCACTGTACTTGAGTTACTTAGCAATACCTCCCTATTGACTGTACTAACCCCCCCCCATCTCCTCCCCCATGATTAGTTAATGCGTTCCTTACCCCCTCTACACTTTCTACCCCATTACTTCTATCTTGTCCCTCCCCCACCTACTAGTTTAAAAACTCCCCCAACCGTTCTACCATCCTATCCCCTAGCACAAAAGCTCCCTCATCATTAAGGTGCAATACATCTCTGCTATAGAGATTGTACCCAAGTGAGAAGTCAGCCTAGTGCTCTAAAAACCCAAACCCCTCCTTAATGCACCAAAATGTGAGCGATTCATTAACCTCCCTAAGCTCCTTCTGCCTCCCTGGGTTTGCACGTGCCCCTCGTAGTATCTCAGAAAATACAACCTTGGAGGTCCTTGCCTTCAGTTTATTACCTAGTTCTATAAAATCATTCTTTAGGGCACTCCATCTTCTACTAACTTTGTCATTGGTACCAATATGTACCAAGACAGTCGGTTCATTTCCAGCGCCTCCCAATAATTGATCTACCTGATCCACAACATGCTGAACCCTAGCACCAGGGAGACAGCAAACTGATTGCTGGGATCGACAAATCACCCTGTCTATCTTCCTGATAATAGAGTCCCCAACCACCAAAACCTTGCTGTTGCTCTGCCTAATCTGCCCTCCCCCTCCTCCAGTATAACTGTTCTCCGGGCTGTTAGAGGCAACAGCTCTATCTGGCATTGCCATTCCTATCTCTATCTGGCATTGCCATTCATGAATGAACATCCTCAACAGTTTCACTCAATCTGTCAAATCTGTTGGTGCTTGCCAACTCAGAACTGGCCTGTCTCCAGCTCCTTTTCCCTCTGCTTTCCCTTGTAACTGAAACCCAGCTACCTCCTTGGACATCCTCACTAGCCCCAGCTCCACACTCCATGCAAAGGCCCAGCTAAACTGTGCTCCGTGAGCACCAACTCCCTTTCCAGTGGAGCAATATCACTAAGTGCTGCTATTCTCCTCTTCAGTACTCCAATTTGAGCTTCCAGAAAGGCCACATGCTCACACCTCTCACATAGGTATGGACCCTTGATCTTCAGTTCCAGTAGTGCATACATGTGGAAGGATGTACACTGAGTGAGGTTTCCACTGGACTTACTCATAATTACAGTGGGGGGAAAAAATGTATAAAGCACTACAATGTTCTCACCCTGTGCACTCCCTCTTTTTTTTAAACTCCTACACTTATACTAGAACTGCCCTTATGCTAGAAGTGTTCGCACCGTCCCCTGTTTATATTAGGTTCTTACTACTCACCTGCCCACTACTCACTGCACAAACTTACTGTTCATGAGTAATCACAGAACAGATGCAAGCAGACCACACAAATCAAACACTGATATAGCTTTACACAGGCAAACCCACAGCCCTCTCAGCTGCCACTATTCATTGCACAAATGCACAACAAACTTACTGTTCAGGAGTAATCACAGAAGAGAGTTAAGCAGACCACAAAAAGCCACACACTGATATAGCTTTACACAGGCAAAACAACACCCCCTCTCAGCTGCCACTAATCACTGCACAAGTACACACACACACTTACTGTTCAGGAGTAATCACAGAACAGGGGCAAGCAGACCACAAAAAGCCACACACTGATATAGCTTTACACAGGAAACAACCCCCCCCCCCCCCCTCAGAGACTAATCACTGCACAAGTACACAACACACGTACTGTTCAGGGGTAATCACAGAACAGAGGCAAGCAGACCACAAAAAGTCACACACTGATATAGCTTTACACGTGCAACCCTCACCCCCTCTCAGCTGCCACTAATCACTGCACAAGTACACAACACACTTACTGTTCAGGAGTAATCACAGACCAGATGCAAGCAGACCACAAAAAAGTAACACACTGATATAGCTTTACACAGGCAAAACCACACACCCTCTCAGCTGCTACTAATCACTGCACAAGTACACGCACACTTACTATTTAGGAGAAATCACAGAACAAATGCAAGCAGACCACAAAAAGCCACACACTGATATAGCTTTACACAGGCAAAACCACACACCCTCTCAGCTGCCACTAATCACTGCACAAGTACACAACACACTTACTGTTCAGGAGTAATCACAGACCAGATGCAAGCAGACCACAAAAAAGTCACACACTGATATAGCTTTACACAGGCAAAACCACACACCCTCTCAGCTGCCACTAATCACTGCACAAGTACACACACACTTACTATTTAGGAGAAATCACAGAACAAATGCAAGCAGACCACAAAAAGCCACACACTGATATAGCTCCACACAGGCAAAACCACACCTTCTCTCAAGTGCCCACTAATCACTGCACAAGTACACAACACACTTACTGTTCAGGAGTAATCACAGAACAGAGGCAAGCAGACCACAAAAAGACACACACTGATATAGTTTAACACAGGGAAAACCACACCCCCTCTTAGCTGCAACGAATCACTGCACAAGTACACACACACACATTTACTGTTCAGGAGTAATCACAGAACAGAGGCAAGCAGATCACAAAAGGTCACACACTGATATAGCTTTAGACACACAAAACTACACCACCTGAGGCAAGCAGACCACAAAAAGCCACACACTTATATAGCTTTACACAGGAAAAAAGCACACCCCCTCTCAGCTGCCACTAATCACTGCACAAGTACACACACACTTACTGTTCAGGAGTCATCGCAGAACAGAGGCAAGCAGATCACAAAAAGTCACACACTGATATAGCTTTACACAGGTAAAACCACACACCCTCTCAGCTACCACTACTAACTGCACAAGTACACAACACACTAACAGCCTTATTAAATTGCGATTCTGCAAATTTAAAAGGCTCTACATAAGCAAATAGCCATTTTTTTACAGAAGTTTTTAGTTAGTGAAGACCTTGCTTTTGCATAGAAGTTCACTAACTAAAAACTTCTGTAAAAAAAATATGATATGTCCTAATATAGAGCCTTTTAGATTTGCCAAGTCGCAATTTAATAAGGCTCTTACTGTTCACAGAACAGAGGTAAGCAGACCACAAAAAGTCACACACTGGTATAGCTTTACACAGGAAAAAAACACACCCCCTCACAGCTGCCACTACTCACTGCACAAGTACACACACTTACTGTACAGGAGTAATCACAGAACATAGGCAAGCAGACCACAAAAAGCCACAAACTGGTATAGCTTTACACAGGCAAAACCACAGCCACTCTCAGCTGCCACTAATCACTGCACAAGTACACACACACTTACTGTTCAGGAGTAATCACAGAACAGATGCAAGCAGACCACAAAAAGCCACACACTAATATAGCTTGAAATAGGCAAAACCACACCCCCTCTCAGCTGCCACTAATCAATGCATAAGTACACACACACTTACAGTTCAGTTGTAATCACAGAACATAGGCAAGCAGACCACAAAAAGTCACATACTGATATAGGTTTACACAGGCAAAACCACAGCCATTCTCAACTGCCCACTAAACACTGCACAAGTACACACATGCTTACTGTTCAGGAGTAATCACAGAACAGATGCAAGCAGACCACAAAAAGTCACACACTGATACAGCTTTACACAGGAGACAAACACACCCCCTCTCATCTCCCACTACTCACTGCACAAGTACACACGCACTTACTGTTCAGGAGTAATCACAGAACATAGGCAAGCAGACCACAAAAAGCCAAAAACTGGTATCGCTTTACACAGGCAAAACCAGACCCCTCTCAGCTGCCACTAATCACTGCACAAGTACACACACACTTACTGTTCAGGAGAATCACAAAACAGATTCAAGCAGACCACAAAAAGTCACACACTGATATAGATTTACACAGGCAAAACCACACCCACTCTCAGATGCCCATGAGATTTATTCAAATGTATTTTTTTTCAACATAATCTAAATAGCTAAAATGTTAGAGATGCTTCTCCCACAAGCTATTTATGGTACATTATGTTTAAAATGGAGGGAGAAACAAAACAGTACTGAATCATGCAGAACCAACTTGGGATGAAACTTTATGGTTGTGGTTGTGAATTATTGCCCTGTCCTTCTTTAAGTTCAAGATGTTTTGCACATTTGCTATTTTTTTTTTCATGTTTTATTTGCTCATTTAACAAATTATTTATTTATGCAGTTTTACTCTTTCTCATTATATTTGCTGCTATCATAGAATCCGCTTGTATCATTATTGGCTCAGTCATAAAATATCTGATTTAGACTCAGAGGGATGGATAGAGAGGGGGAGGTATAGAGAGGTATGGGGATGGGGGGTAGAGAGGGAGGTGGAGAGGGGTAGAAGGAGAGATGGATAGAGAGGGAGAGAGAGGGATAAAAAAAGAGGCATATAATCTATCTCTCTAACTCTATTTCTCCTTCTCTCTTTCTCCTGTCCTTTCACTCCATCCCTTCCACTCCCGCTATCACTCTCTTTGTCTCTGTCATTCTCTCTCTATCCTCCTCTCTTACTATCCCCCTCTCTCTCTATCTCTATCCCAGTCTCTTTCTATGGGATCACTTTTTTTGGGTGGAGTCTGTGTCACTGGGCAGGGTCTATATATGTTGTGAGGGGGAGGGGTTTATAATGTTGGGTGGAGTTAATGTAAGGGGAGGGGCCAGGTCTCTGTCTTCCGCTCCATCAACTTGGAAAGTCACAAGCCGCCACTGTAACTAAGCACAAAAAAAACATTATAAAGGAAGAAAAAAGTAGAAAATGTCACATAGACCCTAATCTAATCATAAATGAATGCCAACTGGACAATCTAATGTAAGGCTAAAATCCCATGAGGACAAGTGTATAAAACCAACTGCAATGCCTAGTCGAGTTAAAGCTCCTAAATCAGATACTTTTCTTTCTTTTCTTTCTTGTGGACAATGTACAGATTTTAATCACTAGGGACCTGGATTCAAATTAAAGCCAGAATTTGTTTGTTACCTAAAACATGCTCACATTGTTATAGTCTTTAATTACAGTGGGTATAAAAAGTCTACACACCCCTGGTAAAATGTCAGGTTTCTGTTCTGTAAAAAAATGAGACAAAGATCAATCATTTCAGAACTTTTTCCACCTTTAATATGACCTATAAACTGTACAACTCAATTGAAAAACATACTGATATCTTTTAGGTAGAGGGAAGAAAAAATATAAAAATAAAATAATATGGTTGCATAAGTATGCACACCCTTAAACTAATACTTTGTTGAAGCACCTTTTGATTTTATTACAGCACTCAGTATTTTTGGGTATGTGTCTATCAGCATGGCACATTTTGACTTGAAAAGATTTGCCCACTCTTCTTTGCAAAAACACTCCAAATCTGTCAGATTGCGAGGGCATCTCCTGTGCACAGCCCTCTTCAGATCGCCCCACAGATTTTCAATGGGATTCATGTCTGGGCTCTGGCTGGGCCACTCCAAAACTTTAATCTTCTTCTGGTGAAGCCATTCCTTTGTTGATTTGGATGTATGCTTTGGGTCGTTGTCATGCTGAAAGATGTTCCTCTTCATGTTCAGCTTTCTAGCAGAAGCCTGAAGGTTTTGTGCCAATATTGACTGGTATTTGGAACTGTTCATAATTCCCTCTATCTTAACTAAGGCCCCAGTTCCAGCTGAAGAAAAACAGCCCCAAATCATGATGCTGCCACCACCATGCTTCACTGTGGGTATGGTGTTCTTTTGGTGATGTGCAGTGTTGTTTTTGCGCCAAACATATCTTTTGGAATTATGGGCAAAAAGTTCAACCTTGGTTTTATCAGACCATAACACCTTTTCCCACATGCTTTTGGGAGACTTCAGATGTGTTTTTGCAAAATGTAGCCTGGCTTGGATGTTTTTCTTCGTAAGAAAGGGCTTTCGTCTTGCCACTCTACCCCATAGCCCAGACATATGAAGAATAGATTATTGTCACATGTACCACACAGCCAGTACTTGCCAGATATTCCTGCAGCTCCTTTAATGTGGCGGTAGGCCTCTTGGTTGACTCCCAGACTAGTTTTCTTCTCGTCTTTTCATCAATTTTGGAGGGAGCTCCAGTTATTGGTAATGTCACTGTTGTGCCATATTTTCTCCACTTGATGATGACTGTCTTCACTGTGTTCCATGGTATATCTAATGCCTTGGAAATTCTTTTGTACCCTTCTCCTGACTGATACCTTTTAACAATGAGATCCCTCTGATCCTTTGGAAGCTCTCTGTGGACCATGGGTTTTGCTGTGGGATGCGACTAAGAAAATTTCAGAAAAGACCAACTAGAGCAGCTGAACTTTATTTGGGGTTAATCAGAGGCACTTTAAATAATGGCAAGTGTATGCTGACGCCTATTTAACACGATTTGGAATGTGATTGTTTAATTCTGAAAACAGCTACATCCCCAGTTATAAGAGGGTGTGCAGACTTATGTAACCACATTATTTTTTTTAATTTTTTTTCTTCCCTCCACCTAAAAGATTTCAGTTTGTTTTTCAATTGGGTTGTACAGTTTATAGGTCACATTAAAGGTGGAAAAAGTTCTGAAATGATTTATCTTTGTCTCATTTTTTTTACAGCACACAAACCTGACATTTTAACAGGGGTGTGTAGACATTTATATCCACTGTATATGAAGAAACATCATATAGCAAATAAATATTTACATAAAGTAATGCAGTTCCCATGTTATTCTGTTAAATAATTTCAACAATTAAATTGTTACATTTATACTTCATAATTAGGCAAACATCTTAGTTTTTTTCCAGGCACTAAAATTAAAACCATCTCTTCTGTTGCTAAACTGTTCATCAACAACCCTAGCTTGGGAGAAAATTAGTATATTACATATTATTTTGTTACATACTTAGATAGTTACATAGTAATTGAGGTGAAAAAAAGACTTTAAGTCCATCAAGTTCAACAGTTTACGATGCCCTCTGATATGCAATATGCAGATTAGTTGTTAATTGATCCAGAGGAAGGCAAACAGAAAAAAAAACAAGTGAAACCTAGCCAATTGTCTCAATAGGGAAATAAAAAAAATATTTCCTGACCCCAGATACTGGCGATCAGACTCCACTCTGGATCAATACTCTCTCTCTAATTAACCCGAAAAACCCTGAATGACCTTTTTAATTAAAAATACATCCAGTTCCCTTTTAAAGTTATCTATCGAATCCACTGTCACCACCTCTTTGGTAGAAAAGTCCACAGATTAAGCACCCTTACTGTGAAGAACCCTTTTCTTTCTTAAAGATGGAATCTTTTTACTTCTAACCTCAAAGGATGTCCTCTTGTCAGTTGGAAATCTCTTGGCACAAAAAGCTCACTTGACAAATCTTTATACTGATCCTGGATGTATTTATATAATAATCATATCTCCTCTTAGAAGTGTTTTTTTCTAGAGAAAATAAGTTTAATTTGGCCCCTCCATTCCCCTTATTAGGTTTGTATCCCTTCTCTGTACCTTTCCCAGCTCTAAAATGTAATTTTTATGAAGCGGTGCCCAAAATTGTATAACATATTCAAAATGAGGGCGTAATAGGGATTTGTATAGTGGCAGAATTTTGTTTGCTTCACTTGCTTCTATACCCTTCTTAATACATGCTAATATTTTATTTACCTTTGCAGCTGCTGCTTGGCTTTGAGCACTGTTACCTCGGTGGTTGACCAAGTACTCCCAAATCCCTTTCAATGTCTGATACCCCATATATTTGCTTCATTAAGATTATAAATTGCATGACTATTTTTCCTTCCCAGATGCATAACTTTACATTTATTCATATTGAATCTCATCTGCCATTTAGATGCCCATTCCTCGAATTTATGTAAATCCTTTTGGAGGGAAAGTACATCATTATCTGATTTCATTACCTTGCACAACTTAATGTCATCAGCAAAAATGGAGACACTGCTTTCCAGTCCCACCTCTAAGTCATTAATAAATATGTTAGAAAGGAGAGGACCTAATACTGACCCCTGAGGAACCCCACTTACCACATTAGTCCAATCTAAGTATGAGCCATTTACAACAACCCTTTCCTTCCTGTCTTTTAGCCAGCTCTCAATCCATGAGCAGATATGTACTCCAATTCCTGTATCCCTTTGTTTACAAAATAGACTTCCATGTGGCACTGTATCAAAAGCCTTTGTAAAATCCCAAAAGACTACATCCACTGTGTTGCCTTGATCCAGGTTCCTACTAACCTCCTCATAGAAACTAATTATATTGGTTTAACATGACCTATCCCTCATAAATCCATGTTGACGCCTACTATAATCCTGTTCAAATAGACATATTGTTGTATATTATCCCTTAGTAACCCTTCTAAAAGCTTTCCCACTACAGAAGTGAGACTCACCGGTATATAATTCCCCGGATTTGCTCTTGCTCCGTTCTTAAATATAGGTATCACATCTGCTTTTCTCCAGGCATCTGGTAGTGACTCTGTGGTGAGTAAGGCTTGAAAAAATAGATATAATGGTTTAGTTATTACAGAACCCAGTTCTCTCAGTACCATTAGCTGTATTCCATCAGGACCTGGGGCTTTATTACCTCTTTTGGATTTCTTCCTGTGTTAGCCAATTATTTGACAAAGGTAGTGTAGCCCCATTATGTTGCAGTGTCCCAACCACTGGCATCTCCCTTGTGTATACAGAAACAAAGAAAATATTTAGCTCATCTGCCTTTTCCTGGTCACTAATTATCAGACGACCTGTGTCACATTGTAATGTTCCTATAGATTCCTTCCTGGCCTTCTTCCCATTAATACATTTAACAACTA
This sequence comes from Discoglossus pictus, assembly GCA_027410445.1. Taxonomy (NCBI): domain Eukaryota; kingdom Metazoa; phylum Chordata; class Amphibia; order Anura; family Alytidae; genus Discoglossus; species Discoglossus pictus. The sequence continues at coordinate 302,332,305 of CM050163.1, read as the reverse complement.
TTTTTGGGTTAGTCTTACTCTCTTTTGCAACTAATTTTTCATTTTCTATTTTAGGCAGTCTAATAGCTCTTTTGCAAGCCTTGTTGATTTCCTTGTACTCCCATAAAGCAGTCTCTGCCCCCTCTTGTTTATATAATATAAATACCTGTTTTTTACTTTGTGTCTTTAACTTTAAATCATTGTTAAGCCACATTGGATGTGATTTACTCCTTTTACTTTTACCCCCACTTGGTATATGGTGATAAGAATGTATATTTATTTAGGATTAAAATGTTGTCCATTTATTTTCAGTGAAACATGTGTCTCAAGAAACATTATTATTATCATTTTGAGTTTTTATATCATTAAACGATATTTCTGTTAAATACATCATAAGACCATCAGTATATTGTCAGCTCAGCTTTCTGTACTCAAGTCGATCAATCAGCTCGCATCAGCTATGGAGAGAACATAGGATGACTACGGTGGAAGCAGATAGCATAGGCACCCTTGAACTATGTACAGTAATTTCATTGAGACATCGCTACCTCTTGATGATTTTGAACAAATACATTGAAAGATAATAGGTAAAGTATTATTATTTATTAATTTATTAAATGATTAATATATTTTTTTTTTTAAATGACTAAATAATATATTTTAGGATGACGTAATTTAATACATGCTAAGTTACCTCTATGTTTTTCAAAAAATACATACAAAGATAACAGGTAAAGCCTTATTAGTCATTATTTATTAATTGGTATATTAAAAATAAAAAAAACATGCAAAATATAATGTTTTAGGCTCACGTTATTTAACACATTGTAAGTTGTATATGTTTGGATTGTATAACATATAGTCAATACTGATATATGATTTTACACTTTGCAGGGATCTGTGAATTTCACAGTGAAGCAGAATTTGCCTGCAGTGGCTGTTTATTAACAGACTGACACATGTGCATGAACACAGACAATTTACACTATATTTCATTAAATTAATGGCTTTAATATTTATTACAGATTATATTATGTTAAACTATTATTAATTATTAAATGAATAATTGATTAATTAAAAAAATATTGCCTAAATAGTAAATTTTAGAATGATGTAATTGAAGAAATGTTAACTTACCTCTTTATGATTTTTACAAAATAAAAAGAAAGATAATAGGTAAAGGCTTAATATTAATTAATTGATTCAGTGATTGATTACAATAACAAAAAAAACAAAAAAATATTATATTTTACCCTGACATAATTAAACACACTGGAAACTGTATAGAGTATACCATATAGTAATTAATGAAATATAATTTCACAATTTGCAGGTGTGAATTTTAAAGTGACACACATTTTGACTGCAGTGCCTTAAAGACAGCAACTTATAAGGACAAGGTACAATATATTTTACTTTATAGCAAATTAAATCTTATATGAACAACGAATTTCAAAACACATTGTGAGGTCTTTGGGTATTTCATTTCATCACATATAATAGTTGTGGATATACAGGCCGTTGGTCATGCTTTGTGAGCTTTGCAAAGCGAGGCAAGCCGTTGACGCCTGCAGCACCCGGGACAGGCTGCAATGAGCGCCAAAGGCGCTCATTGCACTGCGAGAAAAAATTCTGAAAATTAAAAAAAATCAATTTCATATCTTAACCCATTACAGCTTCAGATAAAATCAATTAAATGATTACAAAAGATTTAAATGCTTCATTAGCATAATCTGTAAATTCCAAATAAACACTTAGATTTTGAATTACAGATTACAATGGCTGAAAAGACTGAAAACAGGAAGGAAGCCAAACAACGTATGGACAACGAACAAAAAAAATAGATGGAGAGAGAAACAGTCAGAGAACAGCAAGAAAAGAGCAAGAACAAGAGTGTGAGAGAATTTAAATGAAAAGACACACTGCATTGACAAAAGTGGAAAAGGAACTTGAAGAGGTAAGCTACATTAAATGATTAATTAAGATACAAGTGACTCATTAACATAATTGGGATGGTGAAAATAAACATTAATTAATATTTATAACTAGCGACTTGCCCGTCAAAAAATGACGGCAATAAGAAAGTAAGGCAGGTAATGTTGTTTGTGTGCGAAATTAATTTTGTTGGTGTTTTAGGATCCTTTGGCGCTCATTGCGAGGTTCTTGTTTGTTTGTGTGCTATGAGCAGCGTTGGTGGTTTTTTTTGGTATGGCAATGAATAATTAATAAAATAAAAAATTAATATACTTTACCTATTGTGAAGTAATATATGCAGGAAGCATTGTGTTGAAGAGCTGGAAATCTATTTTCATGTTGCTGCAACATCAGTGCTGTGGAGCTGCTGTGTAAGCGTCATGAATGTGTGCAGTGTAATAGTGTGCGTGCGCGAGGCAAATCCGTTAGGGTAGCTGTGTACTTCCAGATTGTATAAGTTAGTGTTCTAAAATGGCGTCTAATGTATGGTATGCGGCTGTGGATGATGTTGCGTCCTTGGTCAGAGTGTCTCTTGTACCTCGTACAGCTTTTTTGAAAAGCTGTATGTGCTTGGTGGTGTTTTGCGTTTTTAGGGTCCTTTAGCCTCGTTTTCGTTTTGTTCGGCGGACATTTTTTCTCTCGCTAAGGGGATTTTCGTGTGTCTAATCTCCCAAATTTGGACTTAAATCGAGGTGTAACTTCACTTGCAGAGGTCCTGGGTGCCCCCCTTGCTGTGGGTAAGCTTTTTATGTGTTTGTTGTGTATATTTATTGTGTTTCTAATGTTTTTCGGGTCGTGCTGGTTGCAGATCTCGTACGTCTTTTTTGGAAAATCCGTAGGTGTTTGGTGGTGTTTTGTGTCTTTAGAGTGCTGTAGCCTCGTTTTCGTTTTTTGTCGGTAGCCATTTTTTCTCTTGCTTAGGGGATTTTCGGGTGTCTAAACTCTTTTATTTCGAGTTAAATTGAGGTGTAATTGTTACTGTAGGTAAGCTTTTTATGTATTTGTTGTGTGTATTTATTGTGTTTTTCATGTTTTTATGTGCGCGGGTTTCGGGCGTTTTTTGCGAGGTCGTAATGGGTTGTAACGCGTCTTGTATTTTTGTTTCGTAAGTCCGTAAATTTGGCGAGGTACGCAGTTGCTGGCAAGGAGAGCCTTCTGCGCTCCATGCCAGCAACTGCAGCCCTCGCTTTGCCAGGGCCGCATGCTCTCTACGCGAGCCCGCAGCGTTAGCAACGACCCGCATGCTCACAACTATAATTGTGATTACAGATTTCAATGGATGAGATGCCAGAAACCAGCAAGCAATATAAACAACGTCTGCATAACGAACTAAACAAAAGATGGAGAGAGAGCCAATCAGAAGCCAGTAAAAAAAGAGTATGAGAACAAGAGAGTGACTGAATTTACAACAAAAGACACATGGTTGCTCCAAAAAGTCGACATAAGAGACTAAAAAATATTGTGCAAGAAATTTGTGAACAATATGGTAATGATAATAATGTAGATATAGATTATAATGTGGAACTTGAATTACAGGATAATCCATTATTTACAGATATAAATGTAGAGCCTCACAATTGTGGTATGTTGAATGTGCTTTGTCAATTTTGTGGGGCTTATCATTTTCACAATGAAAGACCAAGAGATGGTAAGTTCATTAGTTGCTGTCAAAAGGGAAAAGTCAAACTTCCAGAAAAAGAAGAATTCCCAACGTATTTAAAAAGTATACTGACTGACCCAAGTTTCCCAAATTACAAAAAATTTAAACTAAATATACAACCTTATAATAGTGCCATTTCTTTTGCATAAATGGTTGCAACATTACCAGAGAATGTTGCAGGACATGGCCCTTACTGCTTTAAAGTACAAGGGAAATTTTACCACCATACTTCCCATTTACACCCTGAGGAAGAAGAGCAAAGAAAATTAGCTCAACTATATGTACTAGATACAAACGAAGCTGTGGAACAACGTATGCAGCTTGTTGAAAATACAAAATGCTTAGCCACTGTTTTCCATGAGCTTGATAAGATTATGGAAAAATTCCATACATTCAAGCTTTTAAAAAACTGTCAGAAGTTGAAGAACAACAACTTATTCATGCACAACAAAATCAGTTGCCAAAACCTAGAGTCAATATGGTTCTTAGAAGAGATGGCCATTCTGATAAACTACGTTATAACTTACCCACAGCTAATGAGGTTGCAATGGTCTTTCAAAATGATGAGGGGGAACCACCATTTCAAAGGGATATTAGAATATATCCAAGAAATTAACAGCAACCTTACATTAACATCAATATATTAAGTACCACTTTACATTCAATGACGTATCCAATTTTGTATCCCAATGGGGAGGCAGGTTGGCAACCAAAATGAATACTTCCCGGTTATCCAAACACTAAACAATGTATCAGAAATAATATTTCCCATGCTTGAATTTAAAGTGGCTCAAACTGCAATTAAGTGCTGGAAAACTGACACAACAATGGATCACTGATTCATACCTGCAAGCAGAAAAAAATAATTTAAATTTCATTAAATATCAACAAAATAAACTCTGTGTTGAGCAGTATTGTGGCCTTATGGATTATGTTGCTAAAGCATCTACAAACCAAGATCTTGCAGCTGGCAGAGCCATTATTTTACCATCTTCCTTCCAAGGATCTTCTCGCAATATGCAAGAAAGAAACAATGATGCTATGGCTATTGTAACAAAACTTGGCAAACCAGATTTATTTATTACATTTACATGTAATCCGCAATTGCCAGCGATTGTTGATAGTTTCAAATATGGACAAAATACTTCAGATAGACCAGATTTAGCTAGAGTCTTCAAAATAAAATTAACAGCCTTAATACATGACAAAACCATCAGTAACTTATTTGGAAAGTGTTTGGCTTATGTTTATACAATTGAATTCCATAAAAGAGGCCTTCCACATGCAAATATTCTTATAATACTTGACGAAAATCACTGCTTCACTACCACATCCACAAAAACATGCCACACTATATGACATTGTAACACATCGTATGATTCATGGACCATGTGGAGAGCTAATTCCACAATCACTGTGTATGGAAAATAAAAAATGCACAAAAGATTTTCCAAAATAATTTAGAGATCAACTTTTGCAAATTGTGATGGATATCCATTGTATAGAAGATGAAAAGGTCCAAAAGCAACAATTCAGGGGAAAAATTTCAATAACACATATGTGGTGCCATATAATCCATATCTCTTAATGAAGTATAATGGACACATAAATGTGGAAGTTTACACTTCTATTAAATCCATTAAATATGTCTACAAATATATTTATAAAGGATATGATGCAGCAACTGTGGTGGTGAAAAGTTGCCCAAATGAGCAAGACAAAGAGTTAGTGCATGATGAACTGGGATCTCATGTAGATGCTCGCTATGTCAGCGCGCCAGAAGCAATGTGGTGCCTTCTGAAATTTGAAATGCATAATCGTTCACATGCAGTGTATCGATTAGCTGTACATTTGCCACAAAGATAACTAGTTTACATTCATACTGGCAATAAAGAAAATGCTCTGGCACAAAATGAACATCGACAAACCACACTTACTGCTTGGTTTATCCTAAATTCCAACCATAAGGAGGCAAGGGAATACTTATACAATGAGATTCCATATCATTTCGTTTTCGTCAGTGGCTTATGGAAACGTAAACAAAAGGGTATTAATAAAAATGTTCCAGGAATGTATACAGTAGTGCACGAGACATTGAACGTTGCTGCTTACGTTTACTACTTTTAAATGTTCCTGGTGCACAAAGTTTTGAACACTTGAGAACTGTCAATGACAGAGTTCATGACACATTTCAATTAGCTGCATGACATAGAAACTTCTTTGCTGATGGAACAGAATGGGAGAGATGTCTAGAAGAAGCAGCTGTGTGTAAAATGCCACAGCAGATGAGGGAACAGTTTGCTTTCATTTGTCTATTTTGCAATGTTCCTAATGCATTACATTTGTGGGAAACATTTAAAATACATATGTGTGAAGACTTTTTGAAATGGTATAACGAGTCCATTGCTGAATTAAAAGCATTAATGGAACTTCAAAAAGTCTATCTATGTCATGGATTACATTGTGCAACTTTTAATCTACCAGATCCAGGAATTATAGATGATATAAACTTGGATGACTATGAACGGTAATTTTTATCCAGATGGACCCTGTTGATCTGGAAAAACTTATCTCTATAACTTATTGATGAGTTCAATTTGAGCTAAAGGTGAAATAGCACTTCCCTTAGCAACAACTGTAATAGCTGCACTATTGTTAGAAGGTGGCAGAACAGTCCATAGTAGATTTAAGCTTCCAGTTCCAATTTTAGAAACATCAGTGTCAGATATTCAAATTAAATCATCTCAAGCCAATAAGTTTAAAAAATCTAAATTAATTATCATAGATGAGACCACTATGATGTTGTGCCATGCTCTGCAATGTATTGATCATTTATTGCGAGAAGTCATGAGTAATGATTTTACTTTTGGTGGAAAAGTCATGTTATTAGGAGGAGATTTCAGACAAACATTGCCTGTGATTGTACGTGGAAATCACACAGACATTGTGGAAACATGTATAAAGTCAAGTCCACTATGGAATTAAATTACACACAGATTAGAAAAAAATATGAGATCGGAAGGGCAAAATGAATTCAATAATTGGCTAATTAAAATTGGCAAAGGAAAAGAAGACGTAATAACCAATTTACTTGAGGGTACTGTAGAAATCACAGCAGAAATGGTTTGCAAAGATTCACTTATATCAGCTATATTCCCAAATGGAATAACTACAGAACATTCATCAGAGCTTGCGCAGAAAGTAATGTTAACATCAAAAAACAAAGATGCTTTGGATCTGAATAATGAAATCTTGAAATTAGTTGACAGCCCACAAAAAAATGATCACAATGCTGATTCTGTTATAGCTGATGACAGAGTGAATCTAATTTTACCACTGAATTTATCAGTTATGTTACTGAGAAATAAGAACCCAAAAAAGGGACTTTTTAATGGTACCAGATTAATTGTTTTGGATTTAAGAGACCATTTCATACATGCAGAAATTCTGAATGGTACCCATAAAGGTGAACCAGTTTTCATACTAAGAATTGATATGGCGTCAAGTGAAACCAGCTTGCCTTTTGTACTTCAAAGGAGACAATTTCCCATTATCATAGCATTTGCAATGACCATTAATAAATCACAAGGATAAACTTTTAACTCTGTTGGACTCTTTTAAGAAGAACCAGTATTTGCCCATGGACAGCTTTATGTGGCTTTTTCACAATGCCAAAATCAAAAAGATATTAAAGTTTTCATGAAAAAAATGAAAGTCAAGGTAAATTATTAGATGATGGTCTATTATGAGGTGTTGTAAATTCCACAAACACAAAAGAACAAGAAAAAAGTCTGTGGGGGAAAAAATACACCGAAAAAATTGTGCTTACATCAAAAAGACACAATTTTACATCTGTTCGGCTCTTTTAAGAAGACCACTATTTTACATAGTAACTCTATGTCGCATTTTCCAGAGCTGCAAGGATAACCAAAAACCAGTGTTTCCACAAAACAAGAAAAACAATACAGATACAGAACAGTGGTTATATCTCGAGGACTAACTTTTATGTCTCTTGGGCTCTTTTTAGAGGACCACTATTTCACATAGACAACTCTACATGCCATTTTAAATAAAGACAAGGCTAAAAACAAAAACAAAAATTACTAGAAAACAGAACAAATACTACAGATACAGAACAGTGGTTATATCTCGAGGACTAACTTTGATGTCTCTTGGGCTCTTTTTAGAGGACCACTATTTCACATAGACAACTCTATGTGCCATTTGGAAGAACTACAAGATTCATATTAAAACAGTGTTTATAAAGAACAAAAAATACAATACAGAGTATAGTGTTTAACATTATTTGTCTGTTGTGCTCTTTTTAGAGGAACCACTAATAACTTCTATTAAAAAAATAATAACATCTAACAGACCTTCACAAAAGTTGTCAAAGCAATACACAAAAAGAAAAATGGTAAGAACCATATGAAAGAATGGAACATGTTTGGACATTTTCAGAGCTATTAGTTGCATTGAATATAGATAGTACTTTCATTGTATGTACTTATGAGTTTTAATGTATGTAGTTTCAGTTGCTTTGTCAAATCTGTTGTTATGGATTGAATGGATTTAAATTATCACTTTGATTGTAATTACTTATGGGTTAAATTGTATGTATTTTGGGGGTTTTACCTTTTAATGTAAAATTACAGAGAGGGTATTACATAGTTACATAGTTACATAGTAATTAAGGTTGAAAAAAGACTTTCAGTCCATCAAGTTCAACCTGTTAAGATCTCCTCTGATCTGCAATATGCGGATAAGTTATTAATTAAATTATTGATTAAATAATTATTAATAGTATAGTATTGGAGAATGAATAAAGAGTTAGTCCATCAAGTTCAACCTTTTTAGATCTCTATTGATCTTTTTAATTTGGACTATTTATTATTATTGTTAATTGTTAATTATTGTTAATTGATCCAGAGGAAGGCAAACATAAAAAAAAAAACATTGAAACTTTGCCAATTGTCTCATAAGGGGAAAAAAAAGCAAAATTCCTTCCTGACCCCAGAAACTGGCGATCAAATTTCTCCCTGGATCAATATTCCTTGCTAGTTATCTAGGATAGCCTTGAATGCCCTCTTTATTCAGAAATATATCTAACCCCTTTTTGAAGTTGTCTATCGAATTCGCTGTCACCACCTCCTTTGGTAGAGAATTCCACAGTTTAACCACCCTAACTGTGAAGAACCCTTTTCTTTGTTTAAGGTGAAATCTTTTTTCCTCTAACCTCAACGGATGTCCTCTTGTCAGTTGAAATTCTCTTGCTACAAAAAGTTCACTTGACAAAGCCTTATATTGACCCAGGATGTATTTATATAACGTAATCATATCTCCTCTTAGACGCCTTTTTTCTAGCAAAAATAAGTTTAATTTTGCTAGTCTTTCTTCATAACTTAGCCCCTCCATTCCCCTTATTAGTTTTGTAGACCTTCTCTGTACTTTTTCCAGCTCTAAAATGTCTTTTTTGTGAGGTGGTGCCCAAAATTGTACTCCATATTCCAAATGAGGGCGTACTAGAGATTTGTATAGTGGCAGAATTATATCTTCTTCCCTGGCTTCTATACCCTTCCTAATACATGCTAATATTTTATTTGCCTTTGCAGCCGCTGCTTGGCTTTGAGCGCTGTTACCTAGGTGGTTGTCCACTAGTACTCCCAAATCCCTTTCAATATCTGATACCCCTAGATTTGCTCCATTAAGATTATAGATTGCTTGGCTATTGTTCCTTCCCAAATGCATAACCTTACATTTATTTGTATTAAATCTCATCTGCCATTTAGCCGCCCATTTCTCTAATTTATGCAAATCCTTTTGTAGGGAAAGTACATCATTATCTGATTTTATTACCTTGCACAACTTAGTGTCATCAGCAAAAATTGAGACACTACATTCGAGTCCTACTTCAATGTCATTAATAAATATGTTAAAAAGGAGAGGACCCAATACTGAGCCCTGAGGAACCCCACTTATCACATTAGACCAATCGGAGTATGTTCCATTTACAACAACCCTTTGCTTCCTGTCTTTTAGCCAGCTCTCGATCCATGAGCAGATATTTACTGCAATTCCTGTATCCCTTAGTTTGCTCACTAGTCTTCCATGTGGCACTGTATCAAATGCCTTTAAAAAATCTAAAAAGACTACATCCACTGAGTTGCCCTGATCCAAGTTCCTACTAACCTCCTCATAAAAACTAATTAGATTGGTCTGACACGACCTTTCCTTCATAAATCCATGTTGACTGCTACCTATGATCCTGTTCAAATAGACATATTCTTGTATTCTATCCCTTATTAACCCTTCTAAAAGCTTCCCAACTACAGAAGTGAGGCTCACTGGTCTATAATTCCCCGGATTTGCTCTAGATCCCTTCTTAAATATAGGTATCACCTCTGCTTTTCTCCAGTCATCTGGTAGAGACCCTGTAGTGAGTGAGTCTTTAAAGATTAGATATAATGGTTTGGCTATTACAGAACCCAGCTCCCTCAGTACCCTTGGATGTATTCCATCAGGACCTGGGGCTTTATTAACATTTATTTTCTCCAACCTCTTTTGTATTTCTTCCTGCGTTAACCAATTATTTAGTAAAGGTAGTGTAGCCCCATTATGTTGCAGTGTCCCAACCACTGGTACCTCCCTTGTGTAAACCGACGAAAATAACCTATTTAGCTCATCTGCCTTTTCCTGGTCACTAATTATCAGATGGCCTGTGTCACATTGTAATGGTCCTATCGATTCCTTCCTGGCCTTCTTCCCATTAATATATTTATAAAATATATTTATAAAATATTGATCTGGGGAGTAATCCGACCGCCAGTATATGGAAGGATTTTTTTTTCCCCAATTTGAGGAATATTAGAATATTGATAGAGGTTTCTTTGAATATAGTTAATACTTTCATTGTATGTACCTTCAAATTTTACTGCATGTATTTACAATTTTTTCACAGGTTGTTATGAGTTGCATTGAATCTAATTATCACTTGGATTCTGTTTACTTATAGGTTTTATTCTATGTATTTACGGCCTTTGGCATTTTACGGTCTAATTACTGAGAAACTATTGATCCAAGGAGTAATCCGATCGCCAGTGTCAGGGGTTAAGGAAGAAAAAAATGTTTCCCCTTTGAGACTATTGGCTAAGTTTCACTTTGGGTTTTTCTGTTTGCCTTCATCTGGATTCAATATAAACATTTAAACATGTTCTAAATAACATGTCATGCTTTAAAATATAAACATAGTTTCAAACAAAGTTTGCAAATTCTGATAATATTGATGTATAGGTTACAATTACAATGGTTTATCAGTTGTTTACAGATATAAATATACAAGTTCCATGTTCTACCAATAAACACATTAACTACTAATTCAATTAATTGTTGTACTTTTCCAAACATATGGAATATGACATGCAAAAATACAAAAAAATACAAAAAAGAAGAAAAATTGTTAGGAGGGAAGAGACTCACATTAGGTGGCAAACAGCACTTGTAGAATTTTAAACCCGTCATTTGTGACGGGCAAGTAGCTAGTATTTTATATCCACAATCAAATACACAACTGTAATGAATGATGAAACTAATGATCTTGTTTGATATCATCAGTGATATCATAGCTGATGTCATTTGCTATGTCTATATGATGCCATGAATAACAACATCAAAAGATCCTTTGGAGGTAATAAGGAGGTAGCAAGGTTGTGTACATTATATACTATGTTTAGATACTAGAGATCTAATAAGACAGGTAGACCCAAAGCAATGCTGGTCTTTATATATTGTCAGTAAGTTTACCAATAAAAAATGATTTTAACTAAATACAACTGGGAGCAATGCAGTCCTTTTAATTTGTCTATTTCAATATCCTTTAGGAACCTATGTAGTGCAAAACAACAACATTAGCAGCTATGTAAAAGCATATAAAAACATTTAGAAAAAATCATAACTTTTGAAGACTCTGTTTATACATAAAAGTTCTGTCTTTGCCTTACATCCTTTAAACACATCCTGATGGCTTGATCCCACAGGTATCTGCTTATCTTTTCTAACAGTGGAAGGAGGAGTAGAGAGTACAGATGGAGGGGGGGTGGGGAATTGTTACATAAATAGATCTTTCTGAATTTTACACCTACCATTTACCCTGCGCAAACTTAGCTACATGCGCACGCACACATATTCAGTTATTGTTTGTATAGCCACTTAAGCTCTCCCACAAGAATGTGCTTAGATGATGAATTTAAGGCTACAATTGTCACACTGATTCTATTGATATCTAAATAGCTTGCTTAACATGCAGAGATGTGGCACAGTGGATAAAAGCCTTTGTTTTTAGAACTATAAGTTCTAAGTTTGTATCCTCTACCATCCCTTTTTTCTTGTTTAACGTTAAATATACTAGAATAATTGGAAAGGTGAAAATATATACTTCATTGATAACTGCAGCACACTGTAATAAAAATAAATATAAATTTCAGGCAATATCGGTAGCAACTAGTATATATGTATAGGATAGGATAGGATATTGGATCCTATCATCCCTAAATAGCATGATGTGAAAAAAAAAAAATAAGTAAAGGGAATGGCTTGAAAGATATTCTCATCAAAGTAAGAATAGCTCAGTAAATGTGAGTGAATAAATTCTATAAAGGATATTAAAAAATGTCAAATATGTGATGCAGATCTATGAACCCTGAAGGGATAACTTCTACCTGGAAGTCACATTAATGAGCAGCAGCCCCAAAGCTAGCTAATAAGCCCTGTGATCTATAAGACCCATAAACCACAAAAACATGAATGAAGATATGCCTGCTCATAGTGAAGAAATATTCCACAAGGAAGTATAATTAAATCTGCTCAGTACTACAGGTACGACTAAAAGTATTTGTAGCCAAATTTATCCAGATGCCTACTGGCAAAATAACAATGTTGCTGAGTCTAGTAATTACCTGATATGTCTGAGCTAAGTAAACTTAAAAAGCGGTGCATCTTGGTCTGACGCTGGTGTAACATATGTTTCTCCGCAATAAGCAGCTTTGTCAAATTACTTAGACATACCAGGTAATAGTGAGACACAGCAACCTTGTTATTTAGTCCATACACATCTGGATAAATGTGTTATGCACTTAGAGGTATGGTATATTCCTTGTTTATCTTTTTACATTAATAACTCCTCTGTTTGTCTCATATCAGTTTTTATATATTTTCAGATTTATCTTGCAACCAAATAAAAAACAACTATTTAAAAAAACTAAATAAATAAGAAAGGTTGTAGTAGGTCTGAAACCCACATCTCACTATTTCACATCCCAAGCAAAAAACATATAATACATATCCCCTTATATCTCAATATATATTTTCTGTTTTATCTTGTGAACAAAATTAACATTTATATTCATCCTTTCTGTGCCACAGGCTAAGGACATTGTCCTGACCCAGGAGTCCAGACAGGTTTCAACATTTTGCTATGGATCTGTTTAGATTTGGTTCCTGACAGCTTACTTCTATTTACATATGAAAAGTATTTTTTTTCAGTGGAGCTTCAGCTTTGTATTGTTATATTTTTATTGTGGCTGTATGTAAAGTAGCAAACAAAAAACAATAAAGGTGGTGATGATAAAACTTTTTTTTTTTCCATGTGGCGCTTGGGCAAGAGTATTAAAACTGAGTTACTTTACATTTATTTCAAGATCATTAAATGAAAATAGTGTAGAATGCTTTCTTGCTTTAAGAAGCACAATCTACACATCTGTACCTAAAAATATTAGTCTATTTTTGTGCATCAAAAATAAAAGTATACATTGTCTGAGAGTATAGACCCTACAGAATTCAAAAATACTTAACATGCTGTATACCTAAAGGCACAGAATCAGAAGTCTTTGCTAAAAATAAAAAACTTTTATAAATTAAAAAAATCCCTAATCTCTCCTTTTACACCCTCTAATCTTCCGTCCTCACTCTTCCTTCCATCCTCCTTTCTTACTCTCATGTCCTACTCTCTCCATCACCACAGTCTCTCTCCCTACCCTTTTATTTTTCATCATCCCCATCCCCTTTTACAACTCTCTATTCAACCATCTCTCTACACTTGTTCTCCACCCCTCTCCCCCAACATTTCTCAATTCCCTCTCTGCTCCTCCCTCCTCTCTCTGTCCACACTCCTTTTCCCCTACCTCATATCTCATTTTTCTTTTTATTACTCCCACCTTTCTCACTGCTGCCCACATTTCCACTCATCTCTCCCACTCTGCCCCTCATCACACCCTAATTCCCCCCCCCCAATTTCCTGACATCTCCCCATCATCACCCCTCTCTGACCACCTCATTTTTTTCCTCTGTCTCCCCATCACTCCCCTCTCTCTTCCCCTACACATACCCATACCTCCATTGACATCTATGACATCAATACATTTATATATGTGTATATGCATATGTGGTATTTGTCAAGATACGAAAAGAGAGTAAACATCCTTAAATACATTCCCCTAATGCACCAAACCAGTTAACTGTATTGACAGACCCAAGACATTAGAGAATTTTGTTAATCCAATTTAACAGTTTTCAAAACTTTCATACCAATTTTTTTCTCTTGTTAGACAAAGCATCCAGGTTATAGTGCTTTAGGAAAGTATTAAAAGATGAACATGCCACTGAATTTCAGACTTCTTTTTGAGAAAAATTACTTGCAATATACCATGAAATAGAAAATGCCCATGTGGAGTGTGCTTTTAAATCTTCCGGAGCTCATTCATCTTACTATTATATATGCTGTCTTGATCTCCCGAATTATATATTTACCTATGGTACATGTAGCTTTCTCTCCATTTTTACAACCTGAGGGATGGATGAGTAAGCTGGTCATTTTTCTCTATGCTTTGATTCTGGAGATGTAAGTTGACAGTGACCATACTACATATAAGGACAGAATTTCTGGATGTTCTTATTGGGGAATGGAACACAGCCAATTTTTGGTTGATACTGATTACAGAGACTACTTCAGAAGATTATCTATGGGTTCAAAAAGTATTCTTGAGAAACCTATTAAAATAGTAAGAAAGCTCCAAGGAACAGTGTAAGATTTCCTAGGTGCTCTTATTGTTATGGCCACTTGCATGAATCTCATTACAATGTAATTGAAGGCCCATTGGATTCCAGTTAGGGCTGGCAAGCCTGGTATTTGCACTTTTCTTGGTATAGCTTAGTCCCATGTCATGGCCTGCTTGTAGGAAGGAAATTATGTAGCCTAAAGAGGGATTGAGGATATCAAAACCAGGAAAGGTTAAAGACCAGTCTGTAAATCCTTCCCATATTCTGTAATATTTAGAGGCATAGGCAGAGCTACCGGTGGTACAGCAGGAGTGGGACCCTTAGGCCCTGACCTCTGCCTTAGGCCCTGACCTCTGGGTGGCCCTACATTTTGAATTAATTTAAAATAATGTTTTTGTTTGATTTTGTTAAATGTATATTTTTTGTAGTGTAGCACCAGCAGGAGTAAGGGATTGGTGGGTTCAGGGTGCACAAGGAGGCATCTGTTTTTTTACATTTTTTCTGAAGTATATTTTGCCAGATGGCATGTGGGGAGGGAGACCTAGTCACACTGTGCATATTAACTCCTACATGTGAAGGAGGAGTCTGAGAAGGATCAGCTGCCTCCCTGTCTGCACTTGCCTACAAGGAGTCAAGAGAGACCATGTGCAGCGATGGATCATGTGATGCAGAGACCGAGTACAGGCTTCAGTTAAGACGATATGGGTCTGGAGCACTGGGAATAAAAGGGCCAGTGGCTGGAGAGAGATTGGGGGAGGATGGGAACTGAAGGACATAAGAAGGAATGAAAGTCTTGGGTTAGTGTTATGACTGCGCTGGCGGGCCACCAGCACAGGCAGCAGCAGTGGCAGTGATCATCCGCTAGATGGCACTGCCAACATTTTGCTGCCAATATCATAGCTTTAGGGTAAGGGTAAGACTTAGTGGGTTTGTGTTAGGTTTAGGGGGCCATGGTTTGGGGGTTAGGTTTTGGGGGTTAGGGTTAGGGTTCGGGGGTTATGGTTAAGGTAAAGTTAAGCTTGGAAATACTATATGATCTGAGCAGCGCTTGCAAGTTGTGCACATTTTCTAGCTCCTTGCTGCAACTGCTGCCACAGCAGTCATAACAGGAATGATCCTATAATTTGTTATAATAAAAATACTTTGTTTAAGTAAATACAAAAATGCTTGTTTAAGTAAATAAAAAAGATGATTGTTTAAGTGAAAAAAATGCTTATTTAAGTAAATAATAAGATGATGAGTTAAGAAAATAAAAAAGTTGATTGTTTAAGTAAATATTTTTCTTGTATTTATTTACAGCTACATAGAGTTTTTTCTATGCAATATGAGTTTGGGGAAACATATTTTTGGCCAGTACATACTAAGGGGGGCCAAAATGCTTTGTTTGTTTTTTTTTTGCACAGTATATATATATATATATATATATATATATATATATATATATATATATATATATATATATATATATATATATATATATTGTTTGTTTTTTTGTATTCCTTAGCTCCGCTACTGTGTAGAGAAGGTATATTTCTTTCTTGATAATAGCAAGATATGGATCACTTTGTTAGACAATCCTAAAGTCTCCAGTTTCTTCTTCTCATCTTCAATGCCATTATAAACAACAATTTGACATAGTGACATATGAGAGGGAGACAGAATGAGTCTATGGCATATCAACAAATATTATGGTATTTTGTACAATTTGAAGTTTTTGCCTGATGCCACATCCAAGGTTGTCCCCAATGTAGGGTTATTTCCTTAAACACTTCTGGATTCAATTGTCATACTCCTGGTTTGAGAATTAAGCAATGTAAGAAGTCCGCTTTCTAGTTTTCTCATTCCTGAACAGGAGAAACAGCTAATCGCAGATGTATGTTTTGGCCTCTGTGGACATTGTCAGTGAGGTGCAGGTGTACTCCCTTAAGGCACAGTAAGAAATTTTGTTTTTCTGTTTATTCATATATTTTCTTTCTGTTAGAAATATGTTCTGAAAAATCCCTGATAACCAATTTCAACTGGATCTTTTTCTGCTGAGAAAGATTGACTTCTGGCTTGGCATTATTCATTGATCTGGAGATAAATAAATTTTTCTGTTATGATTTTCACTGATTTCCATTCCAGCTCAATATCCCTGTGACCACATCACTTATTACTCAGTCGCGCTGTGCGTTGCATTTTCCCGGTTTAACACAGTAATATGTGATGTGGTCACACGGATATTGAGCTGGAATGAAAAAAAGTGAAAATCATGACAGAAAGTGCACTTAAATATACAGTGGATATAAACAGTCTACACACCCCTGATAAAATGTCAGGTTTCTGTGCTGTAAAAAAATGAGACAAAGATAAATCATTTCAGAACTTTTTTCACCTTTAAAGTGACCTATAAACTGTAAAACTATATTGAAAAACAAACTGAAATCTTTTAGGTGGAGGGAAGAAAAAAAGAAAGAAAAATAATGTGGTTGCATAAGTCTGCACACCCTCTTATAACTGGGGATGTAGCTGTGTTCAGAATTAAGCAATCACATTCCAAATCGTGTTAAATAGGAGTCAGCATACACCTGCCATCATTTAAAGTGCATCTGATTAACCCCAAATAAAGTTCAGCTTCTCTAGTTTGTCTTTCCTGAAATTTTCTTAGTCGCATCCCACAGCAAAAGCCATGGTCCACAGAGAGCTTCCAAAGCATCAGAGGGATCTCATTGTTAAAAGGTATCAGTCAGGAGAAGGGTACAAAAGAATTTCCAAGGCATTAGATATACCATGGAACACAGTGAAGACAGTCATCATCAAGTGGAGAAAATATGGCACAACAGTGACATTACCAATAACTGGAGCTCCCTCCAAAATTGATGAAAAGACGAGAAGAATACTGGTCTGGGAGGCTACCAAGAGGCCTACAGCAACATTAAAGGAGCTGCAGGAATATCTGGCAAGTACTGGCTGTGTGGTACATGTGACAACAATCTCCCGTATTCTTCATATGTCTGGGCTATGGGGTAGAGTGGCAAGACAAAAGCCTTTTCTTATGAAGAAAAACACCCAAGCCAGGCTACATTTTTCAAAAACACATCTGAAGTCTCCCAAAAGCATGTGGGAAAAGGTGTTATGGTTTGATGACACCAGGGTTGATTTTTTTGGCCATAATTCCAAAAGATATGTTTGGCGCAAAAACAACACTGCACATCACCAAAAGAACACCATACCCACAGTGAAGCATGGTGGTGGCAGCATCATGCTTTGGGGTTGTTTTTCTTTAGCTGGAACTGGGGCCTTAGTTAAGATCGAGGGAATTATGAACAGTTCCCTTTTACCAGTCAATATTGGCACAAAACCTTCAGGCTTCTGCTAGAAAGCTGAACATGAAGAGGAACTTCATCTTTCAGCAAGGCAACGACCCAAAGCATACATCCAAATCAATAAAGGAATGGCTTCACCAGAAGAAGATTAAAGTTTTGGAATGGCCCAGCCAGAGCCCAGACCTGAATCCGATTGAAAATCTGTGGGGTGATCTGAAGAGGACTGTGCACAGGAGATACCCTCGCAATCTGACAGATTTGGAGTGTTTTTGCAAAGAAGAGTGGGCAAATCTTGCCAAGTCAAAATGTGCCATGCTGATAGACTCATACCCAAAAAGACTGAGTGCTGTAATAAAATCAAAAGGTGCTTCAACAAAGTATTAGTTTAAGGGTGTGCATACTTATGCAACCATATTATTTTATTTTTATATTTTTTCTTCCCTCTACCTAAAAGATTTCAGTTTGTTTTTCAATTGAGTTGTACAGTTTATAGGTCACATTAAAGGTGGAAAAAGTTCTGAAATGATTTATCTTTGTCTCATTTTTTTACAGCACAGAAACTTGACATTTTAAAAGGGGTGTGTAGACTTTTTATATCCACTGTATATGTAGCACACGAAGAAGTAATGAAATACACATTTCTATGGACACATATGGCACACACAAGCAGTTCAGCTCACACGCGCTGTGCATTGCATTTTTCCTGTTTAAAACAGGGATCACAGGGATATTGAGCTGGAATAGAAATCAGTGATAATCATGACAGAAAGTGCACTTAAAGGACCGCTGTACTCCCTCAGACTACTCTCCTTAACATGAATGGAAAGCTCAACATTAATACATGAAAAGTAAAACAAATTTAAAAAAAATATGGCATACTTACTTTTTCAGAGGCTGCTGCAGTATGATCTGATCCTCCTCAGCTCCTCTGCATGTCTGAATGAGGGGTGTGTGAGTGCAGCACAGCCTGTCAGCTCTGTATCACGCGTATAATTGGACTCTAGGGGCAACATTTTGATTGACAGCTAGGGGGCAAGCTCAACAGTGATGTCACCCTTGATGTCATGATAAGCCGGGCCCTGAGCTGTCAATCAATTCAGCACAGGCACTGAACTAGCCACTGCCACTGCCTACAACACTGATCCCGCCTCCATCCCACCTCTAAACCTAGCTGCCTGTGAGAATCTACACTAGGTAAGAGCCATGTGCTTTGTGTGTTATATCTATCTATCTATCTATCTATCTATCTATCTATCTATATATATCTGTATCTATCTATCTGTATCTGTCAATCCATCTGTATGTATCTGTCTATCTCTCTATCTATCTATATATCCCATCTATTTATTTTGTCTACCTATTTTATCTACCTGTTGCACCTACTCATCACATCTACCCATCCCATTGTTTCTACCCATTCCATCTACCTATCTACCCATATTAATTATTCATCTCATCTACCTATTCCATCTCCCCATTCTATCTACCATCCCACCTACTCACTGTATCTATCCACTCTATCCACAGTATCTACCCATCATATATATTGCATCTACCTATCTACCCATTTCATCTACCTATTCCATAAACCTATCTACCTATTGCATGTATCCATTGGATCTATCCATCTACTACCTACCTATTCCATCTACTCATTGCATCTACCCATCTCACAAACCCATTGTACCTATATACCTACCCATTGTATCTATCCACATCTACCCATATACCTAATCCATCTAGTCATTGTAATTACCCAGTACATCTATAATCTACCCGATTCCATCTACCTATTCCATTCTACCATTCCATCTACCTGTGGCATCTACCCATCTCACCCACCCATCCCATTGTATCTACCCATTCCATCTACCTATCTACCCATTGTTTCTACTCATACCATCTACCTATCTACCCATTTTATTTATTTATTCATCTCATCTACCCATCCCATTTACCCATCTACCTATTGCATCTACCTATTCCATCTACCCATTCCATCTATCCATCCCACCTACTCACTGTGTCTACCAACTGTATCTATCCACTGTATCTACCCATCATATATACCCATAGCATCTACCTATCTATTCATCTCATCTACCCATTATATCTACCTATCTACCGATTTAATTTACCCATTGCATCTACACATCTACTACCTACCTATTTAATCTACCCATTTTATCTACCCATTACACCTACCCATCTCACCAACTCATTATATCTACCTATCTACCATCACATCTATCCATCTACCTATTCCATCTACCCATTGCATCTACCTATTTAATCTACCCATCATATCTACCTAATATTTCTACCATATACCCATTGCATCTACCCATCCCATTTACCTATTCCATCTACTCATTCCAACTACCCATTTACCCATTGTATCTACCTATTGTATCTATCCATCACAGCTACCTATTCCATCTACCTATTGTATCTACCCATATCTACTATCTACCCATCACATCTATCTATTCCATCTACCCATGTACCCATTGTATCTACCCCATGCATCTGCCCATCACACCCACCTTTTAAATCTGCCCATTGTATCTACCTATTCATCTACCCATTGTATCTACCCATCCCATCTACCTATTGTATCTACCTATTCTGTCTCTGTCTCTCTGTCCTGTATAGAAAAACCCTCTCCACAACATATTGTGATAAAGTCCAGATGTTTATTATCAGTTTATTCCAGGCATCACATACAAAGAGGACGGGGATCTCACTCCATGGACTTTTATGGGACACCCCCCCGCAACCTGAGTGATTGACATAAAGATGAACGACTGGCTTTCATCTATTAGAGTCTGTATGAGGTCTACACACACATAAACACACATATTATATCATCTCATATCTCCATCAAATGAATGGACTTAAAAAATTCTAAAAGTATTGCAAAATGCTTTTAAGAGAACTTCACAGTGGTGTGTGCTGAATTGTGCTGAATTAAGTGGGCCTTTAAATATATGTGTAGCACAATAAGAAGTCATAAAATACACATTTCTATGGACACAAGCACTGTAATAATTACCAATGCATTTCCAGTACATCTTTTCTCCTGCCTTAAAACTGCTCCACAGCACCATCTAGTGTCCAGATGAAGCATTACAGTACCAGACTAGGGTATGTAGGTTATGTAATTGCAACATTCCGTGTATAAGACGATCCCCCTATTTTAAACTTATCGTCTTATACACTGAATATATATATATATATTTTTATATATATATATATATATATATATATATATATATATATATATGTGTGTGTAAAAGAAGAGAAAGAGAACAACTAGTAATGTGGCCTGATGGTAAATAGATATCACAGAGGCACCAAGATATATGTATGAGAAGGTAAGCCAATTCAAATAAATGACGTCTATAGTGTTAAAATCCCTAGACATAAATCAGCTTAAAATCAGCTCATAGATATGACCTAATGAGTTGTCTGTAAAGACACTCCAATTCAGGTCAAGGACATATACAATCACAGCTGATATACTGAAAAAGTGACGCACCTTGTTGCGAAGCGTGTTGGGTTTACTGTTCCCCTCATTGGTTACAGGTGCGTGGGAGTCGGTACGCACGCGTGACGTCACTGACGAGTGGCGCGGCGTCCGTTTCCCATCCGGAAAAGATTACAGCTCTGCAGGCAGCCCCATCCAGGACTAAGTATCCATTATGGGTAAGAACGATTAGAGGTAAGCAATATTTTTTGCTTTTTCCAGCCTCTTCCTTGGTTGATGGGGACCTTCCCCTGTATATTATGGGATATTCAGTTTAAGTAATTAGGAAATCTCCCCAGTACACCTGCCTCTGTTTATAGCACACATCACTTTTTAAGAGTTGTGTGCTTGTAGGCCACTGGAACCCTATTGGGCTTATATCAACACAAGTGTGAATTATTTGTGGCACACATTATATGGAGCTGTGGTCTTCTCACTACGCCCCTTTTTCGTGTTTTTAATAGCTTTATAGATTATTCACTTTTTTATTGGTTGCTCCCCACTATATATATATTTTTTTTTATTATCAACTATTAAAAGTTTTATTTTAGGCTACCCAAGTACTGCACTATTTTCAGTATATCAGCTGTGATTGTATATGTCCTTGACCTGAATTGGAGTGTCTTTACAGACAACCCATTAGGTCATATCTATGAGCTGATTTTAAGCTGATTTATGTCTATGGTTTTTAAACTCTAGACGTCATTTATTTGAATTGGCATACCTTCTCGTACATATATCTTGGTGCCTCTATGATATCTATTTACCATCAGGCCACATTACTAGTTGTTCTCTTTCACTTCTTTTACACACATTTGATTACTATTACAACTATGTATTAGGGTGGCTACAGTGAATTGCTGTACCCTTTCTATGTCAGTTGATATAACTTAGTTACTTCAGCAGAGTACAATTTAGTTATCTTATAGATATATAGATATATGTATACATATATATATATATATATATATATATATATATATGTATATACATATATATTTATATATATATATATATATATATATATATATATATATATATATATTATATAAAGTATTAAACTGTTTATTGTTTATTCCCTATCAAGGTTAGCTGTGAGTGGACCTGGTTAGTTAGGGATCTAACAGTAAAAGACTGTAGTGTTCACTCACGGCTAAGTCTTTTATTTTCAGGGGTTGTTTTGTCTTCATATGTTTTGTAACACTGGCTACCATTTGAGTAAAGTTTGAAAAAGTAATTGAAGCCTCCTGTGTTGTGTATATACAGTATATATATATATATATATATATATATATATATATATATATGTTTATATTTTAACGTTATGTAGGTATTACCCCATTCTCCCACTATACAACACCCTCCCACTATACAACACCCTGTCAGTGCTGCATGGGGGATGATCATCACAAACGTGCCTAGCTGTTAAATTAACCTGCTTGACCCTGAAAGCCCGGTCTTGGTTGCATGTTCATTTAATGTACCTGGCATTATTCTTGGGAGTAAAAAAGAATTGAACCCGCAACTGTTTCTTCACAGTTCAGTTAATTAAGCACTGAATTATATGTTCTGCAGTTGGTGACAAGAAATGATATATGTAATCTAGAGCTAATAGTAAAACAACCTGCATACTTGATTCTAAATATATATATTCTGGTGGACAGAAAATTTGGGAAGCAGCTTAAAAACACTACCTTCCAACATTTACAACGTAATAGATTGTGTAGCAATTTAAAAAAGGAAGATCCCTTTTCTATATGCTTTTCCTCCCTGTATCTGATGTTACAATTACAAAGACAAGTGGTTCACTTACAATACAGCTCCAGTACATCAAACTGAATGCTTGGAAGTTAATGGGCAGCATACCTAAGTGAATATTGACATCCCATCCCTTTATTAACCGCCAGGAATTGTTTGTGACTCTAAACCAGTGACACAATTTGTTTTTGATATTACACAAAAACATATCAAAATTACAAACAATGAAAACCTATGTATAACTATATTCTAAAAATATGAACTTTTGTCAAACTAAGTAATATAAAAACCACGGTAAGAAAAAGAGAAAGAAAAACATGAGACACTTATTTCTAAGAGGAACATTTTTCTTTTTCATATGTAAAACACTTTTCAAAAGAAGATCTTTATCTTTATTTCTATCCATCTTTTGACAGGATGCTAACAATGTCTGGCATGAAAGCAACAGACCATATTTTAAGTCAAGCATAAAAAATAAGCACATTTGATAGAATTGCATAACTTACTGGCAAATTAACATTTCAGCTTTTTTTCATTTTGACTTTTTACAGATGTTTTAAAATCTGACTTTTCTTTTTCTGTCTTTCATACTCCATTACATGCACAGTGGAGGCCTGCCTTAGCAAGACATTTCTAGTGCCTACCTCATTCAGCCTATTTCTTTTCAAACCCAAAGCAACTACAAATTATGTTTTTTTTTTTAAATCTAGAAGTGTATGTTTTTAAATGGAACAAAGAGCTGCTAAATGTAAAAATGATCTAATTACCATGCAAATTAGATTGAATAATTGTAGAGGAATTTACAATGCACTTTTCATCTTTGAAAGTGAATATATTTAAAAGACAAAGATAAAGTGGAAAAGGATTTAAAATGACACACAACTAATGCAGGGGTTAAAGGACAAGTGTAATGGCCTAACCACAGGAGCTTGATGATTTAATTAAGCACTGATCATTAATAAAATCTATATTCAATGATGCAATATTTAATATTAGGTCAGTGACAACCCAATGACCTAACACCATCTGTTCGCCTCAGTCCTCATGTGTGTTGAAACGCCTGAACAACCCAAGGAAGGCCAGCTTAAGCCAAATCAACATCTTATGTGAGACTATAGATACTGTGGCCTATGTAAGTGCTTGTAGTCTGCCTGAAGTATAGGAAAATGGAAGTCAAAAAATTAATCTATTATATATTCATAAGGCAGCAGTACTGTACTGTATGTATCAGTAGTAATGTTCACATTGTGCCTATACATTTTCTTTTAATTATTTCATCCTTGCAAAGTTAGGTATTTATGTCTATAACAAATAAATCAGTAGTATAAGGAAAAGGCCAGAAAACAAAATAAACATAAAACCCATTATATTCCATGCATGGTTGCTCATTTTTGACCTGCGGTGAAACATTTACTTCCTAGATGGTGCCCTTAAAGTGTTGGTGCCCTACATGGCCTCCCACTTCTCCCATGTGGTAGAGCCAGCTCTGACTCCTACTATCTTATTCATAAACGTCTACTTGATCCTGATTTCCCAGTTTAGGTCCAGACTCCAGGAGATAGGGGAGTCACTGCATCTCTGCCTCTATGCTGAGGGATTGTTACCAAGGTAAAACCTTACATTATGTACAGAGGTGGTGAAAATGATTCTGTTACCAAAATAGTTACATAGCTGCTTCTGTTTTTTCTGTGTAAAAAATGGACACTGTTTCCAATAGGTCAAGATTTTTGTTGACTAATTAATAGGTAATAAGGGAATTCTCTGAATAAAGACTTCTCCCAGAAGTTGCCTATAACTCTAGCACCAGAATTCCTATTAATTTTATTAATATCACCTAAGCTTGTTTCAAGAACCAGGAAACATATCTTCAGAATGACCTAAGCAAAATGGGGGCAATAATCTGTTGTACTGTCCAATTTCAGGAAAGCTTTACAGGTTCTCGAAGTATGAAACAAACAACATTAATAGCTCTGTAAACCATTAGCATAAATGTATACTTAGAGAAAATGACCTTTTACCTAGGGATTTCCATTTTGGAACTTTGCTGCTCTGACAGATGGCTAGGAGAGGTTGCTTCTTCTGAATCCCTTGAATTTTACTGACCCGTACCCAGGGTGTTTCCCGTAGCTCTCTAACACTAACATGTGCTTGCAGCCTGCCTGAAGTAGGAGACTCTGGGCCTTATTCAATTGAGCAATTGTTGGTTACTGGAGCCTGTAATGTAGCTCGTTAACTAATTTACTAATCAATTGGCTTTTTTTAGCTAGCTGCAAACCATTTGTCGGTTTAAGGCTGAAAATCCCTGCGGTTGTTAAAATCGTAACTCTGATCAAGCTAAGCCTTTGATCTTTCAAGCCCGTAAATGTTACAATCGCAAATCTCGATTCAATTGCTTCAATTCCTCAAACCCACATTTGTTTTCACACCCGTAAATGGCAAATATAGAAGAAAATCTTATGAGTACCAGATAGGACTCACAAGGGGGTTAAACAGCAGGTCGTAGCACTGTGAAGGCAAATAAAAAATCAATACTGAACTTTAAAAGATGGGAAAAGAGATGAAAGACATCAACATTAATTGCACAACAGCTCGCAAACCTGCAATAACATTTATTTATTTTTTACTTTTCATTTCTGTGATATATCAATCTCGGAAATCAAGGAGTTAATACATATCAAGCCACCCACATGGACTAGAACATTTCCTTCATTAATTTTTATTATTTTGTACATTGCTGGATTGTGTGTCTGATCACATGTATGACTTCTAAACACTAATTGATTGACGCTTAACCTGTTTTAATAATGTAATGATGACGGTCTTATTTACTATTGGCTGTTTCTAAATCAGTAATTACAGCCTTGCTTAATTGATTGTGATCATGCTCTGAAATACTACTTACGATTGCATGGTTTACAGTTTAGGCTTTCGAAACAGGTAGTTGCGGGCTTGTTCAATCGAATCGCTCTGTAAATGTTGCAAATTTGCAACAGTTTATTAACTACCCCTGTCCTTCACCTGCAGCAATTTTCTAACACAATTTACTAATCTCAGCTCATATCTTGCTGACACAGCCAATAAAATCCCCCTTTCTCCAAGCTCTTATCACAATTTTTTAATCAGAAATAGCTGCATAAATGTCCTTTCGGTAACTTAAGCAAAATATATTGGTGATAGGCATGGGCATAGGAGCCCAAAAGAATCTGGAGGGGGGGGGGAGACAAAAAAAACTGTGGCCTTGAATGGTGCAATTAAACTCTACTCCCAGGACAGACAGCAGGGGTGGATCTACCCCCGGTGCGCTGCAGTGCCTCTCACAAAAACTTTTTTTTAATTTCTTTGTTCAAATTCTCAATGCCCCTGGGCCTCAACCACCTGCCCTCCAATATCATTAAGATTATATATATATAGATGTATTTTATATATATAGATATATATTATATATATAATATAAATATAAATAAATATATATATATATATATACATATATACAGTATATATATTGTATATATATATATATATATATATATATATATATATATATATATATATATAAATTATGGGTCAAAGCTTTCATGCTCCATAGCCCTCTAGTGGCCACATTTGGTAATGCTTCATTAAGTTTAATTTTGCTATTTTTTGTGTCCCCTAATCATATAATCTGGGGGGATGGGTCCCCCCATCCCCCCCAGTTCCTACGCCCCTGGTGATAGGCTCTTAATTGTCTCACTTACCCAACTATTCCCACTCCTCAGAAACTACCAGATAGGTCATGAATTATTTTTAGCCTGTTAAAAAAAATATTCCTAACTTGTATTTACACAGTGTTAAACCTAAATCACGACTTGGCTGGAGTCCCTGAGGAGAGATTTAGGAATCACTGTTTTAAACTCTATTTTAATTCTCACAGTCATTCAAAATCTTTCACTCATGATATTTTACTTTAAAGATTGTAATTCAGTTTACTCAGTATCCAGACTAGCAGTCTTTCCTCACTCCAAATCACTGTAACTGCATCCTCCAGAATCATCTACCTTAGTCATCACTCTTCATTGGTTGCACCACTCTGTCTTTCAACTTGCAAAAAAAAAGGCTTTTGAAAAGCATATGAAGCCTTTCATATCCCAGTACGTCTTTAAATTAAATTTCCATTGAAAAACAAATATTATTTTAAATAAAACTTTTAAAAAATTGCAAATAGCTAGGAGAGCTATAAACTCTATACCTCCCACATACTGTTGATGTGCATTGAAAAAACATCCATTATATCTTTCTGCATATAATGGAATGTTATTTGTTTGTAAAAGCACTCAAAGAAAATACTGTTTTAATAAGGAACATGCATTATTTGTGATTGAGAGCAAAAATAAACTCAGAAGTTTGAAATGAAAAGATCTTACTGGAAATGTTTACTTTGCAACTACTAAATGTATTGATTGTACCTGACCTATTGCTTCAAATAGCAGGAGGTCATCCCGAGGGTTAATTAAGTCAAATGCTTAGGTAGGTGGAATGGGCAGAATAAATAGGCCCTTTGGTTCTTTTCAAATGTGTGTTCTTAAAGTAGACTTGGAAATTTGAGGTGCCATGTGGATAGTACATAAACACATGAATTCATTTGAATTTATTTAAAATGACCTATGAAGCACCACCAGAAGGAGTGCTGTCTTTGTTTTATTAGCATACGAATTCCATGCCTTCTTCTAATGTCCATAAATATCAGTCACTATATTCTAATGTTTTCTACTTCCACCTCCAAATGTAACACAGCCTGATTTGCATCCACATCATAAACATTGACACCGGACTAGTTATAGAACTAGTGCTCACTCAATGTGGTAGAGCTTGGAGAGTAAGTGCTGCTTATATTGATAAGATCTCACATGTCTGCTCAGTATCCTCCATTTAAAGAACATGAGAAATGCAACTGTAAAGTACTGGAGCTTTAAACTGCGCTTGGGACGTGAATGATAACTGACTAATCACCTAATTCACCTAATGGTTACGGATAAGTGATTGTTTATCTGTTACAAACTACTTGTTAATATGGGAAAATAACTTAAACAAATTATGATAGGCATTTTAACAAGCTATGAGCTTAATTTCTAGAAGTTCTTTAGAGCCCATTGATTTAAAGAGACAATTAAACTTTTTGCATATATGCTGAATTCAGCAGGCATTCTCATTTGAAAGTTCAATTTGCTAGAAATATCTTCAAGGAAGAAGTATTTTTCCTTTGATATAGTGTGATTGTGATGCCACTGGGAAGCTAGTGCTCTTGCCATAGTCATGTAAATATGAATACATTTTTTTTAGAGCTAAACAATAACAACAAATGGCTATTAGAAACCCGAAAATGCCTCAAACTAGTAAATTTGGTTGCGGGTGTTTTTTTCTCTAAATGTATAGATGTATTCTATTGACTCCAGCCCGCAATTCACCTCCTTAAACCTAAACTCATAAACCCTGTCTTTTTAAGTTGGATTTCAGGAGGCGTGATAATATGATCTGACAATATTTAAGCAAGCCTGTAATGTATTCCTTAGACAGAGCCAATAGTAAATGAGTTTGTCATCATGATGTCAGTAAAACATGTAAGTTAGACGTAATTTGCAATTGGAAAGTAAGAATTAATTAGTGCCAATAAGTAATATTTGCACATTGAGCTCACAATCTAGCACTGTAAAACTGCATTAGATCATCTGTTCTAGTCCATGTGGGTTTCATGATATGTATTAACCCCTTAAGTCCCAGGATCAATATTACTCAGAAATAACAGTTATAAAAAGGGTTTTATTGCATATTTGTGGGTTTGAGACTGTTGTGCAATTAATTATAATGTATTTCCATGCCTTTTAAAGTACAGTATTGTGTGTTTAATAAGTGTTTGAAAAATGCTTTGCTAGTCCTATTTAGTACTCGTAATATTTTTGACAGTAATATGATACTTTTTTCAATTGTGGGTTAGACTATTTGTGAGCTAGCGCTACGGGTCCAATAGAATATACATTTTGTGTAAGTTTAGTTACTTCGTGTTACTAACTACGCTCACCCCAAATCTCTCTCTCTACGGGTCGCAACTTTTTGTTCAGATCTCGACACCAGCAGACACTTCAGGTGACAGCATCAATACTGCAGAAACAGGCACCATCAGACCCCTTTTCTTAGGATCTAAGAATCACACACCAGTAACCTTTGATTAGTACAAGCAGACTCTGACACAACCTTTCTTTAGTGTGTCCAAAATCAGACTGGCCACTTCTTTATTGATACAGAGATATATAAAAACACAGATCATGCAAAACACCAAAGACCTTCCTCAAGTCCTAGCCCATCCTCCTAGGCAAATAGCTTTCTACCCCCTCATCCACATGGCTTTCTTCTCATTACACATTTTCTCTCCTCTTACAGAGCCATAAAACTAGCTCCCCCCTTCATGAATAAAGCCAGAGCCTACACACGTGGCCAATCGCAGGGCCATAAAAATTCTTTAGAATTATTTAACCATTTGTATACCCCAGATATGACTGTTAAGCAAGTTGTTTGTACATTCTAACCACACATATAATAAGTGATGAACCCCAAACAGTCCAGTGGGCCCTTCTGTTCATAACACTTAGCACTCATATTCAAGCTGTGCTAAAACCAATGGAGTTCTAATGCCGGTTTTGCGCCTTTGGCTGACCCATAGTAATTGTGGGCAGGGAACTTGTAATTGGATTGCGAGTAGCTAATAGCATATGAGGCAATATTAAAAATTATTTTACGTGTGTATACATTTACAAATTGGGCAATAGAATAGGGCTCAAAGCTTGTAGTGGTTTAGGCATTCCAAGTCTGCCGAAATTGTATTATTACACATGGTTGCTTGGAGCTTAAAAGAGAGTAAAGAAGCAAGAGGAAAAACATAAGAACTCTATAGTTGATTAAAGCTTTTTATAATAATATGATTTAAAAGAGCACAAAAGTTGCAATTTGTACTCTGCATCATCAGTTAGAGGGTATCATGTGGAAACTTTGTTTATATTATTAAAAAATAAATGACTTAGATATTGTCAATAGTGATGTCGCGAACATAAAATTTTCGGTTAGCAAACCGTGAACGCGAACCGCCGCAAATGTTCGCGAACCGGCGAACTGCCATTGAATTCAATGGGCAGGCGGATTTTAAAACCCACAGGGACTCTTTCTGGCCACAATAGTGATGGGAAAGTTGTTTCAACGGGACTAACACCTGGACTATGGCATGCCGGAGGGGGACCCATGGTAAAACTCCCACGGAAAATTACATAGTTGATGCAGAGTCTGGTTTTAATCCATAAAGGGCATAAATAACCTAACATCCCCCTCCATCATCATCCTCCCCTGTATCTCTTTACCCCCTCCCTCATCATCCTCCCCTGTGTCTCTTTCCCCCCTTCTTCATCACCCTCCCCTATGTCTCATCCCCCCTCCCTCATCATCCTCCCACCTCCCTCATCATCCTCCCCTGTATCTCTTTACCCCCTCCCTCATCATCTTCCCCAGTGT
Organism: Discoglossus pictus; assembly: GCA_027410445.1. Classification (NCBI taxonomy): domain Eukaryota; kingdom Metazoa; phylum Chordata; class Amphibia; order Anura; family Alytidae; genus Discoglossus; species Discoglossus pictus. The sequence goes on along the minus strand of CM050163.1, from coordinate 302,301,521 downwards.
CTCTTCCCACCCTCCCTCATCATCCTCCCCTGTGTCTCTTTCCCCCCTTCCTCATCACCCTCCCCTGTATCTCTTTACCCCCTCCCTCATCATCCTCCCCTGTGTCTGTTTCCCCCCTCCCTCATCATCCTCCCCTGTGTCTCTTCCCCCCTCCCTCATCATCCGCCCCCCACCCTTGATGATAAGGGGGGGAAGAGACACAGGGATAAGTGTGAGGGGTGTTAGGGTAAGGGGTGTTAGGGATAAGGGTGAGGGGTGTTAGGGCTAAGTGTGAGGGGTGTTAGGGTGAGGGGTGTTAGGGATAAGTGTAAGGGGTGTTAGGGTGAGGCATGTTAGGAATAAGTGTGATGGGTGTTAGGTCTTAGGCATAAGTGTGAGAATGTTAGGGTTAGGTGTTAGGTTGATGGGTGTTATGGATAAGTGTGAGGGGTGTTAGGGTTAGGGTAAGGGGTGTTAGGGATTAGTGTGATGGGTGTTAGGGTAAGGGATGTTAGGGTTAGGTGTTAGGGTAAGGGCTGTTAGGGATACATGTGAGGGGGTATTAGGGTTAGGTGTTAGGGTGAGTGGTGTTAGGGATAAGTGTGAGGGGTGTTAGGGTGAGGGGTGTTAGGGATAAGTGTAAGGGGTGTTAGGGTGAGGCATGTTAGGAATAAGTGTGAGGGGTGTGAGGTCTTAGGGATAAGTGTGAGGGGTGTTAGGGTTAGGTTGATGGGTGTTATGGATAAGTGTGAGGGGTATTAGGGTTAGGGTAGGGGGTGTTAGGGATAAGTGTGAGGGGTGTTAGGGTTAGGTGTTAGGGTGAGGGGTGTTAGGGATAAGTGTGATGGGTGTTAGGGTAAGGGATGTTAGGGTTAGGTGTTAGGGTAAGGGCTGTTAGGGATACGTGTGAGGGGGTATTAGGGTTAGGTGTTAGGGTGAGGGGTGTTAGGGATAACTGTAAGGGGTGTTAGGGTGAGGCATGTTAGGAATAAGTGTGAGGGGTGTTAGGGTGAGGGGTGTTAGGGATAAGTGTAAGGGGTGTTAGGGTGAGGCATGTTAGGAATAAGTGTGAGGGGTGTTAGGTCTTAGGGAAAAGTGTGAGGGGAGTTAGGGTTATGTGTTAGGTTGATGGGTGTTATGGATAAGTGTGAGGGGTGTTAGGGTTAGGGTAAGAGGTGTTAGGGATAAGTGTGAGGGTTGTTAGCGTTAGGTGTTAGGGTGAGGGGTGTTATGGATAAGTGTGATGGGTGTTAGGGTAAGGGATGTTAGGGTTGGGTGTTAGGGTAAGGGCTGTTAGGGATAAGTGTGAGAGGGTATTAGGGTTAGGTGTTAGGTTGATGGGTGTTATGGATAAGTGTGAGGGGTGTTAGGGTTAGGGTAAGGGGTGTTAGGGATAAGTGTGAGGGGTGTTAGGTGTTAGGGTGAGGGGTGTTAGGGATAAGTGTGATGGGTGTTAGGGTAAGGGATGTTAGCGTTAGGTGTAAGGGTAAGGGCTGCTAGGGATAAGTGTCAGGGGGTATTAGGGTTAGGTGTTAGGGTGAGGGGTGTTAAGGATAAGTGTAAGGGGTGTTAGGGTGAGGCATGTTAGGAATAAGTGTGAGGGGTGTTAGGTCTTAGGAATAAGTGTGAGGGGTGTTAGGTCTTAGGGATAAGTGTGAGGGGTGTTAGGGTTAGGTGTTAGGTTGATGGGTGTTATGGATAAGTGTGAGGGGTGTTAGGGTTGGGTGCTAAGGTGAGGGGAGGATGATGATAAGGGGGGGAAGAGACACAGGGGTGTCCTTGCAGCAGAGATCAAAAGAGTCCTTCAGGACTGTATTGCACACTGTGTACAGTAGCCTAGCTATGGTTTTCCCTATTGATGCAGTATCACCTACACTCAGCCTCCTCTCAGTAAGACTGCAAGTTAGTTATGATTCCAAAATGGCTGCTGTCTATGAGGTAGAAGGGTCTGGAAGGCAGGGTATGATGCTGATTGGCTGGAATGTGTCTGCTGACTGTGAGTTGTAGGGTCAAAGTTTGCTCAATGATAAAGTATAGGGGGCGGATCGCACATTGCATATGTTTGCATGCCATGTTCGCCGGGAACAGTCCGCCTGCGAACTATTCGCGACATCTCTAAATGTCAATTTAGTTTATAACTGGTACGCAGTTTATTATAGATGAAGTATCTTTCATCGGCCAGAGTGTGTTAATGTAGTGGTGAGCGTTCTGTTTTAAAGATTTTTTTTTAATTACTTTTTTTGTTTGTTTTACTAATGTACCTATTTATGTTTATATGTTAATTTGTATGTGTGCTAATAAGTATATTAGTCAATTAAATAAAAAAATAAAAAACAAGTCAAAGGCGTTGTATTAGAATAAATGGCCTTCCAATGAAAACATTTAATGAAACGACACACCAACGTACAGCCCTATTAAATTGGGGCTACGTTTTAAAACGTAGCCTGTAACTCTGAATTTACGGGTTACGGATATTAAACTAGCTCTGTTACATAGCTCGCAGCGGACTTGCGCGTTGACGCAGGACGGACGAGAATAGGCTAGGTGTGAAGCAACGTTAAATTTTGCGGCCCTAAATCCTTTGATCCGTTGAGCCTGTAACCGCTACGTTTTCAATTTACTTATTCAATTGCAATCTAGTCACTCGCAAGCAAGCACATAACACGCAAATGGAGCCCAAACGCCAATGTGTGCTCGAGAGGACCCGCAAGAATGGTAAAGTCTAATACATAGCACTTGTAAATCAAATATTAACTCACTACTGTACTAATATTGAAAGAGAACGTGATGTTAGGTCTTAGAATTAATAACACAACATTCTCAAGATTGCAAATCGTTACATATTAAATTAGCACCGTTACGTAGCTCGCAGAGGACTTGCGCATTAAGACGCAGGACGGCCGTAAATAGGCTACGTGTGGAGCAACGTGTAATTTCGCAGCCGTAAATCCTTTGATCCGTTGAGCCCGTAACCACTACATTTTCAATTTAGCTATTAAATTGCAACGTAGTCACTAGCGAGCAAGCACGTAACACGCAAATGGAGCCCAAAGGCCAAAGGGTGCTCGAGAGGACCCGCAAGGGGGGTAAAGTCCAATATGTAGCACTTATAAATCAAATAAAAACTCACTACTGTACTAATAGTCTAACATTCTCAAGCCCGCAAATCGGCTCAGAAAAATAGTTGATTTCATGTATCTTTATTGTGTTGTATCGATGCGGCAATCAATGTGCTAATACATATACTGTAACTCGCATATGATAGAATATCATATTTGCGGCTTTATTAATATTGCATCATGACTGGAATGTGGGTTCACTCATAGCTCGTAACTGAACCCAGTAAGACTTTGAAAGACTTTTCTTGTGACGCAATGATGACGAACTCTGTTGCTATTGGCTCCTTCTGAATCCTTAACTACGTGCTTGCTTAATGTTTGCATTCTTGCCTGCATCTCCGACGGCTGAGAACTGGTTTCCGATTTAGCTTCTCTTGCTCGTAACTTGCAGCACTTCTAATTTAATGGCGACGTAAAACGGCCAAATTTCAAGCGTGCATCCCTGACGTGCTACATGTAGGACTTGAGAGGCTCCAATTTAATGTTTCTCTGCTTTAAAAAGTAAGTCTGAAAATTAAACTAATTTAATATTTTGAAATATATATATATATATATATATATATATATATATATATATATATATATATATATATATATATATACAGTGCCTTGCAAAAGTATTCACCCCCTTGACTTTTTACTTATTTTGTTACATTACAGCATGACGTTCAATGATTTCTTAATCTGAATTAAATGTGATGGATCAGAACACAATAGTCTAAGTTGGTGAAGAGAAATGAGAAAAATATATACATAAAACGCATGGACTACAGATTTTGCAAAGCACCCTTTGCCTCAGGAATAAACAGTATTCATCCCTCTTGACTTTCTACCTATTTTGTTACATTACAGCCTTAAATTCAATGTTTTGTTAATCTGAATTTGTATGTGATGGATGAGAACACAATAGTCTAAGTTGGTGTAGTGAAATGAGAAAAATATATACATAAAACAATTTTTTAGAAATAGAAAACAGAAAATTGGCATGTGCGTAGATATTCACCCCCTTTGTTATGAAGCCCATAAAAAGCACTGGTGCAACCAATTACCTTCAGAAGTCACATAATTAGTGAAATGATGTCCACCTGTGTGCAATCTAAGTGTCACATGATCTGTCATTACATATACACACCTTTTCTGAAAGGCCCCAGAGGCTGCAACACCTAAGCAAGAGGCACCACTAACCAAACACTGCCACGAAGACCAAGGAACTCTCCAAACAAGTAAGGGACAATGTTGTTGAAAAGTACAAGTCAGGGTTAGATTATAAAACAATATCCAAATCTTTAATGATCCACAAGAGCACCATCAAATCTATCATAACCAAATGGAAAGAACATGGCACATCAGCAAACCTCCCAAGAGACATCTGCCCACCAAAACTCAAGGAGGACATTGATCAGAGGCAGCACAGAGACCTAAGATAAATGTCCAGGCGTAGCTTGGAAATTGTGGGAGGGGCCCCCTCCTACCATTCATAAGCTCTTCAGGCCACGCCCTTTCCTAACACACCTCAGTTTCCAGTGGTGTCTGTGTCAGCAGGTCACACCTCAGCCATCCCCCACGCTTGGCTTCCACCAAGCCCTTAATTTGCTGATTTCAGGCCCTGTCCTCCAACCAGTGCCCTTCTCTGGATCTCCATAGCCCTCACTCAGGCAACCAAGGGGTTAAGCAGCACCAGCCACTTTCAGCTGCCGATCCAGAGAAGAATCCTCCTAACATTTCCACTTCCATTTCAGTCCATTCCTATTGTCCGTGAGGGCATTTGCATTGCTGGAGAGCCATGCATGTGCCCTTCTCTGGATCTCCCTAGCCCTCACTCAGGCTAACAAGGGGTCAAGCAGCACCAGCCACTTTCAGCTGCCGATCCAGAGACGGATCCACCTAACATTTCTACTTCCATTTCAGCCCAGCCAGACCTTTCTGTCCGTGAGGGCATTTGCATTGCTGGAGAGCCATGCCTACTATGTCGCCTACATACCAGGTACTGGGTTTTAGCTTTTACCTAGCCCTGCATTGCTATTTGGCCTGCATCTACTAAGTGAGTATCACTTTATCTCCCTAAGATTGTACTTTTTGGTCCCTATCTACTAAATAATGCTGCTCTTGATTAGCCTTTCATGCATAATCCGGCCCATATCTACTAAACCATGCGGCTTTCCACAAGCCTTTCAAGCATATCATGGCCCATATCTATTAGACCATGCGGCTTTCCACGAGCCTTTCAAGCATATCATGGCCCATATCTACTAAACCACGCCGCATTTCATGAGCCATTACGCACATTCCGGTCCATATCTACTAAACCACCGCCTACTACTACACGAGGGGGACCCGACCACAAATGTCCAGGCATAGTCTGGAAGTTGTGGGAGGGGCCCCCTCCTACCCTTCATAAGCGCTTCAGGCCACGCCCTTTCCTAACACACCTTAGTTTCCAGTGGTGTCTGTGTCAGCAGGTCGCACCTCAGCCATCACCCACGCTTGGCTTCCACCAAGACCTTAATTTGCAGATTTCAGGCCCTGTCCTCCAACCAGTGCCCTTCTCTGGATCTCCCTAGCCCTCACTCAGGCTAACAAAGGGTTAAGCAGCACCAGCCACTTTCAGCTGCCGATCCAGAGAAGGATCCTCCTAACATTTCCACTTCCATTTCAGTCCATTCCTATTGTCCGTGAGGGCATTTGCATTGCTGGAGAGCCATGCATGTGCCCTTCTCTGGATCTCCCTAGCCCTCACTCAGGCTAACAAGGGGTCAAGCAGCACCAGCCACTTTCAGCTGCCGATCCAGAGACGGATCCACCTAACATTTCTACTTCCATTTCAGCCCAGCCAGACCTTTCTGTCCATGAGGGCATTTGCATTGCTGGAGAGCCATGCCTACTATGTCGCCTACATGCCAGGTACTGATTTTAGCTTTTACCTAGCCCTGCATTGCTATTTGGCCTGCATCTACTAAGTGAGTATCACTTTATCTCCCTAAGATTGTACTTTTTGGCCCCTATCTACTAAATAATGCTGCTCTTGATTAGCCTTTCATGCATAATCTGGCCCATATCTACTAAACCATGCGGCTTTCCACGAGCCTTTCGTGCATAATCTGGCCCATATCTACTAAACCATGCGGCTTTCCACAAGCCTTTCAAGCATATCATGGCCCACATCTACTAAACCATGCGGCTTTCCACGAGCCTTTCAAGCATATCATGGCCCATATCTACTAAACCATGCGGCTTTCCACAAGCCTTTCAAGCATATCATGGCCCATATCTACTAATCCACGCCGCATTTCATGAGCCATTACGCACATTCCGGTACATATCTACTAAACCACCACCTACTACTACATAAGGGGGACCAGACCACAACCCTGTAGGGGCTGCCGAGTTCCACAGCAGAAACTGGAGTATCCGTACGCTCCATAGAGTTGGGCTTTATGGCAGAGTGGCCAGAAGAAAGCCATTACTTTCAGCAAAAAACAAAATGGCACATTTGAGTTTGCAAAAAGGCATGTGGGAGAATCATAAAATGTACAAAGGAAGGTGCTCTGGACTGATGAGACAAAAATTTTACTTTTCAGCAATCAAAGAACACTCTATGTCTGGCGCAAACCCAGCACATCACATCACCCAAAGAACACCATCCCCACAGTGAAACATGGTGATGGCAGCATCATGATGTGGGGATGTTCCACAGTGAAACATGGTGGTGGCAGCATCATGCTGTGGGGATGTTTTTCAGCAGCCGGGACTGGGAAACTGGTCAAAGTTGAGGATGGATGGTGCTAAATGCAGGGATATTCTTGAGCAAAATCTGTACCACTCTGTGAGTGATTTGAGGCTAGGACGGAGGTTCACCTTCCAGCAGGACAATGACCTCAAACACACTGCTAAAAGTAACACTTGAGTGGTTTAAGGGGAAACATGTGAATGTGTTGGAATGGCCTAGTCAAAGCCCAGACCTCAATCCAATAGAAAATCTGTGGTCAGAGTTAAAGATTGCTGTTCACAACACAAACCATCCAACTTGAAGGTGCTGGAGCAGTTTTGCAAGGAGGAAAGGGCAAAATCCCAGTGGTAAGATGTGGCAAGCTCATAGAGACTTATCCAAAATGAATTGGAGCTGTGATTGCCGCAAAAGGTGGCTCTACAAAGTATTAACTTTAGGGGGCTGAATAGTTGTGCACATCGACTTTCTCTGTTATTTTGTCCTATTTGTTGTTTGCTTCACAATAAAAAAAAAACATCTTCAAAGTTGTGGGCATGTTCTGTAAATTAAATTACGCAAATCCTCAAACAAACAATGTTAATTCTAGGTTGTGGGCAACAAAACACGAAAAATGCCAAGGGGGGGGGATACTTTTGCAAGGCACTATATATATATATATATATTTATTTATTTATTTTCAAATAATTAGATGACATCATTATTTCAAATTATTAGTTTAAATAAAAATACATTCATGTGGGGGTAAATTAAAATAGCATGTGGGGTGCCAAGTGGATAGGCGGTCACATAAGGAAAATAAATAATCTGTGACCCATGAGCTGTACCTCCTATATGGAAGGTCAAATACTTTAACCCCCAAATCTTGTTAAAATCCCCTTACATTAGCTGCAATGTAATATGGATTAATATGCACTGTGTTAGCAGCCTAAAACCATTTTATTTGAATACCAAGTCATTAAAGATTCACTGTGGAACTAGCCACCAATTGCTGTAATGTTACACTATATGGAATAACAATAATCTATTGTGAGGGTATTTTAAGATTTCCATATTAATTTGCATAGATTTGTTTCTTATTCAGTAATCAGAAAATACAGATATATATTATTAAAAATGGTGTGCTGTTTGTTGTGGGGGGACTAACACAAATATCATACTATAAAGCAAATGAAGGCAACATCAGTCCTAAAGGGCCATAAGCAGGCCAAGGTCCAAAGATCAGCACATTTGTTAATCAAAATCACTGAAGCAGTGATTAACTTTCAGTACTCTTACTCATTAGTTATCAAATCCACTTTCTCCTTATTAAATCCATACTTCTGTCCATTGGTAAATTGAATATTATAAATGTTGACTTTAATAATAGGTACATATTCACTTTCTTTTCTTTTAATACACATTGTTTCAACATTTTTATATCAATAATAAGAACGTACAGTGATCTGTACAACCTGAACCTGAGAAAATCTTCATCTCATTTTCATTACACAATGTTTAGCTTAAGATTCAGACACTGAGCACGGACAATAGAGTTCAAAATTGCTTCTGCTAACAACACATTATTTTCCAGAGTCAGTGTATCTTTGTGAAGTTAGGGATTTTGTAATTATAATATAGGTATTTTCTAAAATGCAGATATTTTCTAAATAGCATGAATTGTTGAAAATAAGAAATACAGAGTACATTCATCTTTCCTACATTTACCAGGGCTTCTTCACTGGTTTTAAGTAGATAAAAATTGTAGTATATTAGTTAATATACAAATTTAGAATATATGGTATTTCTGCTTATACTTATCTGGGGTAGCAAAGAACTTGATTGGTATAACCATTCATCAGGATATCTACATAAGGTAAAATGCACTAGAAAAAGAGAATAGCAGGAAAATTCCATGTTATTAGTGTAGAACTCCTTCACAGAAACAGATGGATTCTACTTTGTTCAGAAAAAGATGGGATACTCCAGGAATGCACTCATTACAGAACTCTGAATTGTGTCAAAATCGCTATCATCTCTCCTTTATTGACTGAATGAAGAAAGCTACTGTTTTAATACATTTGCATACAACCTGGGGACAATCAATGCTTGGTGGTGATTATGGAGATAAAGTAATAACAAGCCTTTTGGGCTTTTGAATTAACAGCCTTATTAAATTGCGATTTGGCCAATTGAATAGGGCTCTATATAAGCACAGAGCATATGTTTTTTACAGAAGTTTTTAGTTAGTAAACTTCTATCCAAAAGCAAGGTCTTCACTAAATAAAAAAACTTCTGTAAAAAAATATGCTATTTGCTTATATAGAGCCCTTTTTAATTGTCTGAATCACAATTTAATAAGTATGTAAGTATTTATTTCATGACTGTCATATACAGTATATGAATTATGTCTTTATCTTTTCCAACAAGCACCATACTTAAGCCAAGGAAGTTTCATGCTGTATGCCAAGTGATAAAAGTGAGTATGGGGGTCAAAAACATATTTAATGGGACAGGCTTGTGTTTGCCAACACAATGCTTCTCTAAAATTGTAGCTCTTATCAATTAGAAGGGTGCCAAACCATCCCACTGAACGTACCTTAGTTTTCAGAAAACTAAAGAATGACTACCATTCACATACATTCAGACCTAAATGAGACCTTTGTCCTTGAGGTTAATGCCTCTGATCCCTTCAAAAATATAATGTAACTAAAAGGTTTCTCTCATCTGCTAGATTGCCCTGGATGAAGGCAGATATGTGTTGGATGGAACCTGTACTTCAGTTAATATCATGAGGGAGACTGTACATCTTTCAAGGCTGAATCCAAAAACATTAAATGCTCTATCATATTAGTTGTTGGCAAGCAACAATGAGTAAGAAGACAAATCAATAAACATGGCTTTTTATATATTTGTCGTTATGTCTAGTATTAAGTCTAGTAATTAAGGGCCATATTCTATTAGCTGCTCACAAATGTCTCAAACTCATAAATTTGTCATAGTTTTTTTTTTTTATAAATGTTTAAATGTATTCTATTGACTCCAGCTCGCAAATTTCGACTGCAAGGCTGAATTCGTAAACCCTGCCTTCTTAAGTCTGATTTCAGGGGACATGATCATATGATCTGACAATATTTAAGAAAGCTTGTAATTTATTTCTTAAACACTCACAATACTTCTTAGACTCAGTAAATCAGACCATCATCATGACTTCTTCATAAAGTAACAGACAAAATTAGAAAGAAACGTAAACCCTGCATTAAAAGTTATTTGCATATAAAAATGAGGATTGTTTTTATTTTTGTAATTGTTATCTTCATTTTGCTCACTATCAAGCTTAGTTATTTAAATTACCATATATTTTGGCTGTTATAGCATCCTATATGGATTGTTTCATGCACAGAAATCTGCTACATGGTGCTAGACCCTTTTCCTGTAACCTGTGTTTTGTTGCAGCAGAACTTCACCTGCCCTTACATTTGCCTTTTCATCTTCTACATTTCTTCTGACTGACCTTGATCTCCACCACTCTTTGGGGCACCATACTCATTCTAGGTTCAGATTCCAGTTATCATTTCAAACATACTGCCTTATCACAGAGTCTTTCTAATGAGCAACATTATATAGACTTACTGTACCTCATAACTTACAAGGACCATTATAATAAAAATGTTGTGTTGCAAAAGAAGTAATTATTTGCTCGTGGACTTTCACCATCAGATCATGCAGAGAATCACATTCAAGGCATTTGTGAATTTCAACTTTGATCATCTTGCACTCACTTTCTATCACCCATTTATCGAGCTTTTCAATCAGAACAAATATTATATATAAAGCAAGGGTAAGCAAGCCATCAAAGATCATAAACACATTGAAGTCTAAAGATTTGTGTATTTCTTAATCAAAATGACTTAAGCAGTGATTAACTTACAGTACTCTTACTCAAGTAACGACATATATCCCAATACTGCTTTGGTCAGTAGCTCAAGTTTTCCATTATTAAATCCACTGGTAAATTGATAATTATAAATAATAATAAATATTGACATTAATAAAATATATATTTGCAGTCTACCTTTTTAGTGCATATGCTTTGAAAAATATTATTGAAGTGCATTAAGAAGATACAGTAAGCTGTACAGCCTGATTATAAACCTTTTTTTTTTTTCATTACCTAATGTTAAGCTTAGAAATTGGATGCTGAGCACAGACAATAGAACTCAAAATTGCTTCTGCTAAAATGAAATTATTGTGCAGAGTCAGTATATCTGTGAAGTTAGTAATTTTGTAATTATAATCTAGGTACAGATAATGCAGATATTTTCTAGCTGGCTGGTACTAGGTAGCTAAACTGCATGTTGAAGTATTGTATTATATCAGACAATATACAAATTCAGCACTTAGTAAATCTACTTTGGAAGACAAAGGGTCACATTATCCAAATCCACTAAACAAGGCTTAGTGAATGCATCAAGCTGCATTGTTCACAAAAAGAGACTGATATGGTTATTTAAACCTTAAAGCAAAATGTTATACTATATAAGTATTGAGTTAGAAATTATAATCGTACTCAAATCACAAAATGGCCATCAACAAATGTGTAGCAACAATATCATAAAGAAAAAACAAAACCTAAAATGGCCAGTATAGATAATAGCATATCCCTTAGTTAAGAGATGCTACAATAAAACTTAGCTTTTAATTATATACCATTAATGTGTTATAGCAGGTATAACCTAATATGCGCAAATAAAACGGGACGATTAAAACTCCATTATATACAGAAAATGTGTACTTAGCTGTCTGCTGGAGATCAGATCATAATAGTCAGTACAGCATTTGGGTAGATGTTCAGAGAGCCAGAGATCACAAACATGTATCCTCCTATACATATAGAGGTATTGCCCTATCTGTATTAGGTACTGTACTTGTAGGACCCGCTATTTATCCTCTATCTCATGATAAACTGACTCCCTTCCAATATAAATGGGTATCCAGACATGTAAGGGTTACACACATATATCAATGAGTCCCTAATATGTATAAACCGGTGTTACCCTGACTTAGCTACTATACTTGCAGGACCTGCTATTTATCCTCTATCTAATAGTATATTAACTCACTGTACTGATTCTTAGTGATCCAACATGCATACAGGGTGCAAAATCACTGAGTTTACAGCAGCACAGCATGTGACGTCATAAGAAAGTGCTCTCTAGTGCCTGACGCGCGCGCTTCGTCTAAGCAGACTTCTACAGAGGTCCTCCAGTTATATAAACCTTTTCAAATTACAATAATGATGATTAATGATGGGAATTTACTGAACATCTTCTCATTTGAGATGAGGTGAGAAAGACTGGTCTCAGTTTTTCCCTTAGGAAATAGTGCATAGTAAATCAAGGAATGCACCTGAGATGCTTTAGTGGATGTCTCTAATGACTGAAATTTATATTTCCTTTCAAACCTTTCTAACTGTAATCTACATTGTACTATATATAATAACATACTGGCACAACCGAGACAGTTTAAGATCCCACTATCTAAGTGAGTCTTTTGTTACCTCAAAATCTTTAGGCTAATAAAAATAAATACTGTTTGATGTCAACTGTAAAGTTAACCTATCTAACATGTACCATGCTTTTACTCTTTAGTGACATGAGATCTGTCTGAAACAACTTATTAATAATATTTATATAAATACCGTACAGAGTACAAACAAAATATTAAAATCCTCCAGTTATAAAAATATTTTCAAGTGACAATAATGAATGCTACTTATTAAATGGTTAATGGGGAAATATACTAAGCACATTCTCATCTAAGATGAAATGAGAAGAATCATGTTCTTGGTTTTTCCTCAGAAAAAAATACAGCATAGTAAATAAAGGAATGCACATGAGATGCATATGAGATGCTTAGTAAATAGATCTATTCAACTTGATGAATCTTCCTCTGTTGAACTCTGAATACCTCATCAAAATTTTATGTCAAATGTGCATTGTCCATAGAGTAAAATGCTGAATTTATTTGCTACTTGAAATCCGACTACGAGTTTGCCACCCACAATCACTACGGGCTGGCCGAAGCCACAAAACCAGCCTAAGAACTCTGTTGGTTTTAGCACAGCTTGAATATTACTAGCTCTAAATAATTAAAGTTAAGTCAAAATTGATATTCTGTTAGACCCATAGCTCTAGCTCGCAAATAAAGTCTGACCCGCAACTGAAAAATGTATCACGTTTCTGTCAAAAATATTACGAGTACTAAATAGGACTCGCAGGGGATATTTCAAACACTTATTATAGCTGTAGCAGCAATAAAAACACAATACTGTACTTTAAAAGCACAGGAAGGCATGGAAAGACATTATAATTAATTGCACAACAGTCTGAAACCCACAAATATACAATAAAAAAATATTTCTAACTGTTATACCTGAATAATATTGATCCCTGGAGTCAAGGGGTTAATTCATATTATGAAACTCACGTGGACTAAAACAGATGATCTAATGCATTTTATAGAGTTCTAGATTGCTTGAGTGCTTGATCGTTCTTTTGGTTTCCTTTAGCAGTCTGATCTACTATGATGATAGTAACATCTTTTCTTGGTGTTATATCTATGATGTGTTGAATGTCTTCGTACAACTGGACAACTTCAGCCTCTTCCGCATCCATGGTTGGAGCATAGACTTGGATCACTCTGATGTTAAATGGCTTGCCCTGAATTCAAATTGAAATCATTCTTTCATTTATTGGGTTGTAACCGAGCACTGCTTTGGCCACTCTTTGATTGACTATGAGGGCTGCTCCATTTCTTCTGTGGGATTATTGACCACAGTAGAATATTTGGTGGTTGTCTGATGCGAAACACTTATAGTATATTAACCATGAGGTCAGATCACTTATGTTTTAACAGGACCTATGCCTGGCTTCTTAAAATTATTGTTTGAAAGTACTGTTTCCATCCAGAATTTCTTCTTAGCGACTTTTTTTGTGCCGAACAGTAAATAAAAACTTAAAATGTATTGCTAAAGTTAACAGTATAGCATGCATAGCTTAAATTGGTGAAGACTGAGCCATACTCTTTCAGCTGGACAGAACAAGTCACAATAGTTAACAAAATCTAAGCCTCACAGGCAAATACAAAGCATGGACTTTATGAATACAGGAACCACAATAGAAACGGGAGCAGCTCAGCTCCTCAAGATTTCATCCTCCACTTTCATATATTATTTTGTTCTCGTAACATCCTGTATTTTATTGCTTGAAAAAAAATAAGCATAAATGATACCTGGAGTTGGAGAAGGTTGGCACTACAAAAGGAATACTACATATAAAATATGCAAAGAAACTTGCTTAGGAGTCAGTGGTATTTAACTTGTAATGTGAGTGATTTGCCATTCACATAATAATTTGGACTGTAGTTGGAAATATTGCACTTTTCCTATTTCCTTTTTAGGATAATCTGGGCAATTTTATTATTATAATTTTATTATAAATAAAGGATTGTTTGGGTGAAGTAAATAGTGATAACCATAGATTTCAGTGTTGAACTAAGAGAGTCTAAAACTGTAGATCACATACTTGGGGGTAAAAAAAATAAAAAAATATTGTGATTAATGCTACTGTGAAAATATACATTTTATTAATACTATACCCAGTTATAGGCTGGATATTTTATCTAAAGGACCATATATGCATCCATTCAGTTCTCAGAAGTGCCACACAATACATGTCAGACTTACTTCTTTATGTTATGTACATATCAAATACAGTATTGGCACTCATCCTGCTTTTTGCTACATGTGATACTGATATTCAGCATCATTATTTCCATCCCAGTGTTAGCAATATAATTTATATCTGCATCATGTGTAGTAAAATGTTTTAGACCCTTATTGACCCTCATGGCACCTAACATGCCTACAGACCCCCATGGTATGCTATACTCTTACCACGGGTAGCCCCACCATGGAAATACATATGAATCCCCATAGTACCCTAATTACTACCATAGGGGTCATAAGGACTTTGGGGGTCCTTATGGACCCACATGGGCCCTATCCCCCATGCAGGTACACATTGACCTCCATAGTCCCTAACACTGCCCCCTTTAAAAAAAAATAATAATACAATAAAAAAATAATTACATAAAGGAAACATAAAAATAAAAAAAGACTTATAGAAAAAAGTACAGGAACATAAAAATATATCACAATTATAATAATAAAAGCTTGTTTGGGGAAAATCCTACTTACCCATCCTTTGACGATCCTCCAGAGATTATTTGCAATGCCTTTGCCCTCAATAAACTAGCACATCCCTGTTGATAGTAGATGCAGTATTCTTTGATCGTGCTTGAAGACCTCTAAGGGGGAGTCCCATGCCAACTAATGGCTTTCAGACCATGACCTCTCCTTATATAATATTTCTATGGCTTCTGATAGGCCTAAATATGTGTCCATCTAGAATCCAATTAAAATACCTTCCAAACAAATTCTGATTGGTTAAAAGTCTGACCAATCAGAATGCAAGGATTGAAAAATGTGCATTCTGATTGGTTAACCTTTAATCAATCAGAGGGCTCTATTTTCCCCAATTCTGATTGGTTGAAATGACAGCTAAGAGAATAGGTCTTTATAGTAATGGCCCTTCTGTGATTGACTATGGAGGTCCCCAATTCTGATTGGTTGAAATGACAGCTAAGAGAATAGGTCTTTATAGTAATGGCCCTTCTGTGATTGACTATTGAAAGTGGCAATCATAGAAGAGATTACAAGCTTATAAAAATAGTATATAAAAAGAGTCAGACAGTCATTAGTTATTGGGTAAGCTCCTTGGAGTAGTGTATTTCTTTTAGGTGGAGGCCCTTTGCATGGACCGAAGATGACACAGGGTTTTTGAGCAAGATTGAAGAGGACCGAATCTACTATCAACATAGATATGCCCTGTTAGGTGTCACAGGTATCCATAGGGACCTCATTATGATAGTATAGAATACTATAGGGGTGTGTAGGGACACACATGGTATAGGGGCTAATTTCAGTGCCATGGCAGTACATAGGAAACTCTCAGGAATAATATAGTAAACCATAGGGGTCATAAGGACCCCATGGTTACACTTAAAGGCTCCAAAGGGTTAATATGCCCCCACCCCAAAGTGGTGGAGGTGAGTGGAGGGTGTTGAGGATTGGTCCTCAGAGTCATAGCGAGTTGCATGCCATTGTAGTGTGTTAACGTTAGATAGATCTTTTATTTATATGTAGTGCAACTGACAATGCAAGGATATCACTGGGCAAGGGCCTCAGTTGCTGGCATGGAGCGCCTAAGGCGCTCCATGCCAGCAACTGAGGCCCCTCGCGAAGCGAGGGCCTCAGTTGCTGGCGAGGTCACTGGGTACGGGCCTCAGTTGCTGGCATGGAGCGCCGAAGGCGCTCCATGTCAGCAACTGAGGCCCCTCGCGAAGCGAGGGCCTCAGTAGCTGGCGAGGTCACTGGGCAAGGGCCTCAGTTGCTGGCATGGAGCGCCGAAGGCGCTCCATGCCAGCAACTGAGGCCCCTCGCGAAGCGAGGGACTCAGTTGCTGGCGAGGTCACTGGGCAAGGGCCTCAAACCCTCGCAAACTTCACGTCGCTACTCAAAAAACACGACACACAAATTACGACACTCGCTAAATTTTACGAGGAACGCAAACAACCTACGAAACACGTTACCACACATTACGACCTCGCAAACATCGGACGCAACACGCCGACATACAAACATTTAAAACACAATACATACACACAGCACATACATAAAAACCTTACCTACACCAAGAGGGAGCACCCAGGACCTCAAAAATGCAACTTACACCTCGATTTTACTCGAAATAAAAGACTTTTGAGACTAAAAAAAAATCTAAGCGACAGAAAAAATGGCTGCCGAACAAAACGAAAACGAGTCTACAGCACTCTAAACTCGCAAAACACCACAACAAACTCGCAAAACACCACAAGAAACACGCAAAACGCCACAAACCACCTACGGATATTCATACCACACAGTGCACACATTCAGCATGCTTACACAGCAGCTCCACACCACTAATGCTGCAGCAACATCAACACAGATTGCCAGCTCTTCATCACAATGCTTCAAAATAGGTACACTATATTCATTTACTAATTTAGCTACCTTACAATTTCATTGCCGTCATTTTTTGACGGGCAATTCGCTAGTCACATATATAGTTTTCAGTGTGGGGAGCGCTTACGATGTTGGTCACACTTTGCGAGCTTCGCAAAGCGAGGCTCGGCAGCGGCACAGTATTTAGGCGCAATGAGACCTGAAGACGCTCATTGCAGCCAGCGGCACAGTACTTAGGTGAGCCTCGCAAAGCGAGGCTTCCCAGCGGCGCAGCACTTATGCTGCAATGAGCGAGCCGGGCACGCAACTGCAAGCCGCATGAAGCGAGGCAAGCAGTTGATCAAGCGAGTAACTATAAAACCCAGCCAAAAAAGGAAATCATGTACAAAACATTATACCACACTCACACACAGCACAGGGGCAAAGACAAGAAGTCTTGGAGTGAGGTTGCAAACTAACTACACACATATTTTGCTTTTTTCGTCACTCGAAAATTGCCTAAGCGAGGCGAAAAATGTTGGATGAAAAAACATAAAATTTTCTGAAACAGCATAAAAACAAGGTCCAGCAATGCCAGGATCACAGAACGTACAAAATACACGATGCCGAAGACAGTAACACTTACACTACAAACGCCAGACACTCAGGACTTTGAAAATAAAACCAACGGCAGTCACTGCGCACAGCAGACACACAGAGGAGAAAGATACAGGGAAGGGACAGGGGGGAGATGCTGGAAAGAGACACATGGCATTCCCAAGAACTAAACTTGCAGGTTAACAAACCCTGCAATGAGCGGTCCGTACAGTAGGCGGGAGGAAAGGCTCACATGATCATTGCAAATCAGGAAAGTTGAAGTACACGGGGGAGAGGTGCCGAAAGTGCTCAGAGGATCAAAACCATTGCCAGCCGTACCATTTTGTTCCTGTCATTGTTGATGGGCAAGTTACTAGTGATATTATATTACCAGGTTTATTATTATTATTCTTTATAGACATATTGCCAACTATTACTGATTTGAAAACCAATATGGTGATTGCACAGATAGACAGCGTTGCGCATGTCTAACCTCAATAACACGCATGCACTACTGTGATGTGTAAAGGGGTGCATCACGGACCTAACTATAATTCTAGTGATTTAGTAAATCACATGGAGGTCTGAGTAGCACTGATGTCAGATGAGCCGCCCTAGATAGCAGCTCATTACATGTCCTGTTTGTAAATTCACCCCTTTGTGTCATGGAAGGGAGACATAATCTCCCACTCTAGAAAACAGACATGGGCCTCATGGGAAGCCTCCAAGTGTCACGTATGTTCTCTCTGGCTGAAATTTATCCACCAATGTTTTAAAATGTCACTTAAATCTTTTTTACACTATGCACACCCTGAACAGTGGTAGAATTATTGAACAATATTGAACTGTAGAAGTATTGAACTATATACTTTAAATGTTACTATTTAGGGTAACAATATGTCTGTCTATATTTTGTGGATAGCCAAAAACATTTGTTAAATAGTTTTGTTAGAGAAGGGTAGGAGTTGACACAGATCAAGGAGAATATGTGGCCTGATCCAGTGCTACCCTCTTCAAATTATGACCAGGTAAATTTGTCTACTTAGGTGAAACAATCAGAGGGCTTAATATAACGCACAACAGGGGTTTACAAGAACATAGAGTAAGGCTCAGTCTAAGCAAAAAATGTATAGCTTCCAATACATGTTTAATGTAGGTCAGTGGCCCTCAAAGCAAAAAAAAAAAACTTTTTCCCCTCTGTATTAGAGCAATGAGGAATTAATGTCCTCAATATATTCTATGTTTCCTTCTTTATTTGTTTAAAATACTGAAAACACAACCAGAAAATAAAGCCACGAGTGCTAACATATCTGATAAATAATATAGCATATTCCCCTGCTGTGTTGACTGAAATTTGTACACTGTTATGTTCCCAGACTTCCTTTCAAGTCAGAATGATGAGCTACCAAAATTTTAAATGAAATTGCAACTAATTATCGAGGCAAAAGCTGTAAATAGACCTGTACAGTACCACTTCACAAGATGATGAAAAGCAGAAGCAGAGAATCACACATTTTAGTCCATGTAAATTGTTTTGTGCAATCACTCATGAATAAAACAGTAAAATGCAATCTTCTTTTATTCATTCATCCATCCTTCCATGAAGCATATGGATGGAACTTTCCTTCCCTTTGATGTAAAAGATTTATAATGGAGATCCGGAAAAGCCAAGTCTCATAGATAAAGTTTGAGATTGCATCTAAGGTATATTACAAGAATTTAAAAAAAGATTGTAACTGATTGGATTTATGATTGCATTTGCATTGAGTTTTTATATGACAATGACCTAGATTCATGTGAAGTGATGGGAGATAAGAAATTCTAGGCCTTGTCACCATTTGATTATTCTAGGTCAGTATCTACAAAGATATGTGCAGGCAATGGAAATATATTTTCTTTGAAGAGGTTCTCTTTTAATGTAAGGTAATCTGAAAACAAATCATTTGCCTCCAATTGTTTCTGTCACACACAGAAAATTAAATTAATCACGTTTAATCTCCGCAGCTGCTTATTATATCCTATTGAAATACATAAACTTTTAACATCAAAATGCAAACTGCAAGGATTAATGCATGAATATGATGAAGTAAAACATATTAGTGTAATCCACCCAACTGAACATTTCTCTTAGCAGTTTGTTTAAATCCAAATAAAAATAGAAATACAATAGAAAACAGAGAAGAAATTAACAGCCTTTCTCTACAATCTTTGAGCCCGATTCAACTGAGCTATCGCAAGTTACAGTAGCCCGTAAGAGAAAAAATGTAGGTTGGATTTTCAAAGTCCTATAGGATTGGAGGTTGAAGCCTGTAGGACTTGATTGCCGTGCTCGATATAACACAAAAATTAAACATGAAATAAAATATTGGAGAATGTTGTAAGACCTAACCTCGCTTTCGATCTTCATAAAAGTACAGTTTTGCTTTTTTTTTTGCTTTTAAAGTACTCTGATTTGTCATTAAGCACTTTGCGAGATATCCTTAGTACCAGTAACTTGGGGTTAGATATTTGCAATTTGCGGGCTTGATGGAGTGGTTAGAAAGGGTGAACTGGAGCAATTGAATAGTGAATTGCGATTTTAGCGTTTGAGACTCTTGCAGCCTTGAAGGATCAAAGGCTTGGAGGGCATTAACTTGCGATTTTACAAATCCAAATGGATCAAAGCTCGCAGCACATAACTCGATCGAAGCCCGCAAACGGAAGGCAATTGAATAGCAAAATAACTTGCATCCTCCACTTGCGGGCCCAGATCTCAAAATCGGAGCAATTCAATGAGGGTCTTACTTTTTAGTTTAAACAACTACTTTCAGTGACTCCTTATAAATAGAATAAAATATTTGGCTTTAACTTTGCTTTGTTGTTGATGCTCAGTCGTTCAGTTATGCCCGACTCTCTGTGACCCTATGGACTACAGCATGCCAGGCACAACTATCTATGCATCTGGTTGTACTTATCCATACATTTTTCTTCAATTTCTTCTTTAGTGGACCTCTATCTGCCTTAACTCTCTGTTGTGACCTGTGAATCTTGGGTGACCCTACATGGTATAGCTCACAGCTTCATTGAAGTATACAAGCCCCTTCACCAGAACAAAGTACTGATCCAGAAGCAGTGTCCATTTTGGCAGAAATGTTCAGCCAAATGTGTCACTATTTCGTTGTTATTATCACATATACATATACATAGAAATATATATCTCTCTCAGTGGACCAAAAGTACACGACAGGAGAGGCTCGCAATGAGCGCCGAAGGCGTTTATTGTGAGGCATGCGATGAGCGATGAAGGCGCTCAGTGCAAGCCTCCAATGAGCACCGAAGGTTCTGAAGCTCGCAAAGAGCGCCAAAGGCGCTCATTGCGACGCATGCGATGAGCACCAAAGGCGCTCAGCACAAGCCTCGCAATTAGCGCCGAAGGTCCTCATAGTAGAAAACGGTTTCAATTATGTCTCAAACAGCATTCCCATGGCTTCAAATGTTATTGCCCCGTCATTTTTGACGGGCAAGTCGCTAGTTCATTCTCTTCCTTTACGTTTGTCATGTTTCACCTACATAGAACACTCCAGAACATTTGACACACATGATGAGGTATCCCACATATGATGATTTGCAGCAAAGTTGCCAGTCATTCAATGATCTTGATCAGGGTGTGGAATTTGTATTTTATCTATTGAAGATTTGCCAGTACTTATTATCCATCTGCTTTGTATACAAGAGAAATTGTCTCTAATTTTAGCTGTGTTAAGTGAGGTACTTATTTGTAAATATCCTTTTAAGTTTCAATAGATATTTTTCTTTGAACTTCCAAGTGAGGATATATGTCAACATTAATGGTACGTATGGTGTTTCATTTTTGTGGCTCCTTGTATTCCAGGAGCTTTTCTCAGGGAATGTGGTTGGCACTTATTATTAGAATGCCTGTAGCGCTGGAATTTTATTATTGCATGAAAGGCTTTTTCGCTTTTTCACAATAATTGTTCACCATCTGACAGTGATTTAACATTCTTAAAGGAACACAATTCTTTTTTTTTTCATGCATTCCAAAGAGCGGGCTTTAAACACTACCAAAGTTGTGTTTTATGTGAAAAGAAAAAGTAAAACCTGCTAAAAATGTATTGAAAATAACCAGAAATGCAGAGAACATGTCCTTAATACCAAAACAATGTTCTTTTTTATGAGCAAAAAGAACAGAGTTGTGAGAAGTACTTGAAGAATGAATGTACACTAATGAGTAACATTTTTAACTAATATTACATGTACAAATTTTCTGAGAGAAGAGTGTGCCTTACACATATATTGTCTACATTATATGATTGTCTGTTGGTTTTGCTGTTACCACTGTAAATATAGACATACATATAGTGTACTATTTTTTCAGGTGAAGGGTTAATCATTCTCCCTTTTGCAATACTTTAAATTAACAACAGTTCTATCAGGCAGGATCTGGGCCGCGTCCAGGTAATTTCAGATGGCTGAGCCGAGGCCTTGAGAATGAAACACACAACTGTCTCAAGATAGAGTATGCTCTGGCTTATACATTTGTCCTCAATTCTCCATTGTTTTCACCAACTGTTTTCAAAACAGGTGCTTGATAGTGCACAATAGACTATTCTAAAAATGTATATACTTGGCTGAAATATCTGGAATAAAGGTCTCATATATTCCATAATAATCAATTTTAATACATGGAGCCAGATTGCTAACAAGCGGACAGAAATATGTTTACACCACATGTTTATTGTCATATTATAATTATGCATATTCATGCAAACAGGGAGGAGCCTATTGCAATTGGTGAAAACAAACCCTGAGAAGATGAGGATGAAAGAAGAAGATGAGGATGAAAGAGTTTATCTATTAGGCCAAAGGTGAGCTTGGTACTTTTTCTCCTGTCTAGGAGCTTGTGCTAACAGGACATTTCTCTGTACTATTTCTGACTGTCACTCTCTGGAATAAACTCATGCCTCTCTTATATTTCCTCTAAGATATGTCACTATATCTGTCTATATGCAATTTCTATCCTATCTTTCCTAAAAAGAAAATAACGAAAAGGATTATTTCATATTATCTCATGAATGGGTCCTATAACCCAATACTCAAATACAAAGGTTATTTTGTTTGCCATTTAGATACGTAATAACCTAAGTAGTTTTATTTTGCTTCAGTCAATATTCTGGTTGCCATATAGATTGTAATACCTGATTCTGCTATTTACTGCTTTCATAGAGTAACATGCTATATAACTAAATATTAATACCAGATATATTGTATGGAATAGACATCTGATTGTTTATCCAGGTGTGATAAGTCTTTACGCACTTCTTATCATGTCTGTATTAAATTAACCAAATATAGACTATTTTCAAATAGATTGTTAATCCAAGTTTAATAATATTTTATACACTGCTTACTGATTCCTATATTGAACTAACAAAATATAGAATGTGTTAAACCTAATTGTTATCCAATATCCAGTCATTCAAAAGAGATTTTAATAAACCTCTAACAGATTGTATATGTATATGATTGTGATCTGTCTAAAAAACAAAGCTTACAAGTTTAAATACTTACAATTGTTTATTCTTGATTTTGCTATTGTTCAATAAACACTATTCTGGATAAAGCATATACTTGTCTATAACTTGATCATTGAACTAAAGAAACTACTTTAATTTATACATTGTAATATTTGTGTCATATTGCAAATTGCATGACACAATTGGTATCACATAATAAATTGCTTTAATTATGATTAATGTTTAAAGTTTTATTAGAGTTTATGATACTCTGATACTGTATATCAGCATTTTTTACAGCTATATTAAATGTCCATGTAGGGAGGGAGGCAATGGATACAGTAAGCTGGTGAATGCTAGATAAGCTTCCTTCTACTAAACCCAATGAATTAAAGCTCCCACAAGCACCTACAAAGTAAAAAAAAAAAACATGTCGTTTGTATTATGAACTGCTTAAGAAATGAAAAAGGAATGAATTCAGACCCAAAATATGATTACTAACAGAGAAAACAATTTATTTTCTTTGTATTGGTAAATGTAAGTTCCTGTTTAGTAGGTCAATTATTCTACAATTGTAATTATAGCAGAATAAGTCAAGTTATAATAGTGAAGTCTACAACATAGCATGGCTCTGAATCTGATATCTTATTCATAAATGGCATGATGAGAAAATGTAGCACATTGCATCAATTATACAATAATGTCTACATCCATTAGTTTACATTATTTAACTAGTGTACTTATGGGTAAATAACTCAACTGTATCATAAATAAACCAAAGCCACTTGAGAAGGGTAGTAGGGTAAGCTCTCTATACAGGACTATTGCTTAGAAACAACAATACATAAGGTAAAGCAAATCTAAATGAATGTTTTTGATTTTTAGAAGCATTTTGCACATTTTTAACAATACATCTACAGGTCCACAAAATAGATTAACCTAAGAACTGGCCATCCTTGCTGTGCCTGAATGGAAGTGTAAATACAATATTATTATAAGTACAATATGTATACTTGATTCAGTTTGTATTCCTGCTACTTTCCTCGATACAGCATAAAAATACAGAAGGAGAATCTCAGAACCTCTAGACCAGATGATGCTTGGGCAGCAGGGTACATGTGCACTTCCAGGATTGGCTTTCTCAGTGCAATCGTATTCTGCATAGTGTCTGTTTCTTTAGTACTGCACTATAAGCCATGACATATTAACTCAGCTTCAATTAAACAGCATGCATTTTGTATATCATTTTTTTTTCATATAATTATTGTCAAAGTCAATGTTTGCAGCTTATGAGAATTTCAAAGTACTTTAAATGTATTTTAGAT
The DNA here is from genome assembly GCA_027410445.1 of Discoglossus pictus. Classification (NCBI taxonomy): domain Eukaryota; kingdom Metazoa; phylum Chordata; class Amphibia; order Anura; family Alytidae; genus Discoglossus; species Discoglossus pictus. Next base: position 302,277,177 of record CM050163.1, on the reverse strand, counting down.
ATGACTTCATTTTCACCACATATGTGATTATTGATGTGTAAGATCCTGTGCCTAATTTAAAAGCTTTCACTTTGCATAAATTGGAAGATAATTGTAAAACAAAAATAACCATTAAAATATTTTCTCTGCAGATTACCATATTTAAACATTTATTACATACATTCTGCAACATGTTAAAATAAAGCCTCAAGTTATTAATCATTGAAGCATTTGAATAGCTACCAGCATTATGAAAACTATTATACAAAATGTTTGAACTGGCTAAACAGAACAGTACAGAGAACATGAATCGTATATGAAATTACTTTTTTAAAAATAGGTCACGTACAGAAATGTATTCACTGTGAATAAAAAATAACAATACTGTGATGTGCCAGAACATTTTTAAGAGCTTTTACACAGTGCTCTGTTATACACCTTTCCCTTCATAATTAAGCACATTAAATTCATGTTCCTAGTATATTAAATGCATGAAAGCCAGATAAGAGTTTAGTTATATTATGTATTTTGGAAGTCGTTAGTGCTTTACAATATCAAGTCACATGCAATAAAATAAGAGTTTAATTGTTCTTGAAATGTCACTCAGTTTTGGATTTGGCAAAATATTGCAAAAACACATTTGCTATATTTTTCACAGATCAGCCATAAAAAAAATATGCATGATGCACATCCAGCCTGTACTATTCACTTATTCATATTATATATGTTTGTCAAGCTTTGTGAACAAATTCATTCCAGCAATGAAATGCCAAGCAATTCTCCTCTACAACATCTGGGGTCTCATTCAAATGCGATTTGGCCAATTTAATAGGGCTCTATATAAGCACAAAGCATATTTTTTTTACAGAGGTGTTTAGTTTGTGAAGACCTTGCTTTTGGATAGAACTAAAAAAAATGGTGTGTGCTTATATAGAGCCCTATTCAATAGGCCAAATCACATTTGAATGAGGCCCATAGTGTATATTTTGGCCTAGTGAGGTGCACCTAATCTCAATAGACTTGTGTTAGGAGTTAATTATAATAACACTAAAACTAGCTGCATATTATGTACCAGATACCGGAAATCTGGAAAAGCACCAGATAACTAATGTTATTCTTATTATTTATAGAACACTGTAGGACAACAAATAAGAGTGCATTAATCATGATGTGTACAGTTAAAACACAAGACAAGAAATGATAAGGTGTGCAAAAGGTATTTATATAGAACATTAAAGCATTAAAAATAAAGATGCAAAGAAATAGACGTTCCCACTCCAGAGACATTAGATTTTGAAATGTAACGCAAGAGGATAAAAGAGGGTAAGAGCAGGGCATGCTAAGTCTAGTACAGATGACTGCTGTATTTGTTATGGGGTTTGAGCCAGTTGGTGATACTAGTGTGCATTGCTTAACTCCTTCCCTCCCCCTACAAATGTATTTTGATGACATCATTCATGACATCACATATGATACATATGACATCAGCTATGACATCACTCATGACATTATATATAATAGAAAAACATGACACCCTCCATCATATTACTCCCTTGGGCTTCAGTATGCAAATGACACTCAAATCGACCTCTCAGCACCAGATCTATCCCACTCTCCTCTAATACATGTCTCCAACTGCCTCTCTAGTATAGCCTCTTGGATGTCCGCACACTATCTCAAACTCAACATGTCTAAGACCGAACTCCTAATCTTCATACCCTCTACTACAGCGTCAATTCCTCACATCTCTCTCACTGTCAACAATGTCATCATCACTCCCACCTCCCAAGCTCGTTGCCTTGGGGTTCTACTGGACCCTACCCTCTCTTTCATCCCCCCCATACAGTCACTAACAAAATCTTACCTTCTCCATCTAAAAAACATTTCCAAAATACGTCACTACCTTAGTCAAGACACAGCTACGATTCTAATACACTCTCTCATCATTTCTCATCTTGACTACTGCAACTCATAGGTTGCTCATAAATAAGCATACAATTTTAAATAATGTTAGTTATTTCTCTAATAATGTACAAAAAGTACACATGCTCTTTTGTTAAAATATGATATGTTTCTAGACAATGTATCAGAGCATTTGTTCCTAGGCAACGTGGTTTTTAAATGGGTATTAACCCTTTGAGTACTGGGTTGTTTGTTACCCTGGATGTTGTTTGTTACTCTTGTATCATAAAACCGGTTTAAAACTAACATATTTTTTAATTAAACGTATATTTATATCGGATTGTTAAGTGTCAAATAATGTTGTATAGCTTTTTGTGCTATACTTCAAACTTTAAATGCTTCTGAGAGACTCAGCAAAAGTTTTAAAACTATTGGCCAGTGGTCTTTGGTACACGTAAATCTTTCTTCTGCTTTTTTCAATTATGGCACTCCCCTGATTTGTGAGTGATCAGTAAAATGTTATTAGCATAGAGCTTGGGTGTCAAAGTGTCAGGGAGTAACTCGTAATTTATTTTCAGTGTAAAACTCAATGAAGATTCATGCTTTGCTTTTCAGCTGTGTCATGAAGTTCATTCAGAGTAATGACCCATAGGAGTTCTCTCGCAATGTTTTAGGGATGGTGTATTAACATAGCTAAGTAGGATTTACTCTGCCATTAAGGTTCTCATAAGTGCTTTTTCAGGAATTAGCATAGGGCCTTATGATTGATAGCAGAGCATCCACTTGACTTAGGTTACACTGCACTGATCAGTTAACCCATAGCTTTCTGTTTTAGGTGAGTAACAGTATCCCATGCCTGCACAGATAGATGTGATAAGGGTTATATTTTTGATTCTTGGGTTCACTGCAAGGAGCATCAAGCATGGAGCACAGAGCACTAAACCCCTTCTCCCCTTGAGCTGCTCTGCATAACTCAAATTCGAGAGAGGTAAGAGAGAAGTAAACTGAATTTTCCAGTTCCCATCAAAAGTGGAAATGCAAGCAGTCTGACAAAAATCTTACCATTGAATTGAATAGGGCTTACACCTCTACCACTTAATTGTTTGCACACATGGAGCCTGATTCAATTGCAAGCCCGCAACTCTATCATAGTAGGCCGAATGTCTACGGGTGTATTGCGATGCTATTCAATTGAGCAAGAGTGCAAGTTACGGGCCGAAGCCTCAAGCCCGTAAAACCTTTTTTCACCTGTAACGCTTACGGGTATCTGATGCAATGTAGGTCAATTAATCAATAGGAAGCAGAGGACGCCAATCAACGCCATGGTTTAAAAGACTGTGAAAACCATAATTCGTTGACTGTGTTGTAGCTGAGAAAGTCAACACACAGGTCTAGGCGTTGGTGGGTTTTTGAGAGAGATATATATAGAGAGAGAGATAGACAGGGACTGAGAAAGAGATAGCGAGAGTGTTAGAGAGAGAAAGAGAGAGTGTTAGAGAGAGAAAGAGAGAGTGTTAGAGAGAGAAGGAGAGAGTGTTAGAGAGAGTGAGTGAAAGTGCAAGAGAGAGAATTAGAGAGTGTTAGAGAGAGATAGAGAGAGTGCTAGAGAGAGAGATAGAGGGTGCTAGAGGGAGAAACACCGGAGGAGGAGGAGAGAGAGGAGAGGAGTAGAAATAAAGGTATGGAGAGAGGGAGAGGAGGCATCAGGTCAGGGAGGGGAGGTACAGATGGAGGAGAGCAGGAGGGGGGAGGGTTGTGACCGCCAAAATGGGCAAACAAGGTGTAGGAGCAGAGAGTCAGGAGCCTAATCCCAGGGGGATGGCTAGTGGGGATGAGGGGCAGGCCCCAGGGAGAGAACAGGGAGGTCAGGAACCCCATGCACAGTTGGCAGGGCAAGAGGTTGTGCCAAAGCAGAGGGCCCACAATTATAGCCAAGAGGAGACAAAAACCCTCCTCAGGGAAGTCCAAGCCCGCCGTAGCATCATCCATGGATGTAGGGATGTGAGTGCTGCCGATAAGGCATGTGCCTGGAATGAGGTGACTGCAGCTGTGGCTTCATTAAGGGTTGCAAAATGTGATGCTCGGTGGGTTAAACACCGATATGATGACTGCCGGATGAAGGTGAAGAAGATGGCAGCGGAGGCCAGAGCACCCCGTGGGACTGGTGGTGGCCCATCAATTAACATCACATACTGTGGATGGGAGCAGACTATCAAGGAGTCTTTGAAGCCAGCAGCAGTAGTGGGCCTTCCAAGACAGTTGGACACTGGCTATCAGGAAACCCTGCAAAGTGAGTATAATACAGACCATCACACCCTTATATGCACACACACACCCCACACACATAGATAACTGACATATAATAGCACTGTGAGATTTCTGGTTCTGACTACAAATATATGGGGCAGCAATAACCATGTAAATATTATTATTATCGTTTATTTATAACATATTATATCATCATCATATTATCATCCTAATTGTTATCAAGGAAATGTCAGTCCAATACCTGTAGTTAAAACAGATTCTGAACAGCAGTTGCCAATGCAGTTTGTTTTAGTGTTATGTTTTCTGTTAGTTTCAAGTTAATATAAAGCAAAACAATATAAATATCAATTGCAATTATATCTTCCCCCATTTAAAGCTGTGTCATTTGGAAGCTATCCCCAGCGTTAAACAAGGTACACCTGTAGATCCACAATGATTTTACATCCAATAGAGAGTACATGTATGGGTGTGCACACTGCAGCATATGCGGATACAGACTCTGAGGGACTGCATGTGCGTGTCGTACTAGCCTGGACCATGTCTCATAACCATGTTAACACTCATTGCTGAGCATTGGTCACAGATTGGTCAGTCTCACACATTGCAAAGCAGATTCAGATGAGCATGTGTTCTAACGAACTGTAGATGGCACACCACACCAGCATTACATATATTGATATGATGATCATGATACAGTTCAATGTTTGTCTGCGTAAAACAACCACCACAGCCAATTACATGTAACCATTATGTGGTCATGATGTGTATATGGAAACACACAGCAAACAATTGTTCAGAGAATCAATACTGGAATATTATTGTCCTCTCATTTCAGTACCCAGGAGGCGTAACCTGCCCGCAGAGACACAGACGGTGACTCCACCAGAGGCACCACTATCACCAACGCAGGTGGTGATGGAGGAAGCTCAGGGCCCGGGCCCATCACAGCGGGTTGGACCCTCAGTAGCAGGACCATTGTGGGAATCACCTCCTGGGCCCTCACACAAATTATGGGCATGTTCCCAGCCCATTCAAATTACTCAAAGTTCAATGAGCCAACAAACAACTGCAGGCATGTCGAGCTCATGGGGACCACTCTCAACAGGCCCACTACTGCCACCTAGTGACATTCAAGCAATACGTGTGCCAGAACCCAAAGCTCTCCCACTACTGACCGGGCCACAACAAATATTGCCACAGCAGTGGTTTTCCCACCATTGGTTGCCCAGCAGTTGCCGCAGCCATGGTTGCCCCAGCAGTTGTCGCAGCCATTGTTGCCCCAACAGACCGGGCCAACACCATACCAATGGGCAACAGCATCTCCATTGCTAGCACCATCTCCATTGCCAGCACCATTTTCATTGCCAGTACCATCCCCATTGGCAAAAGCACCATCTCTATTGCCAGTACCATCTCCATTGGCAACAGCACCATCTCCATTGGCAACAGAAAGGGGGAGAAAGTGTTAATATGTCAGTCATTTGCATGTATTGCCAATGGAAATGGTACTGGCAATGGAGATGGTGCTGTTGCCAATGGAGATGCTGTTGCCCATCGGAATGGTGTTGGCCTGGTCTGTTGGGGCAACAACGGCTGTGACATCAACAGCTGCGACAACAGCTGGAGCAAAAATGGCTGCGACAACTTCTGAGGCAACAATGGCTGCAACAACTGCTGGGCCAACTGCTGGGACAACCATTGCTGGGAAAACCACTGCTGTGGCAACATCTGTTGTGGCCCGGTCAGGAGTGGGAGAACATTGGGGTCCGGCACACGTATTGCTTGAATGCCACCAGGTAGCAGCAGTGGGCCTGTTGAGAGTGGTCCACATGAGCTTAACATGCCTGCAGTTGTTTGTTGGTTCATTAAACTTTCAGTAATTTTAAAGGGCTGGGAATGTGCCGATGATGCATGTGAGGGCTCAGGGTGTGATTCCAACAATGGTCCTGCTGCTGATGGTCCAACCTCATTAGTTTGTCAACATTAATACGAAATGATATTCATTGTGGAGTGTGGATAAGGAGGACTTAGGGCAGTGGCTCTCAATCCTCTCCTCAGGAACAATCAGACAGGCCATGATTTATGAGAAACAATAAATGAGGCAAATAGTATTCAACAGGTGGTGGAGCCTCGAATTGCTTCACATGTGTAATCACACAGTGTTTTCACCCAAATCATGGTCTGTGTGGTGGGTCCAGGGAGAGGTTTTGACAACCACTGACTTGGGGGCGTTCTCACCTACTTCCTCTTTCTAAGCACTGGGTCCACAACTTCTGTAACCACACACTTCCTCCCTCTTCCATGCACAGTAGGTGTTGGATTGAGGGGTGCATCCAACTGGGGTGGCTGTGTAGCAGCTGTCGTTGGCGGTAAGGGGTGAGATGAGGAGGCTGTAGGCTCTGGCTGTGGTGCTGGTGGAGCCTGTGGAACCCAAGGCTGGAGTTTGGTTATGTGGCCTTCAGCCAACTGCACCAGCCACACCAAGTGATGTGTTAATATAGGTCACTAAAGGTGCCTGGTGCGGGGACGTGAGTTCCGTCTCCGGACGCTGTTGGACTCTGGATGTGCTGTGGTGAGGACAGAGGGTGCTGTGCGTTGTTATGGTGTACCCTGTAGGGATAGGGATGGTGTTGCCAGTAGGGATTCTGTTGCCAATAAAGATGGTACTGGCAATGGAGATGGTGCTGTTGCCAACGGAGATGATAATCCCTTCCATTGCTTTCCCCATGTTTTAAAATGCATTGGTGTCTTTATATTGTCATTTGCAGTGTTAAAAACTAGTCTGTAAACCATTTGTGGGTCCTATTTGGAACCCATAAGCTTTGGGCTGCCATTTGGCGTTTGCGGGCTTCATTGAGGCTGCGGTCTTGAGCGATTTTTGCGAATGAATAGCTATTTGCGATTTCCGCGATCAGAAATCTTGCAGCCTTGAAAGATCAAAGGCTTTGGGAGACTGTAAGTTATGGGTTTAACCATCGCCATTTTTTTAAGGCCGTAACTCATAAACCATTTGGAGCCCGCAAAAAGAAACCAATTGAATAGCAAATGAACTTGTGACCTCACTTACGGGCTACTGGATCGAGCTAAAGCGCAATTGAATGAGGCTCATGGAGAGGTCTGTGGGCAGTCTTTCACATATAAGACTTTGTTGTCTTCTTTTTTCATTATCAATAAATAAAAAAATTCTAATTTGTTTACTTTTGGCTTAAGACAAACACACTTTAAATTTTCCTTACAGGGTTGTGTTTTCATTCATTAGGGAGTTTACAACAAAATTTTACAAATTTCTTGTGAGACTACTTTGTAAAAACTTAATTGAATCACAATTTACATTAAATATTCTTAATTCTTTGAAACTTTGTCAGCATATTGTCTCATGTTTTTTGTTAATTCTATAGATTTAAAGAATGTCCATACATTAACATTGCCAATAGAACCCAAAGTACAGTGGATATAAAAAGTCTACACACCCCTGTTAAAATGTCAGGTTTCTGTGCTGTAAAAAAAATGAGACAAAGATAAATAATTTCAGAACTTTTTCCACCTTTAATGTGACCTATAAACTGTACAACACAATTGAAAAACAAACTGAAATCTTTAAGGTGGAGGGAAGAAAATAAATAAATAAATAATGTGGTTGCATAAGTCTGCACACCCTCTTATAACTGGGGATGTAGCTTTGTTCAGAATTAAGCAATCACATTCCAAATCGTGTTAAATAGGAGTCAGCATACACCTGCCATCATTTTAAGTGCATCTGATTACCCCAAATAAAGTTCAGCTGCTCTAGTTGATCTTTCCTGAAATGTTCTTAGTCACATCCTACAGCAAAAGCCATGGTCCACAGAGAGCTTCCAAAGCATCAGAGGGATCTCATTGTTAAAAGGTATCAGTCAGGAGAACGGTACAAAAGAATTTCCAAGGCATTAGATATACCATGGAACACAGTGCAGACAGTCTTCATCAAGTGGAGAAAATATGGCACAACAGTGACATTACCAAGAACTGGAGCTCCCTCCAAAATTGATGAAAAGACGAGATGAAAACTGGTCTGGGAGGCTTTCAATAGGCCTACACAACATTAAAGGAGCTGCAGGAATATCTGACAAGTATTTCTTACGAAGAAAAACATCCAAGCCAGGCTACATTTTGCAAAAACACATCTGAAGTCTCCCAAAAGCATGTGGGAAAAGGTGTTATGGTCTGATGAAACCAAGGTTGAACTTTTTGGCCATAATTCCAAAAGATATGTTTGGCGCAAAAACAACACTGCACATCACCAAAAGAACACCATACCCAAAGTGAAGCATGGTGGTGGCAGCATCATGCTTTGGGGCTGATTTTCTTCAGCTGGAACTGGGGCCTTAGTTAAGTTAGAGGGAATTATGAACAGTACCAAATACCAGTCAATATTGACACAAAACCTTCTGCTAGAAAGCTGAACATGAAGAGGAACTTCATCTTTCAGCATGACAACGACCCAAAGCATACATCCAAATCAACAAAGGAATGGCTTCACCAGAAGAAGATTAAAGTTTTGGACTGGCCCAGCCAGAGCCCAGACCTGAATCTGATTGAAAATCTGTGGGGTGATCTGAAGAGGGCTGTGCAGGAGATGCCCTCACAATCTGACAGATTTGGAGTGTTGTTGCAAAGAAGAGTGGGCAAATCTTGCCAAGTCAAAATGTGCCATGCTGATAGACTCATACCCAAAAAGACTGAGTTCTGTAAAAAAATCAAAAGGTGCTTCAACAAAGTATTAGTTTAAGGGTGTGCATACTTATGCAACCATATTTTTTTATTTTTATATTTTTTCTTCCCTCTACCTAAAAGATTTCAGTTTGTTTTTCAATTGAGTTGTACAGTTTAGAGGTAACATTAAAGGTGGAAAAAGTTCTGAAATAATTTATCTTTGTCTCATTTTTTTTACAACACATAAACCTGACATTTTAACAGGGGTGTGTAGACTTTTTATATCCACTGTATGTCTTAATTCAGAAGTTTTTAGCATTTCATATACAGGCTCTCGGGACTGATTTGCATTAAATCATCAAAAACAATTGCATGTTTTCCTCCAAAAAATTAATCTTCATTACTTTGGCATGCCTGCTGTAATCTTAAGTGACTAAAATGAAAGTAGTAAGTTACAAAACATACTAATTTCATTTATTAGTAAAAAATATTATTTGTTACTTTGTTCAATCATTTGTTCAATCTAATTTAAAGAATTACCATTTAACTTACTATATTCATTTTTTTTTACTAGGTTCAACAGGTAACATAAATAAACAACATTATATGCTCCTACATTATATGCAGCTAAAACAGTTGGAGCAGTTAAAAACAACTGTTCTCCTTTGTCCCAAACATTATCACAAACATTTAATACATTTTCAATGTTTAATTCCTCTTTAGTTATCTTCATTATTTTAAATAACTTTTTTTAACTGCAGTTCAATTGGTTTATAATTTCATCTGCACTTAAAGAATTATGCCATAGCTATGTATGCCTTGTTTCTTACTATAGGCAGCCCAAGCAATAAAGACTCAGATTCAACTTTCTGTCCAACCACAGGGGAATCATTATTAATTTATCTTCTTATAGTATCTTCCTATTTAAGATGAAATTGTAAAATTCAATTAAACTACTTTTCAACAATGATTTTTTTCATTAAAAATATCTTCATAAAAAGAAAAATCTTATTTTTCATTTTCTTCACATCAAGGAAAAAAGTAACAATAGAGAATAGGTAACATTCAGATGCTGCAGTGGTCCACTGTGTCACAGGGTGAATATTTTAGGTCAATGGACCCCCATAGTTATGTAGATGAGGGATCGGGTGTCATCAAGGATTGCAGGGGGGCGTGGGGAGGTGGGATGAGTGTGAGCAGGGAATGGGGTGAGTAATTTGCAATTGGATAGCTATCTTGTGCTGAAGACACTTTTAATATTTCTGATGTGGGAAAATCAATGGGGAAGCAAAGTGCAATATGATAAGGGTGAATAGAATAGCTAGGGAAAGTTACTTACCATTTACCAAAATTTCATAACATGCATAAAACATCACTGTGTCTTGTTTATCAATATTCTTTTGATCCTTGCATTGTTGCAAATATATTGTTCATATTTTCTTCCAATTCTTTTTTTTTACCCTGTACTTTATTAGTTTTTTTGCTGTTAATTTATGGAAAATTGAACTGCCATTTAAAGCATGGGCTACATCATAGGACAAGGCAGCTAATTTACTTTCCCATAAGAGATGGCACATGTAAGAAGCATTTTTCTAAATCTACTATCTACAGAATACATTTTGCAAATCCTATAGTCTGTAGCTGATATTTTAACTAATCGATAAGTATATTATTCATATATATTTTCTACCTCCTTCATACAAACCTTTTCTTGCATAGATTCAGTATCATTGTCAATATCATCACAAATAGAATTTCAATTTATATCTCTACCAACATTACAAAATAATGGATTTTTTTCTCTAAATCTAAATAAATTAGGTCTTCCCATATTTTTTTTTCTCTTGAAGATACTCCATTGAGTACAATAATTAAGATTGGCTAATATTTCTTTGAAAATCTAAAGTATCAATATTACTTGTCAATGGTACGGGTAAATAGACAATTTCCCCTTTTAAACCACTAACTAATTTTTTGGTTAACTTGCACGTTTCGTTTCCAACCACAACACTGTTTGAATGACTTGACTGATTGTATTGGTAACATTTCAAATATATTTAGTTTTTTCATTGCTTTTGCAAGACTATCTGGAAGTATATTATTTAGCAACATTTCATTTTTAAACCTGTACAGCCTTATTAAATCGCAATTCGGCAAATTCTAAAGGGCTCTATATAAGCACGTAACATATTTTTTTACAGAAGTTTTTAGGTCATGAATTTCTATCCAAAAGCAAATTCTTCACAAACTAAAAACTTCTGTAAAAAAAAATATGCTATATGCTTATATAGAGCCCTTTAGAATTTGCTGAATTGCAATTTAATAAGGCTGATAATTTCTAGCCTTCCCCTGTTCAAATCTTCTTGAATATCTATTTTAAAGTATTTTCTTAGTCATCATAAAGATGTAAATACATTTCTTTTTCATAATATATATATAAAAAAAAAAAGTTAATTTATTATATATACTGTATTATATTTAATTATCTAAACTTCATAAATTAAAACTAAATTAAATAAAAATAAAATTACCTGTTTTTCTTTAATACTCAAATATATTACATTTACATATTTCTGTAAATATATTTATATATATATATATATATATATATATATATATATTATTTAAATAGTTAATATTCTTAAAAATCTTTATAAACATTACATGTCAATTATTATTATTAATATATTTTTAAGATAATAATTAAAAATGTACACAAATTAAATTGAAATATACAACTTAAAAAATGTTTTATAAAATTTCATAAACAGTAACAATAAATAACACATTTAGTTATATCTTAAAATATATTGCTTTTTAAGTTGTTCTATACTGTAAAGTGAAATAACACATTAAGTATTATAATTGTGAACATTTACCATTTGAAATGAGTGATTGCACTGTATTATAGTAATAGTAAACATTCGCCACAAACAATGATCATTTATACTACTAAGCTTAAAATTATTAAATTCAGTAATTGCGATTATTTATTCCTCACTTATAACAGTGAACATTGGTTATAAGACATTGGGCTTCATTCTGTTGCTACGTTTTTGAGAAATGTGGCCACAAGTGGTGTAATTTGTCTTTGCTATTCAATTGCCTTGCGATCGCGGGCTCCCATCACGTTACGTACTGTGACCTGTGATCCCTTCTGACCCCTTGTGATATGAGAAATCGCTAGTTACTTCCCCAAAAGCCTTTGATCTTTCAAGGCCGTAGGTCCTGAATCGTAAATCACTATTCAATTGCTCCGATTACCCCTTCCGATCCACCCCGTCAAGCCCGTAAATGGCAAAAAGCCAACTTGAGCTTACTTGCACCAAGGAGGTGTAGCAAGGGCTTGCAAAGCCCTTAAGTATCCTCCCAACTGCTCCCAAATCAAACTCCCTTGCTGCAGGGGTCCTGTAGGTTCCCCACATTTACCCCATAAAGCAGTGGTCCCAATTGGGACTCCTGCAGGGTCCCCACATTAACCCCATAATGCAGGGGTCCCGATTGGGACCCCCACAGTGTTCCGATTGGGAAGTCTGCAGTGTCCAGATTGGGAAGCCCGCAGTGTCCCCCCATCAACCACTTGCTGCAGGGGTCCCGATGGGGGGTCAACATGGAGTTTAAACTAGTTTTTAGAAGTATGATTTGCAATCGGACTCGCAATCCAGAAATGTAGAAATCAATAAAAATGTATAAATAAACCGTTCTTGTCCATGCGGGTTCATGATATGTATTAACTCCTTGATTCCCGGAATCAATATAACACAGAAATAAAACATGAAATAAATATTTTTTCATTGCAGATTTGCGAGCTTGAGCCTGTTGTGCAATTAATTGTAATGTCTTTCATTGCTTTCCCAGTATTTTAGAGTACAGTAATGTGTTTTTATTTGCTTATGCAGTGTTACAAACAGGTGTTTAACCTAGGACCTATGTATGTACGTTCATTTACAGTGGTGAATGACCGCCATACAGTGCGAGTGAACACACACACAATAAATAGACTTTATTTAACTATGGAGGGAATAATAACTAATTGAATGGAAAATTATTAAGTATATTGATTTAAGTTATTTAACAACCATTGCTGGAATGCTGTAAGGTATTTTCACTGCATCTTGGTGGCGATAGTTACTTATAAAAAAACAGAACTAAACTGTACATATTAAATATTCTATTTATTACTGTTGAGTAGCAAATATAAATATCCATTCATTTTGAGTGGTGAACTTTCGCCACATAGAACGAGTCAATACACTTAAATATAATAAATATACTTTATTTATGTACATAGGGCGTCATTCTATTAGGGGATGTGACTTGATCGCAAATCCCAGAATTGCTGCGATCGGGTTACATGCACGCATTTCCCTACGTTTAAGCTGCAATTCAATTGGCCGAGCGCAACCCATGCTATCGGCAGTAAGTATTCACAGACTTGAACATGATCGCGGCCGCAATGCTGTAACTCGTGTTTCAAGCCCGCAAACTCGGAGCACTGTAAATGCAAATATAAATTCAAGACAGCATTGTAAAGCACTGTGAATGATGGGGAACACATTGTTTGACTTCAGGATTAAAAGCACAACATTTTCACGCTAGCACATCGCCATAATCAAATACTTTATTTCATATTTAATTACTGTATAAAGTCCTACGGGCTTGAATGATCTCCAAGCCTGTAACGCGTTATTCAAACCCGTAGGACTTTGAAAAAAAATGAAGGTAGGATATCAAAGTCCTGCAGCCTTGGAGGTTGAAGCCCATAGGACTTTAGGACGGAAATTGAACGTTAAATAAACTATTTTTTTGCCGATTTGAGTTGGGGAATGTTGTGCTATTAATTCTAGCACTTTCTCTTTTAATAAAAGTACAGGATTGTGTTTTTTTTTGCTTAATAATTGCTGCGATTTGTAAGTAAGCCCTTTGCGACACCTCCTTGGTATAAGTAAGCTGTGGTTTGCATTTAGCCGTTTACGGGCTTGATGGAGGGGATAATAGGAGCAATTGAATAGAGATTAGGGATTTCTTTGTGGCCGCAACTCTTGCGGCCGCAAAAGATCAAAGGCTTTGATTGACGGAATCACAAGGAGTAGTAGCTGGCAGAACGTAACTGATCAGAGGACTCAAACATAAGGCAATTGAATAGCAATGTAGCTAGCGATCAGCAGTTGCGAATCTGGATCTCAAGAATGTAGCAATAGAATGAGGTTTCAAATCTCTGGAAAAATTTAACCAATGCAGGCAACCAAATATATTAAATCATTCAATTGATTCTCTAGTCACGTTTGTCATGAGAAGTGAGTGAATGTAAATCAGCTCTTATAAAGTTATTTGATTTGTCTTAAAAACAGAAATCATATTATTGAACATTATTAACCCTAAACATGAATTTATAAGCACTTTAAGATCAGACATAATTTATACAATCTATTTTTTATTTATATTTACAAAAGAGCTTTGCTTTATAGTCCTGTAACATACTCAAAGAGCAGCACTCTTTTAGTTCAGTTATGATCTCCACAGAGAGAAATATTCTATAAGATATCAGTCTGGTATCACTCAAAAGACTAATACACCCAAAAATAGCAGACATATCTACGCTGAACATGAGAACCAACAAACTATAGACAAATATTTAGCCTCTCTTGGGCCTCATCATTGTGGTGTAACTACCCAATAAGGCACACAAAGGAGTCCACATCTAGAGCCACCTATCATCCTTTGGGCAATAACACTCCTAAGGTTCATTTTCAGAAGGAAAATATATAGTAATCATATTTGTAAATGCAATGTTGTTGTTTTTTAGTCATTCAGTTGAGTCTAACTCTCTCTGTGACCCAATGGACCGAGAATGCCAGCAACACAAGCCCCTTCACCACGGCAAGGTAGCGGTACCAGAAGGGGAAATGCAATGTACTACTTCTTGAAACAATAATTTTACTATGTATGATATGTACTAACAAAACATATATTACTATATTATATTTACACAGTTGTGTAAAAACTTAAAGTGTTTCATTGTAATTTAAGTCTATGTTATAAATTATGATATGATAATAATTATTCCATACTTTTAATGTGTAGTTAAGTAGTCATGTTTTTAAACTTACAATATATTTCTATTGTAACTGTTTTTTTTATTAAACATTTTCTGCACTAAAAGGTAAATAAAAAATGTATGCACAAAAAGATCAGAAAATATACATTTTGAGCAGCTAGACAACTGTTTCATACATATAGAATACTAGCTCATCGCGAGGCTTGCAAGGAGCGCCTTTGGCGCTCATTGCGAACCTCTCCCCTTGTGTACTTTTACTCCTCTGAGCACCCTCGGCGCTCATTGTGAGCTCCGTGCTGAGTGCCTCTGAGTGCCTGTTTGTTTTATTTTTATATAAATCTATTTTTTTGTAATAATTAATTAATTAGTTACATAATAAATTAATACACTTTACCTATTTGTAATTAATATATCCAGCAAACAATATGCTGAAGAGCTAACAATTGCTGTTGTTTTTCCTGCAGCATACAATGTACATTTGGACTGTTGCTGAGCTGAGGTTTAAGTGTCAGCAATGTGTGAAGTGTGCAGTGTAAATAGGCTGTGTGCACGAGGGGAAACCGTTTGTTTAGATGTGTAAAGCAGCATTTTGGAATGGTAATGTTATTAGTTGTAAATTAGTGTTGTAAAATGACGGCGATTGTCTTTGTGTTTTGCGGGTGTGGAGCATTTTCGGTCCTTCCTAATAGTGTATTTTGTACCTCATACGTTTCTGGGTAAAAGCTGTATGTGCCTGGCGCTGTTTTGCGTGCTTAGGGGTCGAGTAGCCTCGTTTTCGTTTTTTCGGTGTCCATTTTTTCTTTTTTTTAAGCGAAATTGGACTTAAATGTGTGCGCAACCTCACTCCCAGACGTCCTGGCTGTCCCCCCATGCTGTGTGGTATGTTTTTTTTTATTAGTTTTTGTGTTTTTTGATGTGCACTGTTAGGCTGTTAACTTCATATTTTTTTGCGGGTCTTATTTTTTTTTTCTGTATGTGGCGGTTTTCTTTTCAAAGTGTTACGTTAGCCGTAATTTTTGCAAGCGATTTTTTCAAAGTGCTACGGGTCTCGCACTGTTAATTGTGTATTTGAGTTTTCTGTTAATCTGTAGTCCCGCGGGTTGTAGGTATGATGCTTAAGTCACTCCACTGGCTTCCCATAGCTTCCCGAATCACATTTAAAATCATGACCCTAACATATAAATCCCTCAACAACAATGTACCCCCTTATATCTCTGCTCTTGTTTCAAAATAATCTCCCAACCGCCTCCTTCGTTCTGCTAACGACCTTCTTCTTTCCTCCTCTCTCATCACCTCGTCTCACTCCCGTCTTCAAGACTTTTCTTGTGATGCCCCTACTATTTGGAACTCCTTGCCTCGCTCCATTAGATTATCTTCCTGCCTCAAAACCTTAAAAAAATTACTAAAAACACACCTGTTTAAAAAATCTTATCACCTTCAGCCTTAACATGTACAACTGCACACTCCACAGCTTAATAAAACTCCCACCCACAATCTACAGTACAACACACAGACACCTCCACTTGACTAAACAAATTGCATTCAAGTTGCCATTTTGTATTTGTCACCCTCTTGTATCACACCTAAACCCTTAGATTGTAAGTTTGCGAGTTTTCAATTGTGTGTCCGTGCCTTGGCAACAAGCTCTATGTACATTTGATTATAAGCTCAAAAACAGGGCCCTCTATTCTTTATAAGGTGTTAAGTTTGTTTTTTGCCATGTACTAAACCTCTGTACAGGGTCGTAGGGATGATGCTTAAGTCATGCTGGGTCATAGGGATGAGCGCCTATGGAGTTTATCTCCACAAGCGCAGTGGGCGCCTTTGGCGTTCCCTGCCTAAGTCATACAGGGTCATAGGGATGAGCGCCTATGGCGCTCATCTACAGTAACGCGAGTGCCAAAGGTGCTCCTTGCCTTGCCGCAGCCCTTGCTTTGCGAGGACCGCAGTTGCAGCGGGCTCTTTTTGCGAGCCCGCAGTTTTAACATTGGATTACCAACGTTTTTTGGCAAGCCCACACTTTTGAGAACTATATATGTGATATATCATATTGTCTACCACTCTACTGCACAAATATAAATCTTTTCCTATTTCATTCGCTTGTACAATCTAGTAAGCCATTATATGGCCTTTGCTATAACCTTTTCATATTATTTTCCCCTCAAATGAACCACCATAAATACTTTCCTATTTCTTTCACTCGTCCCATCTGGTGAATCACTATATGACCTTTGCTATATCATATTCTCTCCCCTTCTACATTACTGCTAGATGCTATTTCCTATTTCATTCGTTCACCCCATTTGGTAAACCCTGATATAGCCTTTGCTATATTATATTCTCCTCCCTTTTACTGAACCAATACAAAACCTTTCCTATTTCATTTGCTCGCCCGTCTGGTGAACCACAATATGGCCTTTGCTATATAACATTCTCTCCCCATCTACTGAACCACTACAAAGCCTTTCCTATTTCATTCACTCACCCCATTTGGCAAACAACTATATAGCATTTCATATATCATATTCTCTCCCCTTCTGCCGTACCACTATAAAACCTTTCCTATTTCTTAATTCGCCCCCTCTACTAACCCAATATATTAAACAATTTATATTTTGTTCGCTCATCAGCCATTGCAGATGAAGCACCACTAAAATTACCTGACCATAATTGACCAATGCATGAAATATGACTTTAAGTCACGTGCACATGTCTCTACTGGGCATGTTCATTATAATAAAATTTAAACTTATATAGCTAATAATAGCTTAAATGATCTAAAACAAATTCCCAAAAAAGCATGGAAGCTTCGTACATCACCATTACACTGCCAAAATTCAAATGATTCCATTCAGTCAATTGCTCCCTATAAGTGAGCAAAAATCTTTTTGGCTGGACAGAATTTCATGAAAACTGGAAAAATTATTCAGATCCCCAATTCCTTCAAAAATACAAAATTTCAGACAAATTTGTCAAACAAAAGCAAAGTTGTAATTTCATGAAAAAAATGAGTGTATAATGGAACGTTCTAGAGAACCTTAAATATTAGAGCATGTGTGTGTCCAACGTTTAATTTCATTAATCGGTTGTCTGGGCTCTGAAAGTAGTTTCATCCGGGCATGGAATAAACGTCATACAGACATCGGATGACACTGTCTGTGATGTGCAGGCAGCTCTGGTCTTGCTCAAATAATGCATGCTATTAGGCTCTGCAATACACTTCACCTCTGAGATTTGGCAACCTTTGTGAATGAGCCTGTGCCATGCTGGACTGTTCAGTGTGAGGGTTTCCCTGGTAGCGGTATCTCAAGGGCCTCAAGGAGGCTTTCAGCATGTCCTTGAACAGTTTCTTTTGTCCTTCCTGGGAGAGATTTCTCTGCGTGAGTTCTCCATAGAAGAGCTATTTAGGGATGCACTCAACTGACATTCTGACAACATGCCCAGGCCATCTGGGCCCTCATTCAATTGAGATTTGGCCATTTGAATAGGGCTCTAAATAAGCACATAGCATTATTTTTTTAATGAAGTTTTTAGTTAGTAAAAACTTCTTTAAAAAAACATGCTATGTGCTTATTTAGAGCCCTATTCAATTAACCAAATTGCAATTGAATGAGGCCCCTGGTCTGGGCTTTCATCAGTAGTGTATGACCTGATGGCAGACTGGCTGTGGAAAGGACTTCTGTATCCAGAATTGTTTTCCATCTGATTCTAAGAAGCCTGCATAGACAGGACATGTAGAAGTGATTGAGCCATTGTGCAAGACTCTGGCAGATAGTCTATGTCTCACAGGCACACAGCAGAATTGAATGCACCACTTCTTGTTATACCTTCAGCTTTGCTGGTAGGCTGATCCCTTAATGTTAAGGCCAAACACCCGAGAGCCATCTAAGTTCAACAACACTTGCTGTGTATATGAATATAGTTTATTTTCCCGGGATCAGCCAACAACACACCAATACCTTTAGATTGTAAGTCTGCGAGTTTCAATCCTGCAAGGTGCTTTAGGGAAAGCGCTATGGACACCAGATTCCAAGCTCAAAGACAGGGCCCTCCACTCATTGCAATGTGTGAATCTTACACTTGTCATTGCCTGTAACTTAACTTATGTATAGCGCTACAGTATATGTTGGCGCGTTACAAATAAACGGTAATATTAATGATATTAATGCACAGTCTTGTCCATTTCTGATTGTGTTCTGTGTATACCGTTCTAACCATGTCAGTGTGTTTTCAATGGTTGGGGTTATGGGACATCCACATACATCACATATGTGTCACATTCTTATATATGTAAACTGAGCCCTAGTTACTATGCAATAGATCAATACATATAACAATAATAATAGTCATAATAGCATTAGATATCATATAATAATATATATCATACATAATTAACATAAAGGGTTAATACACATGCAAATTATGATAACAATATGACAGGTGATACTGGAGTGGTTTACCAGTTCCTTCTCTAGTGGACTGTGATTTGTCTGACCTCTCTGCTATGACATGCCCACCTACAGTGGCCCTACATGGTATAGCTCATAGCTTCATTCAGGTACACAAGCCCCCTCACCACCACCACTTAGCTATCCACAAGGGGCCCAGAGGAACATACACCATACTAAAATTTATGAATTTTAAAATTGATTGATAGCAAAACATAATAGGAGGTCACCAAATGGGAATGGGTATACATCTTTGCACATGGCCACCAGCAATGGTGTGGGACTTTCCAGGATGGCTATAGCGGAGATTACCCCTGATGGAGGTGAGTTGGCTGTTGCTCCAAGTGTCTCTGCAAAGCCGTCATGTGTTTTTGAGGCCTTTCCTGATATGTTAGAGTAGATTAGTGTGGTGTATGTTCCCCTGGTACCCTTCAGGATTGCTAAGTGGTGGTGGTGAAGGGGCATGTGTACCTGAATGAAGCTGTGAGTTATACCATGTTGGGCCTGTGTAGGTGGGCAGGTGATAGCAGAGAGGTCAGACAAATCACAGTCCACTAGAGAAGGAACTGGCAACCCACTCCAGTATCTTTAACATGCAAACCTTATGGAACAGCACAGGCAGTGACTTAGCTAAATGTGCTGCAGTCCATAGGGTCAATGAGAGTTGGTCACGACTGAAGGACTGAACAACAAATAATAAAATGTTCCCCTGGTACTTGAGCTATGTGATGTGGAGGTGTAATTTGGCCACTATTTGTTTTCCCATTGTAGATGTGATGAGCAAGATGTATATGCAATCATATATATATTCCATGATCCACATTAGAGCCTCTGTAGTGTGTCTTTAATTGCTTTTTGCATGTTGCAGCATGGCTTTTCATATTGGCATTTGCATGTCCATTCCAACATATGATGCCTATTTTTTATTGGAAGATTATTGTGCAACTAATTGCAATGCCTTTCTATGCTTTCCCCATATTTAAAGTCCACTGGTGTGTTTATATTGTCTTTTACAGTGGTGAGAAATTGTCTGTAAACTATTTGCAGGTCCCATTTGGAGCCAGTCATATTTTTGCCTCCATTTGCAGATTACGGGCTTGAACGCCAGGGTGTCTTTGGGAATTCGTTGCAATTTAATAGTGAGATTGGAACGTAACAGTTACGGGCTTGACAGATCAAAGGATTTGCAACAACAGGGTTCAGATTTCGACATCCCGTAGGGTCCCCCCCCCCCCCTACGATCTGCGGGTAGCTTTAAGACGCCAATTTAATTGCCGTAAGTCTTGCGGCCTATGTTACTGGCTATGGTTTTACACGTTGGGGGAATTTAATAGGGCTGCATGTTGACCAGAGTCACAATCCAGTTACAGTTAGAAAACAACTCAAGGAACCACACCATTTACTATATGTTCCACAAGTAACTGACCAACCAACCTCCCACACCAGTCCCCTCCTGAGACATCTGATCTGCTATCTTTTAAAACCCTTTACGACTGAAGCCAAAGATGATGCACACCTAGCCGCTCTCAGTAGTCAAAAATCAACATAAATTCCTGTAGAACGTAACCCTTTATCCCATATGTGACTGCATTAACTTTATGACATATAATAGTTGTGGTAATTGCGAGTTGTCGTCAAGCAATATTAAAAGTTATCGGCTTGCGCATGCTCAATGAGCTCAATGAAAGATAAATTGTTACAGTCCTTAGCACATCTCATGTCCCTATTGATAGTCTCAGGTATTTGTAACCCAGCGTTCCAGAGTCCAAAATAACAAGGTTACTTGTGGTATTTGGTGGAGCCCCAAAGTCAGTCATGATAGTCACAGTAAGTCCAAAAGAGTTCAGAGTCCAGGGCTACCGTGACAGGTAGCTCTATGTATGTAAGTGGTGGGTGCATGACCTCCGTCTTCTTGATATTGATGGCAAGTCTGAAGTTTATATAGCTGGCTTGCATTTCTAGCTCTATATAAGCAATAAGAACACAATTGACAGCCACAAGAGTTTCCCGTCAGGTGTGTACGTATGGCCTACTCCTTCAATGCAGTGGTGACAGTCATGTGACATTATCATCCAGGACACCAGCCGTCATACTTGACAAAGTTGCCATACCATTAGTACGAATCTGTCAGACAAAAATGACAACATTTTGAAATGAGCCTCCACAGTCACTGACTGTCAATGGCAGATGCTTTTCCAAGGTCCACAAAAGTTTTGTAGAGTTCACTATTCTGCTCTGGAATCTTCTCCACTAGTTGTCTCTCAACAAAGGTCATTGGTTCCATGTCCCTTACGAAAGCCACACTGCATTTTTTGTAGTAAGCCCTGCACCTGGGGAGTGAGTGGAGAGTTCAGCAGAACTTTCCCCTCTGTCAAAAGCAGCGAAATTCCATTGTGGTTGCCGCATATCAGGCGATTGCCTTTCCTCTTACAGAGGTGTATGACAGATGCATCTCTCAGTTCCTGTAGAATGGATCCTTGCTTCCAAAAGCGCTAAAACAGCTCAGTGAGTTTCCATATATGATTTCCATAGGTGATTGCTTTTTTTGAGTTTTTTAGTTGTAAAAACGGAGAAGAAGTTTGACAATGGGAAGTAAAAAATAGTAATAGTGGATATAGATCAATAAAGTCCTGCAAACAGGTGCAATAAGAGTGGAGGGGAAAAGTTGTTCTAGGCAGAGAAAATGGAACTGTTAAGGGACTATTCAGGGACAATGGCAAAGAGGTGCACTATTATTAAGGTTTTATTACAGCACCACAGTATATTGAGAAAAGATCCATAGCAAAGGAATAGTGAAATGTAGAGAATTTGAAATCATTGTTGTCTTTATGGAATTTATTTAGGATGTAAAAACCAGGGTGACTAGTTTCATATAGCAAGTTGGAGATCAGCAGAGCTATGTGGCTGGATACAAGTCATGTAAGTAGTTTTGAGGCCAAATGGAGTAGAACGATTATCTAGTATTTGAAGCAAGAGGTTGGTACATGGAAGTATTTATTTGAGTAGGTAAAATTCGGTCATGTCTAATGGATAATGGATAGGGATAGTGAAGGGATAATGGATTTGGGAGTGGAGTTGTTGATTATGGGGTTTAGGTTTGTGTCATGTTGACAAGAAAGTTTGATTCTATTATTAACAATTTGATTTAAAATGGGTGTGGGCTGATGAAGTGTTGTTAAAAGTAGAAAATGAATACTTGAAGTTGGAGGATAGAGTTGATATTCGTCCTGAAACGTAAGGAGAACAGAATGTTCCAAAATAAATTCATTCACTTGGCAAAATAATAACACATTATTTTATTTTTATTTTAAATTAAACAATAATTAAACAGCTTAGTAGCAGCACATTCAGATGAGAAAATACCCATTTATATATATTTATATCTGATTAAGTGCTATATCAGCATTTCCATTCCCAGCTGTGCTACATGCTGTGAGTTGTGAGTAGAGAAGAGTGATTACCTCATGGCTCAAAAAAAGTTTTGGATTAGCAGAATTTAAAATATTAATCTCTTAATTATCTCTTTGCAATACATTCATGCTTAATCATAAATTCTTGCAGCCAATACCTACATAACTCATAATAATTAGCAGGTAGCAAATATTTGCAGATAAAAACAAAGGTGATTTAGCTTCCATATAATATTTATTGATTTTTGCAATTACATTTAGCAAATTATGTTTTTTGCATTTTCAACTATAGCATTTTGTAGTAAATTATTACCAATTTCAATATATCAGTGATGTATTTACATTATCTGCTACCCTAGGCTCACCAAATGCATTCTCCCTCCCATTAGGGCCTCATTGGGATATTTTTCTATAGCGATCTCCCTATAACATAATAACCCTACGAGTAGGACCATGAGAGTGTTTTATAAGAGAAAACCAATGGAGATAGAGTAATGAATATATGCGTATATGATTTGTTTGAATAACAAAGCCCTTTCCATTTTCCTTTTTTAAATGTTTACTTTTTCATTAACTCCTCTTTTTAACTAATGTATCCCCTTTACATATAACCCCATTTCCATTTGCCCTTTTTAAAAATGTATCCACTTTGAATTTATTTTTAAAATGTCCTTTATGTTTAATATACCTGTTTTCTTTTCTCTTCTACACTTTTCAACATGTGCCCTCAAGATCAGACACTATAACACACTCAAACCTTTGCACATTTAAAACAAGAAGGGGAAGGAAAAGAACATTAGCATAATGTTGTAATAGCTTTGTATGAGTCTAGGACTGTGAGGAGGAAAATCTTACCACCTCCAAAATTATAATGACCTAACCCTAGGACTTCCTGAATGCAGCTCCCCATACGCTAAAATGAGCTGCGTTATCAAGGTAGAGTTAGCTGTTCCATTAATTTTCACTCAAAGCTTATTCCAATCGCAGTTAATGGTCCTCACGACAGTCATTGAGTGTACATAAGGCCTTATAATAGCTGATTTTTCTATAAAAGCTTATGCGTACGAATATCAGCCGTAAGTGTTCAAAAAAGTATTTTAATAAAAATCAACAAAAATCATTTAAGTGCAAAATACACTAAACTTGTATTCTAAGCACAACATTGCAAACTATGATGTGTGAGTCTGCATACTCTGTGAACATCAACTTTTGTCAATAATGCATGTCAACATAACATATATTAACAGTAATGGTTAGACAGACTCGCACAAGAGGTTAACACAAAATCAGAAAACCCACATGGCTGACAACAGGCGCTGTATTACATTACATATTAAAGGGCTAGCCACACAGAAAGGCAAGTCATCCACAGCATGGATCCAGAGCACAAATGAGTACTGCCGCAATCTAGTATGTCATCCATGGGAAGGTATGTCATGTACACAATACTATTGTGTGTTAGACACCATGGTGTGAAAATTGATTTTAGGTGAATGTGGGCCTGTAATCAATACTCAAGGTGAACTTCAACATACAATGACTATACAGCACAGACCATACACAGGGTTTTAGAGGCACAGGGACATCTGGATATAGGGCCAAATGCTGATAAAGATAATCACTGATGTAGATTAAGCTGTTAAGGAAGGCCAGCAAGAGCACAAGGAGGCCATGGGAAGGAAGAAGGAGTCCCAGGAAACGTACCTCCACAAAAGGAATCTTGTGTATACCTGTCCCTTTAAGTCCCCGACATAGCTTTTTTGCTTGGGAGAATATGTATACAAACAGTATATTAAATATTTTAAATTCAATTTAGTGTTTGTGTATTAATATATTATGAAAATAACATGTGATTTGTTAAAAACCTCTTCAGAGGAATGGTGATCTAGAACAGTATTAATGTTGTTCATGCATGATGTAGAAATCAGTGCCAACAACGTATAAAACACTGCATGAACAAACTTTGGTCACATTAACTCAGGCAACATGTTAACAGCCACACCTGTGTCATTGTTTTGGTCTGGATTGTTCACGTGAACTTGATTTTGATAAGGCTAAATATTTAATTATGATGTCATGCATAATACATATTTCAGGTGTTGTTTGCACCAATATGTGATTTCATTTAAAAAATGCTGATGTTATCATGTGATCATATTTAATATCGAAAGTGTAATCACTTGGCCATAGTAACATTATTTACTAATTAACAAAACATTATTGACATGGAAACATAAGATTACAGTAACCATGAATGAAGACACAGAGGTGTCCAGATATATTTTACAGTCAATATATGATATATAAATGTGATTATGCTGCTATACATATTTTATTAATCTCTTCATGCAGATGATTCCTTAATATATTATTTACACACATACACAATACCTTAAGACAGAATTGGTATACGGAAATATGACAAGGATACACATACAGTTTTGCTCAAAAGTTTGCATACCGTGGCAGAAATTGTGAAAGTTTGGCATTTATTTTGAAAATATGACTGATCATGCAAAAAAATATATATTTTATTGAAGGATAGTGATCATATGAAGCCATTTATTATCACCTAGTTGTTTGGCCCCTTTTTAGATCTTAATGATAACAGAAATAACACAAATGGCCCTGATCAAAAGTTTTACATACATATGGCAATTAAAGGTTCATTTCCCACACCTGTAACTTTTAAAATTGCAATTAGTGTCTGTGTATAAATAGTCAATGAGTTTGTTAGCTCTCACGTGGATGCACTGAGCAGGCTGGATACTGAGCCATTGGGAGCAGAAAAGGCCTGCGTAACAAGGTAATGGAACTTCATAAAGATGGAAAAGGATATGAAAAGATATCCAAAGCCTTGAAAATGCCAGTCAGTACTGTTCAATCACTTATTAAGAAGTGGAAAACTCAGAGATCTCTGTCAAGACGTCTCCACGTCAAGAGGCCCGAAGGAGCGGAGGCTGGAGCAGAAGCTTCAGATGCAGGTAAGTGAGGGGAAAGGGAGAGGGGGAGGTATTTAGAGGGGTAGAATGAGGAGGGGGGGTTTAGAATGAGGGGGGTTGAGGATGAGGAGGGGGGAGGGAAAGAGACACTGGGGGGTAGAGAGACACAGGGGGGTAGAGAGACACGGGGGGTAGAGAGACACGGCGGGTTAGAGAGACACGGGGGGGTTAGAGAGACACAGGGGGGGGTTAGAGAGACACAGGGGGAGAGTGACTTGAGTATAAGCCGAGGAAGCCCTTTTTAGCCTTAAAAAAAAGTCTGAAAACCTTGGCTTATACTTGAGTATATACGGTACATCAATCCTTTAGTTTTAAAAACACACTATCATCCCAACATGAAATTGGTTTAATCATTAGCAGTTTAGTTCTATAGTAACACATTCCTGAGATATTCAGCATTGAATGTGTGGCTCCTTCATGCTAACATTTGGGTTGATATGCTAATTTGTGGCTCAGAGTACTTTTGATAATGGTGAGGAAGGAGATATAACTATATGATAACAGTGGGGGGTCATGGTTTTGGCAACCTCAGAGACAGATAAACAGACTGAAATCAATCTTAATTAGCACATTGAAGCAGCTAATAGGAATATGGGAGTCTCTCATTTGCATTGAAAATGCAGCACCCAACAATATTGAATTTTTCAGGAAGTATTCACTTTACAAATGGCTAATACAATGTGTAGACAGTGTTTCATGTCCTTTCAGAATAACCAAAAAAAAAACAACAGCTTCATTTTAGAGTGACAGATTCTCCTTAATCTAAAAAAATGTGTTGGTTCTAAGTCATATTTGTTAATTAAATAGTAAGAATTGGTTGCTTTTAAAATTCAAGCGGCATTACTACATATGGGTAATTTCTTATTTACTATTCTTGATCCCAACAGAAAAAATTTGATGAATGCTGGCTATACCATGTCTTATTTGCAGGAGATGGTTGTTTGTATTGATATGTCAACCACACTTTTATACAAAAACATTATTACGTACAAGTACTTTTATAAAGATTGTTGTTGTTGTGTCATTCAGTGGTGTCCAACTCTCTGTGACCTCATGGACCATAACACACCAGGCACATCTTTATGTCCATGGTCATGCTGATCCACTTGGTTTTCATGGCAGAGATAGTGGCGTGGGTTGCCAGTTCCTTCTCCAGTGGGCCACAGCATACAGCTCCTGGTATTCCTAGAAGGTCTCCCATCCAAGTTCCGACTAGTCACAGATCTGCTTGACTTCAGGGTGGTGTGAGCTCTTGGTTGCCAGACTGCAATTGAACCCAGGTTGTAGTGGTGATAGCACCAACTCCTAACCTCTGGACCACCAGGGAACCCTTTATAAAGATTATAGCAGTATTATACAGCTATTCAGCAAATAATTAAGCCTATGTTTTGCCTGTACAATCTGGACTGCAATTTTGTGCAAATCAAGAATACATTTGAATGAACTTATGTCAAGCTTTAATCTTTATTAGTGTTTCACTTGTTTGTGAAAAATGGCACACATATTTATTTAAAAACTATACATGAGAATGAATAATTGGCATAACAGAGCAAAAACGTTGTAAACAAAAGTGATTATGAGCATGATAAATTATTGCAGATGTGATCTATATATAATTTTAATACTAATAAATAAAATATATGCTATGGCCATGTGATCAACGTGCTGTTGTCCATAGGGCCACAGAGAGTAGGACACAACTGAACAACAACAAATGGCCATAAAAAATAGACCTTCACCTCATTAAGTTTTATCTACAAGTCATTGATGAAAGCTTATTTTCTATTGACCTATTAATAATTTTTCATAATAAATCTTTCATTTTTATTACACATTATGATATATCAACAGTCATTGATTAAATCTTCTAAGTGGTTGGTCCAGAACATACAATAATTTAGTTTACTATAGAAATATAAGGATTTTGTAACATATCAAAGTCTACTCTAAAATGTGATATACAATACATGTATCAAATGTACACATAGATTACTTTATGAATAAGGGGGAAAATATACTTCTTCCTCTCAGGTGTCAGTTTATGGGAAGTAGGCATTAATCCTTAAGGACTGGTCCACTGCTCCCTTTTCATTTATTTTTTATTATCAAAAATACAAAAATTACAACATCCATGCACACAACAGTCCTGGTGGGTAATTAATTATCTTATGCAAAGCGGATAGAAATATAGTATTTACTTTATATCAAAAGATTAAAAGAAAACACCAAATAAATACATTTACTCACATCCTATATATAGAAAGAATAGATTAATTATTTTCCTCATACAAATGCCACAGATGCCAATTAGAAAATAAACCTTTTTTATTAAAACTTCTTTAGGCACTTCTTTCACAAACAACCATTTCACTGTCAATAATATATGTGAGATTAAATATTTGCATTGGGAATTAAACCTATTAATATCTAGGTGTAATATTAGATATTGGGCGGTGCATGAAATATCTTTACCAACTATCTTGGAAATCTCAATCGACCATACATACATTGTGGTGCCCTGTCCTCCACATCCCTTCCAGCATTTAATTTGAAATTTTGTATTTTGTAACTTGCGGAACAAAGTACCACCTCTGTGTTACCTTGAAGAATAATTCCATATATGAAACGCATAATGCTAACTGTTTCACTAATCTGAAAGCTGCACTCCATATTTTTTCATCATAAATTGTATTTAAATCTGTCTCCAATTCCTTTAATCCTCTAGTTTTAACAAAATAGTAATTAGATATTATTATTGTCTTGCTTATATATTAATTCTTCAAATTATGTTAACTTTCTATTATTTGTTCCTTTAATTCCCCATTGTTTTGGGGATTTACCTAAAGTCTCAAAATTGAACCATGTAAAATTCTTTAACTCAAATTTATTTTGAATCTTCACTATATCTAATAATGTACCCCCTTCATATAGATCACTTATATTACAAATTCCTTTATACTTCCAGGAAGACAAATCCAAGTTTTTGTCTCTATAAGACAACACTTCTATAGGTGTGCCTAAAGATGGAAATTGAGAAAGCTTTAATTGTTCTCTGGCCTTTTTATAAATGTTTTTACACCCCTAGGGAAGTGTCTAACCATTGATGCCACCAATTTAGGGAACCATAAATTAGATTGAATAGATGTGTCTGGTAACAGATGGCTTTCTTATACGGAGAGTTCCATCTAATCACATGTGAAATTGCTATAGTCTCATGGATATCTTTTATTAATGGTATAGAAATACCTCCCAATTCAAATTTTCTGCTATAAATATTAGATTTTATTCTAGGTTTTTTACCCATAAATATATGTATTTATCTAATATTTTTTGTATCTTACCAAGAATAAATTTAGGAACTATTTCCGGAAGATATCTAAAAATATATGTTATTTTGGGAATTATAACCATTTTTACAGCAGCTATTCTTGCAGACCAAGACATACTGTATTTAGAAATTTCCAATCATATAATATCAATCTTATCTGTTTTATCATCCCCTCCAATTGATCTTTTATAAGGTTTTTTTAATTGGAAAGAGAACTTAATCCCAGTTGTATAACATAATTTGAATTCCAATTATAAGGGTATAAGTTTTTACTACTTTTTTTTTATCTAAGCTGATTCCTCTCGAAATTATATCAGTTTTTGCATAGTTGATTTTAAAATAATAGTTTCTATCAGAATTTGATGCAAACAAGAGAGAGAACTGTATGGGTGTGTTATTGTTTGCATTATGTTGTCTGCAAACATAATCATTTTATAATTTGTATTTCCTATTTGTACTCCATTTATTTTATTTAAATTTCTAATGGCTATTGCAAATTTCTGTGTTTCAAAGCCTGGTCCTATTATAAAAGCTTTTGGGTTGGTGTATAATTTTTTAATTGCCTTAGATGCGAACTCTGCTAGACCATATTTCTGAAAAACTTCCTCAAGGAAATCCCAGCTGACCCTGTCAAATGCTTTTTTGGAATCTAATGTCAGGGGCAGCATGGGCACATCCTTCTCTTTTGCAAATGACATAACGTCCACCAGACGTCAGAGGCCTGTCTCCCTTTAAAAAGCCTGATTGGTCATAATGGATTAAATTTGAGATTACAGTATTTCATTTATTAGCCCGAATTTTTGAGTACAATTTTATATCAACATTAATTAATGATATAGGCCGATAACTTCTACACTCTTCTCAATCTTTGTCTTGTTTTAAAAGATTTTATATTTTAGCTTCCTTCTGGTAATATTGTTCCTGAGGTTCTAATTTCATCGAACATATTACAGAGATGTTCAATTAATATGGAAGAAAAACATTGATAATATAAATGGTCAAAACCATCGACTCCAGGAGCTTTATTTTTTTTACCCTCTTTTATTATATCTTCAATTTCTTTCATGGAGATCTATTTATTTAAAAAAATCTAATTCCTCTTCAGAAATCTTGGGTAGATTAAGTCAGCACAAACATTTTTTTACAGCAGTTTTCCTCCCCTTTTGATTATAGTGATAGTTTAAACCTATTACTTTTCCCCTTTAAATATTGATTTATACTAATATACCTTTGTGTATCTGTGGTTATATCTGTTTTTCAATTTGATCTATTTGTTATTTTGTAACAATTCTATTTTTTTCTCTAGTTCTCTGTTTTATTCTATCTCCAAATTAATTTTTTGTAATAAATGCAGTCCTTCTTGAACTAAATAAACTTTATGCCATCTCAAGTCTCTTAATATCATAAGTCCACTTGGATATTTCCATTTGTATGATATTCTTATTTGTCTCAATGTTTGTGTGACGGATGCAATATGAGGATATATCTGTAAAAAAATTATTTTTCAAATAGAGATTCAAAGATTTTTTGTCATAACTGGATTTAACAATTGCTGCCTTATATGGTAGACAATTACATCTCTTGGCATATTGTTTTCCATATTGGCAGGCAGCAGTATCCTATGGATTGCATCCAGTTTGTAGTCCTCCTTAGGAAAGTCCGGTAATAATAACAAGTCAGCAACATATTTATTTAAATATCCAACTTCAATTATTTCAGATAATCCTCTAATTCGGAGGTTATACCTCCTAGATCTATCATCTAAATTACTCATTTTTTTTGTTAAACTTTTCAATTTTATTTTCCATAGCAGAGGTATATCTCAATAAATAATTATGATCTATTGTAAGTTTGTCAAATTTGACTACTAGATCTTCCATTATAGTGCTAACTTCTTAGCTTTGAGTTGTCCATAATTTGATTTTTTTAGTTCCATTGCTAAGTTAATTTGGAAGTCCATTAGGAGCTCTTGAATTTTGAAGCAAGTTAATTGCTCATCTTCTTGAGAGATTGATCAATTTCCGTTAGTTCTTTGTATAATTTTTATAGTGGATTGATTAGGAATTTGTTCCATACTTGGTGACATATGAATTATCTGTTACCTCCCCTTTATTATTGGAGAAAAAAAAATTAGATGTCTTCGAAGGCATATTTTTCTTATCTTTACTTTTTATCTTTACAGGCATATCTATTTTCTTAGATGACATTTATATATTCACCGGATATCAGCTCTCTTTTTTAATATATCTCTCTTTTTTTTTTTTAAAGGATTATTCAGGTCTTTTCATCCAATTTAATGTTTGAGGAGATATTCTCCCTTCTACTTATTCTCCCAAAAAAACAGCCAAGTTGTAGCTTTATGTTACTTTTTCCCTCAAGATTTCCTTATCCACCTCCTCTTTCACTTTGTTATAATCCTCTTTCCTTCCCTCACCTCCATTTTCAATCACAGAGTCATTCTTTTTGGAAGCACCCAAAAGTACAGTATATTTAAGCCACGTATCTTAATATGTTGACATTTCTTTATCCTGAATCTTGCAAGGAGTCTGCGTCTCTTCCTGGGGAGTTCTTTGCTTATGCATTGGTCTCTCAAACCTTCTCCTCCAGGGCACTTGCCTTGTGGTCCCCTTAAACAACACTCAGATTGCACCAACTTCTTTTCAGTAATGCCGGCTCTCCACGCTGCTTTGAGGGCCAAACCTTGTGCTGTTTCTCTTTCTCGTGCTATCCGCCTCTTCTCGCGGGATTCGCGATATGAAGCCTGCACTGTCTCTCTGTCTCTCCGTTTTCTCAGCACACCAATATTTTGTGCTATTCTCCTCAGGGTTTTTCCATATCACTCCATGTTCTATGTGGCTATATTTACTCCCTGTCCTCCCTGTCTCCCTTACCCCAGCTTCATGCTGTTGACTGAATCATTTTCCATCCCACCCCATCTGGTCCACTGCTCCCTTGATGCTTTGTGAATATATAAAGTTAGAAAATTGTCAACCTTAACATTAGAGATACAGGGTCAAGTCACATTATTATGACCTGATGATTACTTTTGCGTTAGCAGCGTTTAACCAAGGAAATACGGCACATGTCATGAGCTGGCTTGGTGGGTATATAAGGTGACATGTAGGCATTCTGCAAACATACCAACCATCGCTGTCAAAGCATGCCATTTATCCGAATTTGAAAAGGGGATGACCAATTACTTTTAGGCAAAGGGTGGGACTATTTCTGAAACACAGCAGTTTGTGAACTGTTCGCGTGCTGCTGTGGTTAAAGTGTACTGGGACTGGACAAACTGCACCATTGAGAAAAAAAGGTGTCAATACTGCAGCGTACCATGTGGCATTGGTGTCAGAGGTGAACATCGGCTGCACAGGTGTGTGAGGGCCAACCAACACGCTACAGGTGAACAACTCAGCGCCCAAACGAACCAGGGGGCTACCAGATGTGTGTCTAAAGTGACAGTACAGCCAATCCTGAGTATGGGGCTCCAAAGCAAACAGATGGTTACTGCACCCAGCTGACGAGGGTTCATCATCAAAAACGGCTTCAACTTTCACGGCAGTACTGTAATTGGACCTCTTCTTATTGTCAAAGAGTTGCCTTCTCTGACAATTCACGTTTTCTGCTCCATCGACTGGACGGAAGTTGACCTCCGAAAACAAACACTCTACAACCAGTATTTGAAGAAAATAAGCTGGTGGTGGCAGTGTTATGGTCTGGGGAATGTTTTCTTGGCACCTCTGGAAGGCATTCTTAACCAATTGGATTATCTATCCATCCTTGCAGATCAAGTACACCCATACATGTTGACTGTGTTGCTTCGAGCAGATGGGATCTTCCAGCAGGACAATGCAACATGTCATGTGGCCAGAATTGTCCATGAGTGGTTGGAAGAGCACAACAAATACTTCCAAGTACTCCCTTGGCCTCCAAAGTACCTGGACTTGAGCCCCATATTGTATATGAGAAAAATGCATACTTTTATGAAACCAGGAAATCCCCATTGCTTTATGAACTTCATCACACCTGTTTTCCTTCTACTGATTGAAGACCAAATTCAATTAATTAAATAAGTAAGATTTATTTATATTAATGTAATAATACATTCATTAAAACCAATTAAAAACCATTTAAGGCAGTCTAGTGTCCCATGGATATTTCCCATAAAAAGTTAGGATTTTCTTAGCAGCTATTGTAAACTAAGAAATATGGCTAATTCTTTTACTGGATGGTAGTGGGAAGCCAGGGTTCTCGTTATCAAAGTTTTAACAAGCCCCTATCCCTAAGTATAGTCTTAAGCTGCTGCTAATTATTCAGGGAGAGGTGATATAGTCATATATTGGATTGCCCATCAACTCACACCTTCTAGAGTCTAAAGTTACCAAAATAGCCTCAGCTCCTAACATGCCTCACTTCCTGCAGTGGGTTTTGTGATACTGCTTCAACGGAGGCTGAAAGGAGACAGAGGGAAAATCTATTCAATAATATGAATTGTCATGTAAACTCCTCAGCTCCTGATATATCTCACGTCCTACTGTTCCTTATGTCCATTTTGTTAAACAAATGCTAAAAGAAGGAGGAGGAAAATAGCTCTAATATGTATTGTTTTATAAACTCCCTAGGTAAATGTACCCAGGGAGTAAGTAAAACATGTAGCAGCTCATTGGATGGATGGATCCAGATTGAGTCAGAAAAGGAAGGCATTATAATCAATCATCTAGGGCTTGTATTAGTATCTGATATCACCTTAAAATATGAGTGATTAATAAAAATAAAAATAATATTCCTACATTGCATATTAGTTTTGTGAACAAAAAGGACAGTAGAAATGTGTAAAAAAAAATGTTTAGAAAACGTATAATCCATACTAAGTAAAAATAGATATATACTAGCTAAAAAGTAAAAATAGTGACTGAACAATATATTATTCTAATTGCCATGGATATATTATAGTAAGCATCAGTATATAACAGCATTGTAATAAACAATATAGATAGTTAAAAGCAGTGCCAAAAAAAAGTAAGCATACATTCCATACAAGTATAATATTCCTACATCAGATAAGTCTATTGTGATTATTGAAAAAAGAAAATGTGTCCAAAATATAATTAACTAAGTGTGTTATGAGGACATATCATCTATACTAATCAAAAGATACATACAAGAATACATTTTATAAAGAGTCAAGACACATAGAAGGCTAAATATTATTTATCCTAATACATTTTTATCCTGCCATTGTGATTATTAAAGTTATACCTTGGGCATAACATCCTCTATAGGTGAGGAAAGATTATTGTTCAAATTGAAATACAGTCTCTCATTTCTGTTAGAAATCAGATATTGGTATATTAAGATATAAGATATTTTGATTTTGGTTATACCAAGCAATTCCTATTGTAGCAGAGATATGAATGTAATGACTGCATCAAGATATAATTACTCTAGCAATATAGGATGAGATACATTGAAAGCAACAGATTTTTTTTTTTTTTTTGTAGTATTTGGCAAGTGTCCCATGTGAGACCTTTGAACCCAAGCCTTGCTGAGGATAATAACACAACAGTTCTGACCTTACCATAGGGAGTTGATAAGTATGTGAAAAACGATATTCAAGTTGTATCTCTGATAGTTTATACATAATAATAAAACATATCTTTTATATTAGTATTTCCTGAATTTTTTGTATTAACTTACCTTGTGACCTTTTAAATGGACTAGTCTCTTGAATGGTGTGCTCTTATTTTTTACATATGTATATTCACCAATACTAGTTTAATCATTGTCCTCAATTTACACACTTAATCATACTTTTGAAGACAATTTCATTATCTCTGTCTTGGTGATTATTTTCTCAGCTTTATTCCTATTGTACTTAAAGTCCACTCATTCTCCTCCATTAAGCACTTATTTGCAAGGAAACTCCTGCAAACTAAACATCTCAACAAAAATGATAACAATGACGATCCCACAATTATAGAGTGACATACCCATAACGACCTGATGAAACTAAGTTCAGTCCACTGATGTCGACCTGCCCGATGGTGTACATTGTTATAAAATTTGTGATGGCAGAGCTGGAGAACAGTTGCATCTAAAATTAGTTAATGTGAGAAAAGAGCTCTGAGTGAAATGGGTAAATGGAGTGACAGATAAGGGGAACAATATAGTAATTTAACCTGTAAGTGACTATGTAAAAGAAGCCCTAAGACAGCAAAATGTTTGGGGGACCATACAAATGATTTTCTAAAACATGAGGATCATTGACAATGCGAAGCGTATGAATCTGATCAGCCAAAAGGAACATACATTTTTTTTTAAATATAATCCATGCATAGCCACATTTTACATGTTGCCTAAGATTCACAAGAACAAACATAAACCTCCTGGAAGACCCATTATTAGCTTATGTGAACAGGCCAGTAGATATCTTGAAGCACACCCTGGGCCATTTGTCACAAGTCTACCATCTTACACTAGAGGCACAATGGATTTAATGAGTAAGCTGGAAGTAATCAATGTCAAATCAACAGCATTTCTAACTAATTGCAACACTGAATCCCTATACACATCTATTGATCATCAAGTGGGATGTTCAGCAGTTAAATATTTTCTTATGTAAGTTTTTGACAGCTAATCAAGACAAAAACATTTTATTGTCAAAATATTTAGGTTAATTCTTGAGCATACTAAATAAATTCTTCCTGCAAAAGAGGGGTACTGCAATGGGCACCCCTGGTGCTCCTCCCCGCACAAACATTTATTTGGCTTGATGAGAGAGTGCGTCTTCTCTGAAGACCTTAGACAATATACTGAAACAGGCTACATTAGATAGAAAATCTTCTTATTTTTTGGGATGGAACTAAAGAACAGTTTATAGAATCCATTCGGATTCTCAATAATAATACATTTAATCTGAGAATAACCTATCAGATAGATCTATACTAAATGTACTTTTTCGCATAGTGAAGGCAAAATACAGTCAGACTTATATTTTTAGAACACTTCAATGAACCATACCCTACATTTCAAGAGCTCTCACTTACCTGCCACCAAAAGTGTGAAAGAATCCTTGAGAATTCACTGGAATTGCTCAGATTTAGATACCTTCAAAGTACAGTCAGATAAACTAAGAAAATGGTTAAAGTTCAGGTAGTATATCAATAGTAGAAGCAAATGCACTGTACATACAGATGGACAATCTATTAACCCCTAGGTTCCCACTATCAGAGACAATATAGTGAGAAGTCATTTTTCTAGACAAAAAACTAGAGTACATTTCCGCCTGGTACACACAAATGTTTACATTGTTAGTTTTGTCCTTACATGATTAAAAAACAGGAAGTCCAAGACAGAACAGACAAAATACATGTTATTAGAGACTTCTATAATTTTGGTACATGTGGAATTATTTACTGTTTGTAATATCCTTGTGGGAAGAAATGCATTGGAATGACTAGCCAAGACGGTCTTGTAATCTGCGCCTGATTTCTCAGGTAGTCATTCCAATGTATTTCCACACACAAGAATAAATATTTTTCTAGTAAAACACAAAAGACAAGAAAGGTGGTAAGACACTCACAGCTGTGGATAAACACTTTCCATGATTCCACATATCATATGAAATGCTGGGTACTACAGGGATTGTTTTAGGCATCAGGAAAGGTAATTTGGACGAAGAACTCCTCAAAGCAGATAGTAAATGAATCATTTTATTAGATATCATCATACCAAAAGGTTTAAACGAGAATGTCAATTTTGCAATCATTTTATGAATATCCCTCTTTCATTTACCTACATTTTGCCTTGAATTATATAGACCCACACAGAATAGCAGAACAATCTTGTACCAGTAATTTCCATTATAGAGATTTATTGATGCACTAATAGATACAATTCTAACATGTATCTTATAAATACAGTAGATAATACTATTGGAATCAATCTAAAATTATGGGAGTTAGACATGAGTATGATCCATTCAGATAATCATTATGCATTGATTTTATAACCTATGTATGTGTAAAGCTGACATTATGGCACTATGTAAGATATGGCGATAACACCATGATACGATGATTAGTCTGAATTATTTTATAGTAGTAATCCTGATAGACATCACAATGATGTCATGTTAAACTGTTGATACAAAAGACAAATTAGTTTTGTATATAACTTATGTACGCTACACATATGGAAACAGTGACATCATATTCATATTAGATATTATTTTATTCTTGCACAACAAGCTGGATAGTTGTATCCAAGTGGTGAGAGTGAAGTACATATTTATTCATTTTTTATTCTCGTTTTGAGTTAATTATTTAGAGTGTCATTTTAATAGTGCATAACAATAATATAAAATGTATCGGAACTAACAATAAGTTAATTTAAATTCACAATAACACTAGCTATATGTTCTGGATTTACATTATTTTTTTTGTTTACGATGTTCATCACAGTTTATTTAAAAATGGGAAACTTGGGGCGTTATATATAGATTGAGTTGTCAGATCGTCATGCTTGATACAGATCTTTATGTAATGTCATGGCTCTTTATTCGACTTGGTACAATTTATATGGTAGTGTGTGAGGATGGGAATACCCGCTGTGTGCGTTCTGTCAGTGTAATGACATATGGGGTTCTTTCAGGTTGGTGAGCCAATGCTATTTACATAGCTTTAGCTGATGCCTTACTCAAACAACACACATGCTTATGTTTATTTGCTGTATGCAATTGTTACTCAATATGGTTGATATAGTGTAATTTGTGCAGTAGCTATCACTTGGGGTAGAGTCACTCCTTGGTCCTTGTGTGTGTATCGTTTGATTAGCATGGGTGATATATCCTTGTAACACTATTAATTATATTTTTTGACACGTTTCCTTTGTTTGGTAATCACAATTGACTTATCTTAGGAATATTACACTTTAATCAACTATGCATATATAAGTTAAATTATATCTTGCTTAAGTCATTGAAAGTACACTTATTTCCTCCAATTTCTTTTGGCACAACGTTTACCAACCATCATAGGGCCATATTAAATTCCAGCCCCGTAAGTCCAACGTGAAGCACGTAACGGCTGCGGGGTTGAAATTTGCCCAACTTACGTTGCTATTAAATTAGAAAGGTCTGCGAGTTACAAGCGAGAGAGGCTATTTTGTAAACCAGTTTGCGGCCATTGGACTTGCGAGCTCGAACGCAAACAATTAAGCAATTATGTAGTTACGGGTTCAGGTGGAGCCATTGGAAAAAGAGATCATAAGCGTTACGTCACTGAAAAAGGCGATTATAGATTTTGAAGTAGTCCTACGTACTTTAAATACAGTTTGCGATCAGACCCACAGGCCAGATATAATGCAATAAATAAATAAAATAGAAACAGTAAATATGACATTCTATTACATGGGAGTTACAGTGTATGTTGTAACATATTGATTGCAGGGATCGATATAACACAAAATATGAACATGAAATAAAGTATTTTTTGGGGCCGATTTGTGAGATTGAGAATGTTGTGCTATTAATTCTAAGACCTAACATCACTTTCCCTGTTAATAAAAGTACAGTAGTGTGCTACGTATTATACTTTACCCCCCTTGCGGGTGCTCTCGAGCACTTACTTGGCCTTTGGGATCCATTTTCGTGTTACGTGCTTGCTCACGAGTGACCATGTTGCAATTTAATAGCTGAATTAAACAATTAGTGGTTACGGGCATGACAGATCAAAGGATTTACGTGTGCAAAGTTCAACATTGCTCAGCACGTAGCCTATTCTCAGCAGTCCTGCATGTTAACACGCAAAGGTCGATGTGAGCAACGTTACAGGGCTAATTTAATACCGGTAACCTGTAAAGTCGGAGTTACAGGCTACGTTTTAACATGTAGCCCCAATTTAATAGCATCCTATGAAGCTATCATAAAACCTGTGTCAAGGTCATTGTGATACATTGCCTACATGGCGATGTCACACATTGGGGTCAATGTACTTTGCTGAGGCTACTTTAGTACAGTTAGACTCTTTAGGACAATAGTAAGTCCCTGGAGATTGTTGGTTCATGGGTAATCCAATATGTGGTTATATTCCCTATCCCTGAATAGTTAGCTGCAGATTGTGTGAGTTTGCGTAGTTCAGTCATATCCAACTCTCTGTGTCCTCATGGACTGCTGATTCAGTTGGTATTCCTGACAGAGATATTGGAGTGGGTTGCCAGTTCCTTCTCCAGTTCCTGGTATTCTTAGGTGGTCTCCCATCCAAGTACTGATCAGGACCTCTGCTCGGCTTCAGGGTTGTGTGACCTCTTGGTTCACTGACTGGAATTGAACCCAGGTCGGAGCAGTGAAAGCACTGAATCCACTGGGCCACTGGGAATCCAAGCGAGGCTTGGGAAACAATTAATAACTAGAATCCTGCCTTCCCACTATCATCCAATAGGATTTTAGTCGTATTTTTCAAATTAAAATAGCTACAAAGAGCTTCTTACCTTTTTATTAGGAGTGTCTTTGGTTTTGACAATTTTCACAGGACACTAGACCCCATTACTTTTAAGGTAATTTTTAATTTGTTTAAATGTTTTGGGTATTTTTTAAGAATATTAATAAAAGTTGCATTTTTTTAATTTGATTTTGGTCTGGTATTAATTCAGGGAAAGATGGTGTGCTAAAAGTCATGAAACAATGGGGATTTGCTGGTTTCATAAAAGCGTGCTTTTTTCACTTTGCTTCATGTTTAGTGAATCTAGCTGACAGTACAAATGTAAAGAAAATACGTCACATTATTCAGATTTTTGTGATTGATGGGAAGCAGCAAGTGGAGCATCCTCTATATCAAGTCACCAGAAATATTTTTTGAGTCAGATTGCAAAATTGCATTTCGAACTTTAGATAATAAAGCTTTGTAATAAAATAACTTACAAATTAGGTTTCATCATTTAAATTATTATTTATAAATGTGTGTTGAATATAATGTCATTAATATTTAATATTTATTTGCATATAAATCCAGCATGAAGTAAACAAATTTGTCACAATAATAATATATTGATAAAAATTGGATATATTTGATCACTTTTTAATTAATTGTAAGATATGTTTCCTAAGCGAATTGTGTTGTAATACCTGGCCCACCTTGTGTGCTGCCTTTCTCTCAAAATGCAAATTATAAACAAAAAATAATTGTTTTTATCACATTTCATTAGTAAAAGTTTGCTAGGGAACATTTGATTTTAAATAGTACTAATATTTTGACAAGCTTTTCCAGAAGAAACAAATAATTTTGCAATCCAATTAACTCTTCTAACACAAAAAAACATATATTAATCTAAAAGGCAAAAGGAGAAAAAATTAAGGGCCTGATCCCGGGAGTCCAAGAGAAAGGTAACTTTATATTCTACATAGCTGTCATCCAGTAAACTAAATAAATGTAAATGGTGTGTGTATGTTTGTGATATGTGTATGCATATGTGTGTGATGTGTATGTGTGATGTGTGTATGTATGAGGTGCGTGTGTATTTATGTATGTGGTGTGTACAGTATGCGTGTGCTTTGTGTTTGTGTATATTTATGTGGTGTGTGTGTTATGTGTTTGGGTATGAAGGAATGTGGTGTGTGTGTCGATGTATGTAGAGTGTGTGTGATTTGTATGTTTGTCGATGTATGTGGTGTGTGTATGTCTGTGTGCGATGCTGAACCAATCATCACCTAAATTTGCATATATGTATATAATGTACAGAAATTGTAGATACTTTCAGATAAATCTGTTATAGATTACCTTAATGAACTGGGGTCAGAAACACAGATAGATGATTAGTAGCATTAGATTAAGGGGTAAGCAATAGGCCCCCAGACCCCCACATGCAAATAGTATCCATTCACTAGTATACAGTAGTAAGCAACACTTAAAGCTAAGGGGTAAGTGGAGGATCCCCAGCTCTATTGCAATAACTAGAATAGGGACTGACCCTAAAAAATCCTGTGTTAAAAAATAGTGTTGTGTTACAAATTCCACTAATTTAAAAGAGTAATCAATTAAAGCAAAAAAGTGAACACTTTATTTGAACAGTAGAATTATTGTAAGCACTGGCACTTTAATCACCATATTTATTTATTTATGTATGTAATTGGAACAGCTCTATATAAGATCTAACAGATAAGATACATTTATCGTTCGCACTTTAACAACAAAATATATTCTTCCTTATACTTATAAGAAAATGTAGACATATTAAAGATAGATCTAAGTATTTCTCCTACACTGTGCTACAATACACCTCCACAATTTCAGTAAATATAATAGATGACTCTAAAATACGACTAATATAAATTAAAAAATATCAGCAGAGGTGGCCAATGTTTTGTTTTAAATTTCTGTTTTAAACGCTGTAATTTACTTTTAAAATGCACAAATACATTTATTAATATTAATCCAATTTCTGTCAATTTATTTGAGTATTAACAAATCATATTGGAGCTTAATGCTACAAAAAAAAGATGTCTTTCTTTCCTTGTTTTCAAATGTTTGTGATCTAGCCACGAAATACCAGGCAATTCTATCCTAACAGAAGAAACAGCAAACCCAAGACATACGTTTGTGGGCACAGTGAGCACCATAAGGTGAGAAAAACTAAGCAAAAAGAGTCAGAGGGGCTCATCTGAGAAAGAACAACCCCTAAGTAGGCTTGTAGCCTCTTTTAGCTCACTTTTCCCCTTCACAGGGAGAAATATAGCAGACTGTAATATATCAGTCTGGTATTCCTCAAAACAGTGATCCAGCCCCAAAATACCAGGCTCTTCTACCCTGAACAGTTGAAAAAGCAAACCCCAGATGTATGTATGGGCATAGAACTAACCTATTAAGGTTAGTCAGTTCTCTGAGTGAGCACCTGATTCACTATAAAGCTGTTTTTGCCTGACAAGCTCGACTCCAACAATATATGGACCAGGAACTACCAGATGTACAAGTCGGGTTCCGCAGAGGAAGCGGCACAAGAGATCAAATTGCCAATGTCCGCTGGATGATAGAGAAAGCAAGAGAGTTCCAAAAAAACATTTACTTCTGCTTCATAGGCTACTCTAAAGCCTTTGACTGTGTGGATCACAACAAAATGTGCCATGTCCTTAAAGAGATGGGAGTACCAGATCCTCCTCTTAAAGAATGTGTATGTCGACCAAGAAGCCACGGTCAGAACTGAACATGGGACAACAAAATGGTTCAAGATCGGAAAAGGAGTGCAACAAGGTTCTATATTGTCACCTTATTTATTCAACTTATATGCAGAGTACATCATGCGTAAGGCTGGACTGAAAGAATCCAAAGCCGGAATCAATATTGCTGGAAGGAATATCAACAACCTCAGATACTCCGATGATACTATTCTGATGGCTGAAAGTAAGGAGAACCTAAAGGACTTATTGATGAGGGTAAAAGAAGAGAGGGCAAAAGTTGGCCTGCTGCTCAACGTTAAAAAGATGAAGATCATGGCAAACGGCAATCTCACATCCTGGCAAATAGATGGGGAAGAAGTGGAGGCAGTGAAAGATTTTATTTTCCTTGGATCCAAAATCTCTGCAGATGGTGACTGTAGTCATGAAATTAAAAGACTTTTTCTTCTGGGAAGCAAAGCTATGGCAAGCTTGGACAGGCTTGTAAAAAGTAAAGATATTAAACTATCAACAAAGGTCTGCATAGTTCGAACGAAGGTATTCCCAGTAGTAACACACGGATGTGAGAGCTGGACCATAAAAGAAATCTGAGCACCGTAGACTTGACGCCTTTGAATTGTGGTGTTGCAGAAGACTGCTTAGAGTCCCTTGGACTGCAAGAAGATCAAAAAAATCAATACTTCGGGAAATCAAGACAAACTGTTCACTAGAAGGTTTGATCATGAGGCTGAAGCTCAATTTTTTTGGCCCTGTTATGCTAACGGCAAGATTCCCTAGAAAAGACTCTGATGCTGGGAAAGATTGGAGGCACAAGAACAAGGGGATGACAGAGGCGGAGGTGGATAGATGAGGTCACTGAAGCAATGAACATGAACTTGATGGAGCTCAGAGGGGCAGTGGTTGAGAGATACATCGGGTGTGCTGTGATCCATAGTCACGGAGAGTCGGACGCGACTGAATGACTAAACAACATCAAAATACCCTGCTTAACGCTACCCCTTTCAGTGTTGTTTTTTGTTATAACGCTATTTTGACCCATAATTCCCAGTTTAACGCACTGCCTCCCTATAATGCTGTTTTGCTGCTAACCCCCTTTTCATGCTCCGATTCTGCAATTGTGTATTTCCCCATCCCTATCTTCGCCATGTTAACCAAACAGCTCTAAACAGGGCAGTTTAACACTCCTATTGCTTGGAACCTGTCTACAATGTTAAACGAGTTATAGCTGTATTAAAGTAACATCTATAAAAGGTTATTTTATATTTATAATATCTGTTCCAGCAGGGTCAAGCAATGAATGGATTGTCTCCAATAAGAGAAGACTAACGCCTCCAATTCTGATTAACAGATAGCTAATCAGATGAGATTATACTCAGCTACTTATCTCTGGTTATCAAAGGCTCAGTCAATCAGAAAAAGTTATATAATCTTCCTATAATCCTTCTATTCATCATACTTTAAATGTTTGATGTCCTGAATTGTGAGTGTAAAACCACTAGATTTCCCATTGCCATTGTTCGGATAAAAACTTTCCTTCTGTATCTGAAGTCTCCGTCTACCTCAGGAAGCAGATTAGTGTAAACTAAAATGGTAGATCCCAGAGCAGCATAGTGCATGTCTGTTGTTTTTTTT
Organism: Discoglossus pictus; assembly: GCA_027410445.1. Taxonomy (NCBI): domain Eukaryota; kingdom Metazoa; phylum Chordata; class Amphibia; order Anura; family Alytidae; genus Discoglossus; species Discoglossus pictus. The sequence continues at coordinate 302,233,293 of CM050163.1, read as the reverse complement.
TACATTCTAAATATAAGTTGTCTATTTTCTAGGTTCTAGTAATCCCGCTCATCGATTTCTTGGCCACAGCAGCTACAGTAACAAATACTTTCTTATGGTGTTTTATTGAAAAAAAAATAAACAGAATTTATATTATTTAGGTGTGAGGTGAATTTATCGGAAGGCCACTAAGAAAATTGCTGTAATGAACACTGTGAGCATAACCCTACATGAAACCCACTTACATTGTAAGGCCTTAGTAGTATTTCGGACCAGTTTAGAATGCAACAATATATTGTATATGATGTATACATGTACATGAGATGAGGACAACTCATTTTAAAGACAGAACAATGAATATTTGGCTTAAGTTAAAAATAGACTATTTGTACACGAAATATACATTTATGAGGCTATAGTAAGGCAAAACCTGCATCTGCTGTCATGTGAAATATTGTTGCAAAAAAGTGAACTTGATGTAAATATTGGATACACCAAGGTGACCTACATATAGTATGTCACTCAATGACATCTACATCTCTCAGCTAAGTGTATCCTCATGCATGTGTGCTTAATGAATTCACTGCCATGGGCTCATGGAAGCTTGACATGTGGAAGCTAGACAGATTTTTAAAATGTTGATATTAATTTGTTTAAGCATGATTCCAGCAGAGACTTCTGCTTTCATGTGGCTACATACGGTTTTCAGCTTTTTTTCTGAAAACACATTAGGGGTAAATTGTGCATTACTTAATAAGTTCCAATGTCTTTAACAAAAAAATATTTTAAAAAGTGGCATATCTTATTATTTTTTCAATGCTTAGAAAAACATCCCAGTGCCACCCACAAACTTTTTATAAAATACAAAGATTAATAAAATGGTAATCGTAATGATAACAACATGATAAGTGTGTTATTTAATATAGTATTTTTAATATATCATCATGTTAAAATATCACTCTGTACTTGCGATAAAAATATATAAAAGTGATCAAATAATTTTAATGTAAGCACATTGTATATATATATATATATATATATATATATATATACACAAGTATAGATATTTCAATTGAGATACGTTTTTGAATGTAAAAAACTGACAACTGGCACTTTAATATTAAGATTCACTAAGTATATATAAATATATAAATGTAATCATGTTTTATATATGTAGTACATATGCATATTTTACATAATTCTGTGTGGAAAAAAAAATATTATATTAGGATCTAGGTCTTTGTTATATCAAGTTATCTATTGTTTGTTCAGAGGATATGTTACACAAATTTTACCAATACAAGATAATGCTACTAAGCTTGTGGAAATCAATAAATAGAAACTGATATTACAAAATAATCCAAAATGTAATAAAACTATTATCAGGTAATTAAATATTCCAACATTAATATCATTGCTATTAGTGATAATCCAAATGAACTACATTCAGAAAAATCTATAGATAATCTATACACATGCTTCTTCCTGAAAAACAATGCATGTTTAATAAATAATTTTTTCTAGCTAAGTGTAATGTGTATTTAAATGTACATGGAAAGTTTCTGGATTTCACTAGGAGTATAATATACCTATTTACTTTTATGTACTTTATTTTATTAAGAATTGCTTTACAGCTCTCTTTATTAGGCCTAAAATCATACTAATAGTACCTGATTGGGTCTATGTCGCTCATGCAGCTCATGAAGACACAAACTTTGCTTTACTTGCTGTTCAGTATCTCGTCCTAACCAATCATTGACCATCTCTCAGCAACATTCTGCAACATGAAGCCTGAGAGAGGTTAATTTGAAACACTGTGCCTTCAAGAGCTGCATATGACAGAACCAAGCAGGTACGATTTCTATGCATTTAGACAGAAAAACACAGAGCCTTTAAGCACTTCTTAATAAAATAAAGTACATTAAAGTAAATAGATTCATAGGTATATTATATTCCTCATAAAATCTAGAATCATCCCATATCCCTTTTAAAAAGCCATCCCATATCTTAGTATACTGATACCAAATATATCTAGTTTCCATACACACATGAGCTACTTATTGTTCCTATTTCCTTTTTCACAGTTATTATTGACAGCCACAAGATAAAATGCACAGCATAAGTATGCTCAAAGAAAATGTCTCCCACAAAGAATTTCCTCACTAATATAGTTATCGTACTGCAAGTTTGTGTGTAACGCTTGCAAAGATGCGGGTTGCGCATGCTGAGGCCCCCAATGGACGCCGAAATTTGCAAATTGCGCATACGCATTGTGCATGGCGAGGCTCGCACTGAGGCCAAAGGCACTTATTGCTAGGCCTGCAATGGGTGCCAAAGGCGCTCATTGCGAGGCTTCCAAGGGAGAGGGATGCAGAGAGTAGGAGCGGAGAGAAGGAGTGGAGAGGAGGGAGTGAGGACACAGGAGGGGAGAGAGATTGTGTGCTGGGGGAGGCAAAGAGATACAGGAGAGGTAGAGGGAGAAAGAAAAACGGGTGAGGGAAGGGGGAAGAGACACAGGAGAGGGAGAGTAGGATAGAGACACGTGGAGGGAGAGGGGGAGGGGAAAGAGACACAGGGGAGGGAGAGGGTGGGAAAGGGACCCAGGGGATGGAGAGGGAGAAAAGACACAGTGGAGGGAGACGGGGGGAAAAAGAAACAGGGGAGGGAGGAGGGGAAGAGACACAGGGGAGGGAGAGGAGGGAAGAGACACAAAAAAGCAAGAGTGGGGGGGAGACACAGAAGAGGGAGAGGGCTGAACAAGACACAGGGGAGGGAGAGGGGAAAAGAGCCACAGGAGAGGGAGAGGGTGGGAAAGAGACACAGAGGAGGGGAGGGAAGAGACAGAGGGAAGGGAGGGAAGGAGACACATGGGAGGAAGGGAGGAGGCAGAAAGAGACACAGGGGAGGGAGGGAGGGGAGAGAGACACAGGGGGTTATAATATAAAAACCCAAGCCTAAAGTAATCAAAACAAACTCATATGGGTCACCACACAAATTAAGATGCATATACAGTATAACCAATATTTTTTTACAATATTAAACGTTTTATGAAACTTCACTTTAGAATCTCAAAATAAGCTTTAAAATTCCTTCCATTTTATCTTTGTTGGTATCATTATATAAATTATAGTGTGATACAAATAATAGTGTAATTAACATGCTGTGTAAAGTCACAATTTTGCAGTTAGTAATTATAAATGAAACAATTCTTTATTACCAGACACAATAATAAAACACAGATTTAATCATAGTGAAGTAAGAACAGTCATCGATCACGTAACTCCCAAAGCAACAAAATAGACAACAAGCTCAAACAGAAAAAAAAATAAAAAAATGCTAACATTAATCATTATTACTATTATGATTTTGTTATAAAGTACCAACATACCTAATAATATGAATACTCACCACTGGTTTAAAGCTATTACAATAAACATGCTGGAAGAATTATGAACTGTATAATAAACTGTAAATTACAGGACCAACTCTACATTATGGCCAAAATGGGCAGCCACCCAGTGCACCATCTAATAAAGGGCTCTGTCAAGCTTTTTAAAAAATGCATAGAACTTGTACTTTGTGTTAAAACTGAGCATACTGAGCTTAGCAACAATTTATGCATCGTAATAGGTTCTATTTTTATTTTATTTTACATATATCAAACTGTATTTTGTTGTATTTTGTTTTAGTTTTATTTCAATATATAATGGCTCATCCAGGGCATTAAATTGGTTTGACTCACTCCTAATAATATGTTTAATGTAATAGGAAGGAGCTCCAGAAATCAGTAAGAAGAAAGTTTTTTTGATCATATTATGTGAATAACAAATCACAGTATGGATTGCATAACATTCCATGTTTGCTGGGAATCCTTTCCACATGCAGATGGGGACAGCATGCAACAGGTTGTACATTTCATTAGCATGAAAAGAAACAGTGGTCCAATGTGGCCAATTTAGAGTGATATTGCATTCAATAAAATATAACTGAAAAACAATCTTTCAAATTTGCATTGAAAGCCTCAGTGGCCAGTCGCTTGAATAGGTAATCTCACAGACCACTGGATCTTGTAGAGCTTGGTTAGCCATTCCTCTTTTCCAGAAAGATTGAACAGCACAGTTGAATGAGTAAGAGTCCAGGCAGATTTCACAAGCTGGTGAACACAAGCAACAAATGCAGAATTTTTTTTAAAAGTAAGATGTCCTTTGTAAAAAAAGTAATAAAAGTTTTAGAAATTTGCAATGGACTGTTCTGCTTTGTATAGTAGTGAGAATCTCCACTGCTGTACACGTGCTGTTTTCTCAGGAAATAGAAAAGGCTTTCAATCAGCTATTAATCTACTGCAGATGAATGCCACCTGTTTCCATTTATTAAACCATTTCTTCCAGGAGCAATATTGACTTGTGTCTGCCATTGGTGATCAATATCCTTCTGTTGTTACAAAGCTTTTTGTATAAAGAGAGTTCCAAGGTGTTTGGGGATATTTTCCGTTATTGATCCTCATTTACATGTGTGCATGACTTTAATCAACATTTTTTTATTCAGTAACAAGCATTTATTATAATTACTTACATTCATTCATAGATTAATCCTTTTATTTTTGCTAGTCATCCAATGCCAAGTAATGCACAGATATTTAAGTTAATATCTGTATGCGCTAAAAAACATAAACATATTCCAAACCAATATTTTAATATTGGTTTGGAATATGTTTATGTTTTTTAGCGCATACAGATATTAACTTAAATATCTGTGCATTACTTGGCATTGGATGAATGTACAAATAATGTAGAAAAGTCAGAGAGAGGGATCTGTTTAAACTTATAGATAAATGATACAGCTTTGACAACAGAATTGACAATAGATTTCCACACATTCACATTTCCAAAGAGGCCGCAATCACAGTTTGAATAAAATGTTAACAAAATGTAATGTGAGTTGTGAGCTATAAAGTAATCTTCAATAAAGATTCAAAAGCAAACGTTACTAAGCCTTAAAATGTCCTTTGTATTAATAGGTACTCACTTCATGTTTGGACTGTTGAACATAAAACAGGCATTTCCTAGGTACTTCTTAATATACAGATTGCATTGAAAGGCGCTTTCATTCTTCCTGTACATGGTTCAGTGTTGTACTATAATATAGTTGTACCATAATATAAATAATGGTGGGCTCTTAAATAGGTGGTGGAATCCATAACTAACATCATTATATATATAGCTATCTAAATGACCTACTTTCCCCATATTGTCCCTAGTGTGCAGTGGTTTAGAAACTGATCAAAAAATCCTCACCACCTAATAAAGCCCATATTACCCTCCCTCCCTTAGATATCTAAGAGTGGCTGTTACTAATCTCAGCAGCCAATCCTTGCTAATTTGGGTGAGGGCCTGTAACTGAAGATGAATTGCTACTTCTCCCCCAATCTCTTTCCAGTTTGGTGCAGGAATTTGCACTCAGTTACATGTCTTGCCATTTTATAATCTTCAGCTCTACTTGTTATGTGTTAGTTTTTGTTCCTCAGATTCTGGGAATTGTATAGAGGGCTTTTTCCCTTTACATATTTGCCAGTATCCCATTTATTTAGCAGCAATGCTTAAGTGAAAAGGTGAGAGGAAGAAATCCCTGAGCTGTGACCTGAGGACACCGGTGGCCATGGCCACATTTATTAAAACGCTACATTGCAGTGTCGGCATCACCTCTCTGAAAATCACTCCACTGGCTTCCCATAACCTCCAGAATAAAATTTAAAATTATGACCCTAACTTACAAAGCCTTCAACAACAACGCACCCCCTTATATCTCTGCTCTCATCTCAAAATACTAGCCCACCAACCCTTTTCTTTCTGCTGACAACCTTCTTCTCTCCTCCTCTCTTATCAACTCCTCTCACTCCCACCTTCACGACTTTTCTCGCACTGCCCCAATTCTCTGGAACTTCTTCCTCCCTCCACCAGACTATCCTCATGCTTCAAAACCTCACTAAAACATATATGTTTAATAAAGCCTATCACTTTCAGCCTTAACATGCACAACACATCTATCATCCTCCCTCACAACAGATTAGATTGTAAGTTTGTGAGTTTTAAATCTTGTAAAGTGCTTTAGCACATACTAGATTCTAAACTCCAAGACAGGGCTCTCAACTCTTGCAATGTGTAAATTTTTATTTTACCTAGTAATCAAGCCTTGATTAGCACTATGGAATATGTTGGCACTTTACAAATAAAGATAATAATAATAATAATAATAATAATAATAATGTCCAAATTCCTGCAAGCATTAGTTTTAAGGGAAAGGAGGCCTATTACTACATCTCGGCAATATGGACAGAGCAGGCAGTGTGTGGGCAAAGCTCGGTAACATCACAGGATGTCATCGCAGCACCTACCAAGAGGTGCTGTTTATTCCAAGGCGGCTCTTCTCTCGTGCAGCATTCAATGTTGAGGGATAAGGACTCAAGAGTGGCCAGGTAAAGTGCCTCTTCTGTCGAATGTGGCATGTCCAATTCAAATATGAGAATTGTGTGTGTCAAAATGTCTGGGAAGCTACCAAATGAGTGGAGAAAAGCAGATGTGATACCTATATTTAAGAAGGGAGCAAGAGCAAATCCGGGGATTTATAGACCTGTAAGCCTCACTTATGTAGTGGGAAAGTTTTTAGAAGGGTTAATAAAGGACAGTATACAAGAATATGTCTATTTGAACAAGATCATAAGTAGGAGCCAACATGGCTTTATGAAAGATAGGTCATGTCAGACCAATCTAATTAGTTTCTATGAGGAGGTAAGTAGGAACTTGGATCAGGGCAACTCAGTGGATGTAGTCTTTTTGGATTTTGCAAAGGCTTTTGATACAGTGCCACATGGAAGACTATTGTGCAAACTGAGGGATGCAGGAATTGCAGTAAATATCTGCTCATGCAGATCCCTTTGGAGGGAAAGTACATCATTACCTGATTTAATTACCTTTAACAACTTAGTGGCATCAGCAAAAATGGAGACACTACTTTCAAGTCCTACTTCTACATCATTAATAAATATGTTAAAAAGGAGAGGACCTAATACTGAACTTAAAGACAGAAAGCAAAGAGTTGTTGTAAATGGAACATACTTCGATTGGACTAATGTGGTAAGTGGGGTTCCTCAAGGTTCAGTATTAGGTCCTCTCCTTTTTAACATATTTATTAATGATGTAGAAATAGGACTCAAAAGTAGTGTCTCCATTTTTGCTGATGCCACAAAGTTGTGAAAGGTAATTAAATCAGATAATGATGTACTTTCCCTCCAAAGGGATCTGCATAAATTAGAGAAATGTGCAGCTAAATGGCCGATGAAATTTAGTACAAATAAATGTAAAGTTATGCATTTGGGAAGGAAAAATAGCAATGCAATTTATCATCTTAATGGAGCAAATCTAGGGTTATCAGATATTGAAAAGGATTTGGGAGTACTTGTGGGCAACCACCTAAGTAGCAGTGCTCAATGCCAAGCAGCAGCTGCAAAGGCAAGTAAAATATTAGCATGTATTAAGAAGTGTATAGAAGCAAGGGAAGCAGATATAATTCTGTCACTGTACAAATCCCTAGTACGCCCTTGTTTGGAATATGGAGTACAATTTTGAGCACCACTTCATAAAAAGGACATTTTAGAACTGGAAAAAGTACAGAGAAGGGCAACAAAACTAATAAGGGGAATGGAAAGGGCGTCTACAAGGGGATATAATTACCTTATTTAAATACATCCAGGGTCAATATAAGGTTTTGTCAAGTGAACTATTTGTGCCAAGAGGGTTTCAACTGACAAGAGAACATCCCTTGAGGTTAAAGGAAAAAAGATTTCACCTTTAAAAAAAAGAAAAGGGTTCTTCGCAGTTAGCGTGATTAAACTGTGGAATTCTCTACCAAAGGAGGTGGTGACAGCGAATTTGATAGATAACTTTAAAAAAGGGTTAGATTTATATTTTGAATACAGAGGGCATTCAAGGTTATCCTATATAAGTAGCAAAGGAATATTGATCCAGGAAGAAATTTGATCGCCAGTATCTGGGGTCAGGAAGGAATTTTGCTTTTTCACCCTTATGAGACAATTGGCAAAGTTTGCCTTCCTCTGGATCAATTAACAATCATTAACAAATAATCCACTTATTAAAAGGATCAGAAGAGATTTAAAAAGGTTGAACTTCATGGACTAAAAGTCTTTATTCAACCTCAAATACTATTTAACTATGTCTGTGTGTTTCTATGTGTGTGAAGTGTCTATGTGTGTCTATATGTATCTGTGTCTCTATGGGCCCTATTAAATTGGACGTATTGGCCTCACAAAGCAGCCTGCAGCAGTTACAGCGATTAAATTAGGCGCGTAAAGCTCATTTGTGTGGGCCGCAAAATATTTTGCGAGCTTGCATTTTAAATTCCCTGCGATCAATGAAACTAAGGGCTACGTCCAGGCAAAGCCTTTGAAGTTACGATGCTGCAAATGTGTCAATTTCAAATTGCAATTAAATTGTAATGAATTCAACATGCTGCTCCTGCAGACAATAACTTAAGTCGCAAATGTATACATTTTAACTGCAAGCATTAAGTAGTGCTCGCAAAGGGTCTACTGACTTCTTAGCACTTTAATTGCTAATATATACACCATACTGTATATAAAATTAAAAATAAAGTTATATTAGTTAATAATATGAATAGCAGAATATTATAATACCATTAAATAGGCAATATGAATTCAGTATTTTTATGTGTTTTATTAATTTTTAATTGGTACTAGCATTTAATGTGTTAATACATGTCATAGAATTCACATGGGCTGAAATATTTTATTTATTTAATATATTTTATCTATTTAGATTTGAACTGCATGGCCGATCGCACCTCCAACGCTGATCGCGCATTTGATTCACAGCCGACCTTCATTCCCGTAGTGATGTCACGATGACCAACTATTTTCCTATTGGCTCCGTCTGATCAGGAATTGCGGGTTTGAGTCAATTATCATGTTTGCACCTAAAGTATTTACGGCGTGCATCATGGTTTACGATTTTGGACTGCGGCAAAGCAGATTGCGGGTCATTGCTATGTAACTGCATGAGATTTCAGCCCCACAGTGCTTGCTATTGTCCCGCTGCTGCTGCTGACTTGTAATTTAATATGGGCCTATGTGTGTGTGTGTCTGTGGGCCATGTTAAATTCCAAGGGCGTAGCGGCAATGGTACACTTGCAAAGCCTGCGGGCTTGAAATTCGGCAGAGTTACAGAGCTATTAAATTATTCAAGCCCACAACAGACGTGGCCGACATCCAAACCCGTAAACCATTCTTGCACACGTTGCATGTGCGGCCGTGAACATGATCAATTAGTCAAACCCGTAGTTACGGGTTTAGACAGAGCCAATGGTAAATAAGATCGTCATCATTACGTCACTGAAAAATGGAGGTTAGATTTCAATCCCTTGGATTCTAATTTAATCTTTATAGTAACATATGCATGGTCAGATATTGTAATGGGACCTATTTTGGCCTGTATTATTGTGTTCATTATCAATCTGTCAACAAGAAACAGATCTATCCTAGAATACATCTTGTGGACTAGAGAAAAAAAAATAGTCAGCTCAGATCGTATGCAAGATCCTCCAGCCGTCATATCATTTGTTATCAGTTTTAAAAATAGTTTGGATTTATTTTGAATACCAATCTGATTTTTTATTGTTTTTTGACTTTTTATATCCAAATTAAGTATTACATTAAAATAACCACCAATAATTAGTAATCCATAATGAAAATTGTTAATTTTTGTAATTGATTTTTTTATAAATTGAAGTTGTTTTACATTTAGTGAATACAGATTTATTAATGTGAATTTCTGATCATTCAATCTTTCTCGTAACCACAGAATAAATCTGCCATAGGGGTCTATTTCTGTTACTACCTTTTTAATTTTGAGATTCCTGCTACCTAACATTCAAACTCCTCTAGAGTTTTTTTTTTAAAGTAGAATTATATCTTAAATTAAAATTCATTTGGCCAAAGTTGGGTATCTTGTTCTTATCCCAATGGGTTTCTTGAAGGAAAAACATATTAACTTTCTGTTGTTTCATTAATCTTAATATAAAGTTCTTTTTGCTAGGATAATTTAAACCTTTTACATTAAAGCTCACAAAGTTGACTGACATTTTAAATTTCAAATGTAAAAGTACAAGTTTCCCTCAATATTTGTCTATCCAAAAAGATTTTTCAACAACATATATAGAAAAGTAATTTTGAGTTGAAGATTGAGAAGATTAGATCTTGGTTAACTCCATTAATTAAACACTTTTAAATTGCATACCATTCATACTGACAAATATACTTGTGAATACATTAAACAACATTATCAATAACCGTTTGATAGGCTGTACGCTGGTGTAAGAAGTGTACGGCCAAATTAAATCGGAGGACATACAAGAGTGAGTGCTTAAAAAAAATGTAAAAACAAGAAAGACAAAATATAACAACTTTTCCCATGGTTGTTTTTTCTGTCAGTTTAGATACATTAATCTTTCAATAGGTGATTAAAATTCAATAATAGTTATACTTACAGAAAAGCAAAAAACAATGTCTAATCTAACTACTAAGATCTTGTTTATTCTATGCTACGTGTTGAAGTGAATGTGTTTGTCCAACTTGACAATCATAGTGGCTTTTCTAATAGTAACAATTTTAGTTTTACTAATTAATAATACATTGTCCATATTTTCACTTTAAATGTTTCATCTATGGAGAAATTGTGAGAAAAGAAAAACAAAATTGTTAAATTTAGTGCAAATGAATTTAAATGTTATAAGAAATCCAATTAAATGGTTCATTGTTCTTGATATATTGAAGGAATCACCAAAAATATTGTGAGAATGTTCTAATCATTTTTTTGTAATATTTACTGTGTATGCTCAAATCCTATCTTCAATTAACATTGCTTAGTACCAAAACAATTGACATTTTCTACAATGATTTAAAATATTAATATATTGCCCAACTGACTCTTTTTAAGTTTAACATTATCATATTATCTACATTGCTCGCACAATAATTATCCCTAAATCTCTATGTATAAAGTATGGTTTAACGAGATTATTATTTATTTTACCATTCTGGTCACAAAAGCTTAAGCAACTGTGTTACACTGGCAGGCAAGTCTATGGAAATTCCCCACTTAACTAATAATTCCTGGCCTTTTAGTGGAGAGTTTATTTTGTGCCAACTTGAGTCTTTTTGAATAATCAGGCCCACCGGGAATGTCCACTTGTAAATCAACTTGTCTAGCCTCAAGGCTTGAGTGATTGACCCAAATTCTCTCCGTTTAAGCAGCATAGCTGCTGATAGATCTGTGAAAATGTATATGTCCTCATAGGGAGCGTCAAAGCTTCTTCGCTTAAACCTTGCTTTTGTTATAGCTTGAATGAAATGAAGCTTCACTATGACATCTCTTGATCGGGTTTCGTCGAGTTGAGGTGGTCTAGGAATTCTGTGATAAAGTACCATGGAAATTAGACGATTCGTTAATTATCGACGACAAGAATAAAAATGATCTTATTTCTCAGATCAAGGAATTTTTTGACTTCAATAAAGACTTAGTGTCAACTAAAAGTTTCTTGTGGTTGACTCAAAAGGCATTTACCAGAGGCATTCTGATTAAAATGAAAAGTCATTTAATAAAACAAAGGGGTGCACCACTATGTAAACTATTAATACAATTGTATAATTTGGAAAAAAAAAAATTAATCCAACTGATACAATCTCTATGGAAATAAAAAATTTACAAAATAAAATAAATAAAATTAATCAAATGCTTTCTGATAAAGCCCTTTGGCGTCTATAACAAAATTCTTACGGGTATGACAATAAAACAAGTAAAATATTGGCATATAAAATTTAAAAAACAAACAAAAAAACACTAGAATTGAAGGGATATTTAGTGAAGGAAAATGGGTCACTAAATCCAAGGAAATTGCAGAGGCCTTTGCCTCTTATTATAAAAAATTATAATCACTCACAAGAACCTAATTTCAAAAGTCCTTCAGTTGATGACATCAAAAATGTCTTAGTGGAATTTAAACTACCAAAGATATCTCCATCTGAATTTGAAATCTTGATTGAACCAATTTCAGAACTGGAAATTTTCGACGCCATCAAAAAATGTAAACCTTATACTACTCCAGACCCAGATGGCTATAGTAATTTATTTTATAAACAATGTGACCCCATTCTTTAAGGATCTATTCAATAAAAATAAGGAGGTAGGGAAAATCCCAAATGAAATGTTAAAAGCTACAATTATTGTTACCCCCCCAAAATCCAAGACCTACATATGTGTTCTAGTTATAGACCAATTTCACTGATGAATGCCGATTTGAGATTATATTCTAAAATGTTATCTATCAGCCTAGGAAAATAGTTGACAATCTGATATCAACAGACCAAGCAGGTTTCATCCCAGGAAGACAGGGTTCTGACAATGTAAGGAAGTTGATGAACTTAATAGCTATTGCTAAAAATTCACATACTCCCTCCCTATTCATGTCTTTAGATGCAGAGAAAGCGTTTGACACGGTAGGGTGGGAGTACATGAAACTGACATTGTCTGAAATGGGCCTAGGTAAATTTGCTTCACATGCTTTAGGGGCCTTATACTATGTACCATCGGCTTCAGTAACAGGAATCAATTTTAACTCCCTGGGTTTTAAAATGTGCAATGGCACCAGGCAGGGGTGTCCTCTCTCTCTCGTCCTGTTTGCTTTATTAATAGAACCATTCATGGAAGCAAGTAGAAGTTCAACAGGTATAAGTGGCATAGGGGTGGGAGAGAGAGAACATAAAACCACCCTTTTTGCCAATGACATTGATGTTGTGTCACTCACTAAACCCAGTGAATCTCTCTATCAATTGCAAAACCTGATCAACAGATTTGGTTTTATATCCAACTGTAAACAAAACTCCTTAAAATCAGAAATCCTGACAATTAACATCTCAAATAAAACTAGAAAAGTATTGGAGGCTAATTATCCATTTGATTGGAATGCAAACACATTCAATCACTTGGGTATTACCTTTTGTAAAAATATAAGTCGAATGATCTCTATTAACTCCAGAAAGGTTTTTGATAAATGTGAAGAAAGTATAAAAGGCTTGAGAGATCTGCGACTCGCTAGCATCAAAATGATTATTCTACCAAGAATTAATTATATTTTGCACTGCATACCTATATGCTTTCCATCAGTTTGGTTCACCCAATTTCAAGTCTTGATTGACAAATTCATACATTCCAGTAAACACATCAGGTTGAAGAGATCACCAATTTTTAAGTGGTTGGATCCTAGAAGCAGGTACACTTGGTATCAGATAGAAAGTTCTTTGACTTTGGAACAAAATCTGAACGCCTTGATTTTTTCTGGAAAATGTCCTGTTAAAAATCTAATGAAGGTTCAGATATTGTAAAGAGTGATTTGAAACATTGGCAATGTATCAACAAAAAACAAGGATATATACAATTTTTGAGCTTACTAATCTCAATTAATACTATTTTGAAGACTTTACAAACTTCTTTAAATATTAGTGGCTTAAAAAGGGATACCCATTGTCTCTGTGACTGGATAATCAATGGAAATCTGGTCTCTTTTGATGAATTTAGAAGTAAACTTAATCTTCCATCCCATTGTTGGGTAACTTACCAACAAATAAGATCATGGTTTAATAATCATAAACTCAATAAAAACATAAGGAACTATTTCAATCCAATTGAACTGCTCATTAAAAAAAAATGACTATTCTCATCTTATATCCAAATGTTTTCATATTATTCGATATAATATTGAAAAAAGAAAATCTAGCAGGATGTCACCATGGGAGAAAGACATAGGCAAATTATTCTTACTAGAAAAGTGGGAATAAGCATTTAGAAATACAAATAGATTTATAAAAAATGCTGTTAAAAGAGAAGTTTATTTTAGAATTTAAACAGATGGTACATGGTCCCATCTCACAAGATCCCAGAGACAAACTCTGCTGGAGAAACTGTGGCAGCAGTGGTAGACACTTTCATATATGGTGGGACTGTTCCGTTACTAAGCCCTTATGGTCTGAAAGCTTCAACTTTATATCTCACATTCTGAAAAGGTCCATTATACCTACCTCGTATGGTGGTCTATTTCATATATTTTTAGAAGATTTTAGCAAAAAGGAAACTGTTTTTATTATTCAGATTTTTACTATGGTCAAATCAGCTATTATTAGCCGATGGAAATAAGCAAAGCCCCCTTGTTGGACTGAGATTATACAAAAATATTAGAGATTTAGAAAATCTATACGAGATAGGTAAAATCATCACTCAAGATAATTCTAAATGGTCAATTTGGGACTCCAGGGAGTAAATTTGGTTGCCTAACAGATATTATGTTGGAAATTGTCTTCTGTTATTTTAACATTTCTGGTTGCTACTCGTTTTCCTATTTAACAAAGTTTGAATGGTGCAAATGCGGTATGGATGTTGTCACAATGTTTTATTGAATTACAGATAATGATTTCACGTTTATGTCACTATTATGACTCATTTTTGTATGTATTGTGTATATTTTTGTATTTGAAAATGAAACTAAATATAAAAAATGAAAGATTTCAATCCCTTACGGTTTTGAATTACGAGTTACGATCAGATAAAGCAATATTAATAAATTAGTAAATATTATATTTTAGTCCATGCAAGTTACATTATATTTATTAACACATTGATTGCCCAGATTGTTATAACACGGAAATTAAACACAAAAAAAAGTATTTTTCATTGCAGATTTGGAGCTTGAGAATGTTGTGCTATTAATTTTAATACCTAACATCACTTTCCCTTTAATTTAAAATACAGTAGTGTGTTTATATTTGCATTTACAGTGCTACGAATCCTCTCTAGTACCCGTAGGCTTTTTGGTTCCATTTGCGGGTTACGGGTTTGAACGGCACTGGATTCGTAGCAATTTAATAGCGATTTGCGAACATAACATTTACGGGCTTGACAGATCGAAGGCTTTACAGAGTTCCAATTTCGATGGCCGTAGGGTTTATCGCCTGTAACCCACAGATCGTTTGCGGGTAGCTGTAAGAGGCCAATTTAATAGTCGTAAGTCTAGCGGGCTCCGTTACCGGCTACGGGTTTTTACGTTGAGGGAATTTATTAGGGTTGTGTGTCTCTATGTGTCTGTGTCTCTATGTATATGTGTTTGTCTATTTCTGTCTGCCTATGTCTATGTGTCTGTGTGTGTGTGTGTGTCTATATCTCTTTATATGTATCTATGTCTCTGTGTGTGTCTATATGTGTGTGAAATAAGTGATCATTATTTGTGTCTAGTTGACTGCCCAGAAATATAGTACAAAGGAATAAATGTAAATTATAAACATTCAACGTATGTTTACTGTAAGAAAATGATTAGTATTTGGGACTTTGACTATGCTATTTGGCATGAGGCTTCATTTTGACGATAGTTTATTTGTGCAGGGAAAATTCTTTAATTGGCTATAGTTGTATGTACCAGGCTATTTACCATGAGTTCTTCTGATGAACATGCATATATTTATAGGATGGTATGAAAAACAGTCTTTTAGCAAACAGTACATATCCTGAATCATATGAGTAGGAATGTGTTTGTGTCCTCAACCAATGTGTCCTATACTCTTTGAGAGAGATGTGGCATAATAACAGCAAGAAGTAATACTATATCCACACTTCTGGCCACTTTCTAGTAATTCAATAACTCAATTCATCTTCTTCTAGATCTCACTGCTGTCTTTGACACTGTCAACCATCCACTTCTACTCCATATCCTCTTCTCCCTCTGTATTCGAGACACTGCTCTCTCGTGCTTCTCATCATACCTACAAAATCGATCATTCAGTATCTCCTTCTCAAACACCTCTTCTTCTCATCACCCCCTGTCTGTTGGCGTACCCCAAGGATCAGTCCTAGGACCCTCCTCTTCACCATCTACACTTCCTCACTTGTACCCACATAAACTCTTTTGGGCTTCATTATCATCTCTATGCAGATGACACCCAAATCTACCTCTCCACACCAGATCTATCCCCCTCTCTTCTAACACACGTCTCCAACTGCCTCTCTGGTATATGCTCTTGGATGTCCACCCACCATCTCAAACTCAACATGTTAAAAACGAAACTGCTAGTTTTCCCTCCCTCTCCCACAGCGTGAATTCCTCACATCTCTCTCACTGTCAACAACGACATCATCACCCCTTCCTCCCAAGCCTGTTGTCTTGGAGTTCTACTACAACTCGCTCTGTCTTTCATCCCTCACATACAATCACTAACTAAATCTTGTCTTCTCCATCTAAAAAACATCTCCAGAATTCGTCACTATCTTATATAAGACACAATTAAAATCTCATTGTCTCTCGACTAGACTACTGCAACTCGCTTCTCTTGTTGGCCTACCCAACACCCAATTATCTCCACTTCAATCCATTATGAATGCCTCTGATAGACTCATCTTCCGTACACAGCATTCAGTGTCGGCATCACCTCTATTTCAATTACTTCACTAGAATACAATTTAAAATCATGACCCGAACTTACAAAGCCTTCAACAATAACGCTCCCCCTTACATCTCTGCTCTCATCTCCAAATACTACCCCACCTGCCCTCTTTGTTCTGCTATTGACCTTCTTCTTTCTACAACTCTTGTCAACTCCTCTCACTCCCGCCTCCAGGACTTTTCTCGTGCTGTGCCTAGTCTCTGGAATTCCTTGCCTAGCTCCACCAGATTATTTTCTTGCCTCAAAACATTTAAAACCTCACTTAAAACGCATCCCTTTAAAGAAGCGTATCACCTTCCACCCTAACACGCTTATCACCTCTCTCACCCTCTTTTACCACTCACGATACCTTAGATTGTAAGTCTGCGAGTTTCTATCCTAAGTACTTTGGGAATTCACCATGGGCATTGGATTCCTAGCTCAAAGACAGGGCCCTCCTTGCTTTGCTATATGTTTGAATTTATCTTTGTCTGAAATTAATTTATGTACAGCACTACGGAATATGTTGGCGCGTTAATAAATGAACTATAATAATAATAATAATTATTATTTATTTTGCCAGGATTATTTTATGTTTATATATACTTACTTATTATTATAGTTAAATGATTACCAACTTGTGATACATGTAATATAGTGAAGACCTTTGTTCAAGTTCTAACTGATGAAGTAGTAGTAGTAGAAGATAAACTTCAGATTCAGTATCTACCTACTACTATAATATGACTGACTAATATATATATATATTTTTAAGTATTTCTTTTATTGAGTTCTAAACATACATATACATATACAATGCATATAAGACAGTAAGACAATACCATTTAGTGCTTGTCATGAATCACCCAGGGGCCATATTGGATTTGGCGTGAACTATGCTGGGGCCATCTTGAGACTGGCAGCAGTGGCCTATATTGGGACTGGACTGTTATATACCAATCGCCACCATCTGTATATTGTGTTATGGGGGATAATATGTTAGTGTTATATTGTATATTGTATTGGGGAGTGATAGTTATGTTTTAATTAGTCAACCCTCCCCCATTGTATAAACTCTCAGTCAGGAGTTGGCCATATGATCTTTAGAGTAAACACTTGAAGTGATAGCAAGGCCAGAACAAAGAGATTTGCCAGACTGCCAGGCACCGTAGGACAATGGGATAGTACAGGGGCTTCCAGCCTCAATACTAGGGCCATAGGCCAGGGCAGAGATGTTACTCTCTCCACAGACAGGGAGAGAATGAGCTTGTAGCCACACCTAGTGGGAAGGCACTGGGGGAGGAGACTAATAAGTTCCCACAAATTACTTCTGTGAGAATGGCCAGAGGGGAATGAGGGTTTGACTAAGAGTAGCCACTCCCTGTACTGATTTTGTGAGTTGTTTAAATACTTGTGGAAAAATAAAGAAGTTGTTCATAATTTTCATCAAGACGTGGTGTGCAGATGTATTATTTACCCGGGGACATATGCTTGCAGTAAGATTCGTCAGACTTACTGACAATATTGCTCAGTCTAACCCAAGGGCTGAGACATGATGTTTCTGTAATCAAAGCTACTCCAAGGTCCAGAGTAACCCAAATCAAGTCAGCAGACCCCAGCCAGAGAGTGGGTCGTGATAATTGGTGGCACAGTGGTGGGGTACTCTGAGAAGGACCAGAAAATGGAGCAGATGGAAGCAGAGGACTACAGACTACTCCTGCTAAATCAATGGATGGCATTCATGCAATTATGGCATGGCCATGAGCTGGCAAGCTGGTTGGAGGAACTGGTAGAGAAAGAGATGGACTTGGAGGAACAGTACCTTGCCAGGATAGAGTCCTTGGGTGGCCGGAGAGAGGATCTCTATTTTCGTTTGGATCTAGAATATGGGGTCGGTGAGATTCTGAATGGTGATCCGGAATGTGGCATGGGAACTGCAAGGAGGCATAATAACTTGTTTGTTGAACGCTGCCGGGGTCTGGGACTGGAAGCATGGTTCCCGGAGGCTCCTTTGCTGGAACCCCTGATTCAGCAAGAGCTGCAACTGGAGGCTGAGTATGTGGAATTGTGGGATGCGATACCCAAGAAGTATTTTTTCAACTCAGACGGTATGTACCAGAGGGAGTATGCTCACTGGAACTGGGGAGAGGCATTTCTAGACTGTAAACAAAGTGAGGAGTGGGAAGGGGTAAACACTGTTCCTTTGCCAACTCCTGGGGATGGAGAATGTTTGCCCCTAGAACATGCAGTAATTGTGTCAGGACCTAGTCACCAGCCCAAAGAGCCAGAGACCCAGTGGAATGTTCCCTGGGTGGGGTCAGATAATCCATGTCTGCCCCCTGATACCCCAAGAGATTTAATCCCAGAGGAAGTGGGAACTGTTCACAAGCTAGGGCCAGATAAGTTAAGTCTGCCCTCAGAAGTTCTAGGCAAAGTGTGTTGGCCAGAACTGTTAATGGAGCCAGAGGCTCGGGATGATTGTGTGATGGACGGTGGGAAGGGAGCCTTAGAGGCCAGGCTGGAAGGGAATGATGAGATTCCCCAGCCTGCATCAGATAACCACTGTCTGTACCCTGACAGTCCAGGGGAGTTGTCCCCAGAGGTGCTAGTGAAGCACAGAGCCCAGGAGGGTTGTTTAAGAGACTGTGGGGAGGGAAAAGAATTGGTTTCTGGCTACAGGGAACCTGACCTCCCACAGCAAGAGAGTGCCAGGGGCACAAAGAGCCAGGCCAGGGCAGCAAGCATGCCAGCTTTGGCAAAAGCATTATGGGTGCAGAGTGGCACCATGACAGAGGGTGTACCAAGTGGGGAGATACCCTGGATAACCATTGTCCAGGGGCCCACTGGAACAGACACCACTCCAAAGACCCAGTTCAACAGAAAGGACTGGGATAAAGTTGCTCAACCCCGGGCAATGGAGGAGTGTAAGCACAGCTTGGGTGGGAGCAGCGTAGCTCCCCAAGCAGCAACGGAAACAGCTGGACCAGAGGAAGGAAGCCAAGAGGAGCTGTCCCTTTGCGATCCCATAGGCCCAGAGACTGTATTAGAGATCCCAGCCCATCGGTGGGGACTGGCTGGGGGGAACAGAGTTGAAATGGGACAGAAACTGTGGCCCACCTGTTGTACTCTGGGATACCAGATTATTGGGGAGGTACCCTGGACTATTTGGGTGGGTGTGAATGGGAAGAGCAATTTGCTCTATACAGTGGGAGCAAGGCCAAGGGCTGGGGGAGGTTTTTACTCTGCACCTTGGGACAGACAAGAACTGGCATAGCATACAGAGGGCCAAACCAGCACATTCATGACTGATCAGTGTAGCTGGAAAAATCAGGGATGTTTCCTGCCACGCTTGGGGAGGTGTTGTCATGAATCACCCAGGGGCCATATTGGATTTGGCGTGAACTATGCTGGGGCCATCTTGAGACTGGCAGCAGTGGCCTATATTGGGACTGGACTGTTATATACCAATCGCCACCATCTGTATATTGTGTTATGGGGGATAATATGTTAGTGTTATATTGTATATTGTATTGGGGAGTGATAGTTATGTTTTAATTAGTCAACACTCCCCCATTGTATAAACTCTCAGTCAGGAGTTGGCCATATGGTCTTTAGAGTAAACACTTGAAGTGATAGCAAGGCCAGAACAAAGAGATTTGCCAGACTGCCAGGCACCGTAGGACAATGGGATAGTACAGGGGCTTCCAGCCTCAATACTAGGGCCATAGGCCAGGGCAGAGATGTTACTCTCTCCACAGACAGGGAGAGAATGAGCTTGTAGCCACACCTAGTGGGAAGGCACTGGGGGAGGAGACTAATAAGTTCCCACAAATTACTTCTGTGAGAATGGCCAGAGGGGAATGAGGGTTTGACTAAGAGTAGCCACTCCCTGTACTGGTTTTGTGAGTTGTTTAAATACTTGTGGAAAAATAAAGAAGTTGTTCATAATTTTCATCAAGACGTGGTGTGCAGATGTATTATTTACCCGGGGACATATGCTTGCAGTAAGATTCGTCAGACTTACTGACAATATTGCTCAGTCTAACCCAAGGGCTGAGACATGATGTTTCTGTAATCAAAGCTACTCCAAGGTCCAGAGTAACCCAAATCAAGTCAGCAGACCCCAGCCAGAGAGTGGGTCGTGATAGTGCTGTCTTAGAAAATTGTGATTTACAGTTCTGATTTACACAAAAGAAAAGTTTTCCTTTTTCTCTTTTTTTTCTTTCTTTTCTTTCCTTCTCTTTAAAAAAAAACAAAAAAACACAGGCTTTCAAATATTATAAAAACTGTCCCATATTTTCCATTTTGTTGGATGATTTTTTATAACTCCTATATTCTGGAATTTTTTTTCCAACATTCTATTTTTCGAAACAATCAACAGCACTTCATTCATACAAAAAGGCAGGGATCACATCCATCTGGAGGCTATTAACCATTTAACAACTGCAAAAATTTGCAAGAGCTAGGCTTTTATGTCCAGGGGTATATTCTCTGGGAATACATTAAATAATACAAATTCTGGTGTCCAGGACAGAAATATCCCAGTTTTTGTTACTATATTATCCAAACATTGTTCCCATAATCGCTTAACTATGAAGCGGTCGAACCACATATGAAAGTGTGATCCCTCTGCCCCTCAGTTTCTCCAGCAGTATTTCTTTCTTTACACTTTTGAAATTTGATATAGCTTTGTTGGAACACAATACCACCTATTAAGTATTTTAAATTGTATTTCTATGTATGAAGATTTTTTAATAAACGTTTCCGTTATATTCAGTGCCCTTGACCGTTCTTCTTTTGATATGTTTCCTTTGATATCAACTTCCCATTTATTCATATTAACAGATTTACCCGTATACAATAAATCACTCAGAATCTTATAACTTTTGGAAATAATGTGTACCTTGTTATTATTCATCAATAAAGACTCAAAGGGAGACACTTCTCTTATCTTTGTCATATGACTGACTAATGCTAAACAATTAAATTAACTAATTATTGAATTATTTTGATATTTACCAATATGAATTATGGATAGGATATTCACACAAATTGGTTGATTTTATATACAGTGCATATAAAAAGTCTACACACCCCTGTTAAAATGTCAGGTTTCTGTGCTGTAAAAAAATGAGACAAAGATAAATCATTTCAGAACTTTTTCCACCTTTAATGTGACCTATAAACTGTACAACTCAATTGAAAAACAAACTGAAATCTTTTAGGTGGAGGAAAGAAAAAAAAAGAAAAATAATGTGGTTGCATAAGTCTGCACACCCTCTTATAACTGGGGATGTAGCTGTGTTCAGAATTAAGCAATCACATTCCAAATCGTGTTAAATAGGAGTCAGCATACACCTGCCATCATTTAAAGTGCCTTTGATTAAACCCAAATAAAGTTCAGCTGCTCTAGTTGGTCTTTCCTGACATTTTCTTAGTCGCATCCCACAGCAAAAGCCATGGTCCACAGAGAGCTTCCAAAGCATCAGAGGGATCTCATTGTTAAAAGGTATCAGTCAGGAGAAGGGTACAAAAGAATTTCCAAGGCATTAGACATACCATGGAACACAGTGAAGACAGTCATCATCAAGTGGAGAAAATATGGCACAACAGTGACATTACCAAAAACTGGAGCTCCCTCCAAAATTGATGAAAAGATGAGAAGAAAACTGGTCTGGAATGCTACCAAGAGGCCTACAGCAACATTAAAGGAGCTGCAGGAATATCTGGCAAGTACTGGCTGTGTGGTACATGTGACAACAATCTCCCGTATTCTTCATATGTCTGGGCTATGGGGTAGAGTGGCAAGACAAAAGCCTTTTCTTACGAAGAAAAACATCCAAGCCAGGCTACATTTTGCAAAAACACATCTGAAGTCTCCCAAAAGCATTTGGGAAAAGGTGTTATGGTCTGATGAAACCAAGGTTGAACATTTTGGCCATAATTCCAAAAGATATGTTTGGGGCAAAAACAACACTGCACATCACCAAAAGAACACCATACCCACAGTGAAGCATGGTGGTGGTCAGAATCATGCTTTGGGGCTGTTTTTCTTCAGCTGGAACTGGGGCCTTAGTAAGATAGAGGGAACTATGAACAGTTCCAAATACCAGTCAATATTGGCACCACACCTTCAGGCTTCTGCTAGAAAGCTGAACATGAAGAGGAACTTCATCTTTCAGCAGGACAATGACCCAAATCATACATCCAAATCAACAAAGGAATGGCTTCACCAGAAGAAGATTAAAGTTTTGGAATGGCCCAGCCAGAGCCCAGACCTGAATCTGATTGAAAATCTGTGGGGTGATCTGAAGAGGGCTGTGCACAGGAGATGCCCTCACAATCTGACAGATTTGGAGTGTTTTTGCAAAGAAGAGTGGGCAAATCTTGCCAAGTCAAAATGTGCCATGCTGATAGACTAATACCCAAAAAGACTGAGTGCTGTAATAAAATCAAAAGTTGCTTCAACAAAGTATTAGTTTAAGGGTGTGCATACTTATGCAACCATATTATTTTATTTTTATATTTTTCTTCCCTCTACCTAAAAGATTTCAGTTTGTTTTTCAATTGAGTTGTACAGTTTATAGGTCACATTAAAGGTGGAAAAACTTCTGAAATGATTTATCTTTGTTTCATTTTTTTACAGCACAGAAACCTGACATTTTAACAGGGGCGTGTAGACTTTTTATATCCACTGTATGTCAATTTACTCATTGTCTCTACACAAAGAATAGTGTAGTTAGATATTGATCAGCTAGAGGACAAGTGATGGGTGCTAGTCCAACCTCCATCCACGACATAAGAATATGGATTACTGAAACACTGTGGTTTCTGGAATGATAATTCAACAAATTTATGACTTTTAACATACGGTAAATGATATCTCTTTGTTGTTCTACTTTTCTGGTTTTGATTGAAATTGTTAATACCTATGGGAATATATAGAGAGCACTCATACTATTAAAGGAATGTATTGTTTTCCATCAAGAGG
This sequence comes from Discoglossus pictus, assembly GCA_027410445.1. Taxonomy (NCBI): domain Eukaryota; kingdom Metazoa; phylum Chordata; class Amphibia; order Anura; family Alytidae; genus Discoglossus; species Discoglossus pictus. The sequence goes on along the minus strand of CM050163.1, from coordinate 302,209,774 downwards.
GAACTGTATATCATTTTTAATCAACAATTTTTTTCAATTTATGTTTTAAAATATATGGAATAAAAGCTAAGTTTTTTACTCACTAAGGGCTTTTGTCTATAGTGGTTTGAATACTACCACTGGTTTTTCGCTAAATACTTGACAAGTTATTTCACACCACTAGTGGTTGTTATCTATGTGAGATTATAAAGGGTACAGTATATAGTATATCGTCTATTCGGATAAAAAATAGTATTTAATGCATAGTAGGACCACATAGAGCAAAATCTGGTGTATTGACTTGTGTATTCAAATAGCTATAAGACTACACTCTAGTATATTGGTCTTTTAAAAGTCTGTGTGATACAATTGATCTGTACTAGGACTAGGTGTATACTTGGACACGTGGTAAACCGTGCTTAGTAAGATGTGTTGGATCACGTGCATTGTGCCATTGGACAAGATTTGCGACCTGCTACATATGAACTCATAGTTCTTCCTTTGGATTAAGGGAAGCATACTTGTTGATTATCAACTATTTGTGTTCTTGTGGTTGTTTATTTCCCTCCTAGTTTTTCAACTAGAGAGAATCCAGAACTGTACTTTATGTCCATGCATCTGTGGGTTCTCATTGTGGTTAACCTATAGAAAATGCCTCCTGGGGGAACTGAACTCTCGTTTTTGGTAGGTACTTTACAGTGCTTTAGCTGATATTGGGACCAAGTAATCCCAATATTTTTAGTTTCAGTCTAGTTATTATATTATTTATGAACTGTAAAGTAGCAAGGTATATCTTGTGTGTGCCTATTGATTTATTTAATTTAGTGTTTCTGAAAAAAACACAGCCAAGGAACCCATTTTGGTCTACAAAACTGTTTTCACAGCACCAGATGTCCAAAATAGCACACATTGAATGCATAATTCAACACGGGTTCCCACAATACCCCTCGACAACACAGTTCTACTCTGAGATCCTAATCCCCCTTCTTCATACCCTAAAATGTCAAGTGCTCCCAGTGCATCACTTTCTTCAGAGGGACAGATTTGTACTCAATTCCATAATGAAACCTCAGACTAAAGAGACACTTCCTTAATACACTGGTGTTATGAAGATAAAGGAAACAGTTAAATCTACTTGTCACACAGAGCAATTTGCGAAAACAATTACATTTTACAACTTTAGCAGGAGAAGCTTGAAAACATAAAAAAATAAAAGAAGCTTTAGGCATGCAATTTTATTTAAGATTGTATGGCAAACACCTTTTGGTTCTATATAATAATTCAGTGTGAAAAGCAATGGTACAAAAAACCCTCTAGCAGAACAATTATGTAATCTTAACTTAAATTTCAGCAAAACACTTCAAAATATTGACATTGGTTTTAAAATTGCTTCTTGTTTCAAAACAGGACTATAACCCTGCTATTCTCTTCCAGTAGAGATTGTGAGCATCAGTTGCCAACTTGAGGCACATCACTTCATGCTTTTGCACAGAGAGTGAGAAATCTCTTTTGGCTGGATGTCTTATTGTTCAATTTTCTGGAAATTGACAAAATGCCTGTTTCAGAAATAAGTGCCATGGAATTTTCTGTCACAGCTGCTACACAATAGCTTACACTGAATTTGTGTATATATTTTAAATAACTGGATGTTCACTACCTGGGCTATTGGCTAAGGGTGGTTTATAACTGCAAGCATTATGGTTAAATTTCCCCTCTTGATTCTTACAGATGATCAGTAGAACTAATTATTTAGGCTTTATTAGCAGCTGTAAAATATTATTTTAATGAAGAATTAATAGACAACCAAAGTGTCATATTACACTCTTAAGTAACTCTAATGAAATACAACCTTTACATTTTAACAATTATGTTCAGTTTTGCTTAAATGGCGGCAGACTTCTGGCAGGTTTAGAAAGCTAGGAGGTTTGGGGAAAAAGGGCATTTAAACATGATCTCTATTTAGAGATTGTCATGAACATAGCCATTTAACAATAGAACTAAATAAAAAAAGTAAGTCCCTGTATGATAACCTCTCCCGTCTGGCTACAGCTAGATTAGCAGTTCAAAATGAAATTCCATGACACAAGTGAGTGTGTTTGTATTGCTCAGTTGTGTCCGACTCTCCGTGACCTCATGGACCTCAACACACCAAGCTGATCCACTTGTTATTAATGGCAGAGATACTAGAGTGGGTTGCCAGTTCTTTCGCCAGTGGGCCACAACATACAGCTCCTCGTATTCCTAGGTGGTCTCCCATTCAAGTATTGACCAGGACCAACCCTGCATGGCTTCAGGATGGTGTGACCTCTTGGCTCCTAACCACAGGACCACCAGGGATCCCCATGACACCACTAGAGTCATCTAAATATCAGATTTTCATTTTGCACATTATTAAGTCAGGTTCTTCATACGAGCATACTGTAAATATGACACTTTCCTATACATTAGTATAATTATGTTTGCCATTTTGAACTAGTTGTAGCTTCATGTGATTTATCTCTGGGTGTCAATAATCAGTTAAACAACAAAGGTGATAAAAATGGGGAATGTGTACAATTTAGGTAGTAATTATAAAGTATGCTGTGAATAATTGTCCATTTTTAGAATAATTCTTTACTGTAAAAACACTGACACAAAACTCAACATCTGTAAAATAAATACAGAAGTCAGAAAGAAGAAGTTAGCAATCCTGAATAAGATGTAGCATTTTGTATGGAGTACATGCTAAAAGAGAATTATGTCACTGACAATGTGTTTTGAAGAAAAAAATTGAAGAAAAGTTATGAATTTAAAGTTTTGCTTCCAATATACTTTAAACAAAACTCATAGCCTTGATTGTTTTCTATTGATAATAGAAGATAAAGGAGGACCTCTAGTGGTGAAGACTATGAAAGGCATCAGGCATCCATTTTGTGTAAAACTGTCAGGTTTAAGGTTAAAAATAATTAAACATACATGAGATAAAAAATGTAAGAGATTAAGATAAAAAGCAAACAAGTCTACAGTTATAAACTGATGAATATATATGCCCATATAAAGCATACATTACAGTGACATTTACTTAATGGTCAATAAAAATATAGCCATCAAATTAAAATTACTGAGTGCACTGAATATGTCATATTTGGCTACTGTAGTTTGTAATATTTTATAAACTTGGCAGAGATTTGCCTGCATCATGACACATTTCCAGGAGAGTTCTACCTGTTAACCTTTTGTCCCTCTCACTAATGTCTAAATCTTAAAGGGACATTGAAGTAATTTTTTCTCTTTTGCATCTGAAACAGCGTATTTAATAATGTACTACTGTGTGCTCTCTTTGTTCAAACAATGCTTAAAAGCATAAATAAATATTAATATATGTAACTGATCTTGGTGCTTGCCCCTGTCAGCCAATGATGAGCAGGAATACAGATGAATAAGCCATACTTGTCTGCCAATGAATCTACAGATGTATGTATGTCCTGTGCATTTCTTGGTAGTTTCAATTATGTTTACCCAACATGGATAATGCTTAAATCATGCTCTTTTAGATGCATGAAAAAAAGATTTGTGATTCATGTTCCTGTAAGATAAATAAACAAACTGTATGGTTCATTGCATATTTGGGCAATTGTAATCTTTGCAAACTATATAACTATACTAGTTAGTGTTATCACCAGTGGCAGAGCTTATGAATGGAGGGCCTGGGTTAAAAAAAAAATGTGAGTTGGCGCAAAAATATTTCTTCCCCTGGGCTGAGCCAAGGAACCCATTTTGGGCTATAAAACTGTTTTCAGAGCACCACATGTCCAAAATGGCACCAATTGAACCCATCATTTAACACCAGGTCCCCAAAATACCCCTCTAGGACTCCACAATTACTCTGTATAAACATCTTTACATCACAGTACTACTCCAAGATCCTAATCCCCATTATTCATACCCTAAAATGAAGGTATTCATAATGGGGCCCCTCACTGCACAGCAGGAAACAAAAACTGTGTAATGTTAGGCCTCAGGCTCTAATCTGATACCCCAGATGCCAAAATAGCATTGCCTGTGTGTGTTCAGGTTGTGATTAGGACATTATATTATAAGTCACTTCAGAGGTTACAGAACAAAGATAGTTTATTCCTTCCTGGAATGTTGGTTATGTCCGAGAGGGCACTGGGGGTGGGATATATGGGTTGATACATTAAGCAGAAACTTCTGGTGCTGATGTAGAATTGGGAAAATTATTGGATATGTGTGTCTCTGGGCAAATAGTCATGTTTGAAGTTAGTTTATTTCCCTCTGTACAACAAGACCTGGAGACCAGTGAGGGGGCTGGTAACCCTGGTAAGAGGGTGTGAAGATCACAGTAAGAAACCAGACCCCTGATAGATAAAGGGCATTATAAGGGGGACAAGTGGGTGAATTATTTTGGTGCTGTGTAAAATATCTATGTAAGAAAGAATACACTGTCAGTCTGAGTCTGGCATTCTAGCCAAAGAATGTCTGCTTCTATTTCTTGTATGTTCTAATCCTAACCAAAGGGATGGACAAGAGTTAATTATTTTAATAGGTCAGTAACCTTAGGACTGGGCTTGCAACTTATGATGTCTTGAGTTCTCCTAAGAGGTGTTCTGCTAGGTACTGTGAGATTGAACACAAAACTGCACAATCTAGAGGGAGAATAGTGGGACGCATGTGGTCCCTCACCTCTGGGTCGTTACAGCTAGTTTTCATTTAGAAATAAATAAATTGTGATGCGTCTACTGGAGGAGGGAGGGAGATGTGAATTTCAGTTATTCTCAATTATCTAACAAACCCTCCAGACATCTCCCTGTTTCCTCCACCTCTCCTCCCTTCGCTGTCAGATTAATAAACACACTTTAAGAGACTGCGCTAAGGGGGTGATGTAATGAACACAAAATGGATTCCTACATTTATAATCAGAGTCTTCAAAAATTCAAAAAAGTCCAGCAAAATCAAAGTGGATTCCTGCAGAGGGAGAGCCAAGCTGTGATCAGAGGATCTCTTGGCTGCTTGGAAATGTTTTGTGGTGAACTCATAGAAGAGTTGTTCTTGAAAGCAGGATACTGTATCCATCAAATACTCTCAACTGTAGGAGGGAGTGAGGTGGGAGCAATGCAAACAATCGGCTTCAGTCTATATCTGGGCCAGTTAGGAATATGGAGTGTGATGCCAGTTTCAGTTCTCCTCAATTATCTAACAAAGCCTCCAGACTTCTCCCTGTTCCCTCCACCCTCCCTCCCTTCGTTGACAGATAAGTAAACACACCTCAATAGACTGTTCTCAGCAGGTGATGTGACACAAAATGGATTCCTACACTCATACTCAGGGTCTTCAAAAACTCTACAGAAGGGAGTCCAGCAGCTCTAAGCTCTAGTCTGGGCTGTTTTCTGTACTGTCAAACTAGTGATTCTCAGGCATTCATATTATATATGAGAACTTAAAATACTCTCCTCAAAACAAAGCTAGACATTAGCAGCCTTATTAAATTGTGATTCGGCCAATTGAATAGGGCTCTATATAAGCACAGAGCATATTTTTTTTACAGAAGTTTTTAGTTAGTGAAGACCTTGCTTTTGAATAGAAGTTCACTAACTAAAAACTTCTCTAAAAAAATATGCTCTGTGCTTACATAGAGCCCTATTCAATAGGCCGAATCACAATTTAATAAGGCTGTAGATGTACTACTTTAATTTCTAAGCTAAAGGATCAGTTGCTGCATGTGTATGATTTTCTTATGACAGCACAGCATTTATGAATATGCTTGTCATGATTTAATTGTTTAAGGACTCATATTGTCAGCAATTTATGAATATGTCCAAGGGAGCATGACATTGTTACATTTTGATTATGTGTCATTGTGTGGTTATATGTTGGCTGTACATGGTTATCATGTAGCCTAGTTATAATATATTATAAGAGGGAAATGTTATATAGAACATATGTGGAATTGGTAGAAATGCTCTGCATAGAAGTTAGCTGCAGATTATTGCACACTCACACATACAGACCTTGGGTAAAGACAATTGCATGTACTTCAAGTAGTCCTAAGCAAACACGTGTGTTTAACATAAAGGTTTGTTCATTTGATATCTGGTGAATTTGATCTCAAGAGCTTTGATAGCCCAAGGTTGCAAGCCGGATGGGCTGACATCACACATACACAAATGTACACAAGGGTGTGGTATTGGAGAGTATAAATATGTTTTGATCATTCAATAAAGGTTGAGAGATAGTTTTCACATAAACAAGGTGTGAGACTATTTCTGTGTGTTGTATCCTGACTTGGGGAGTGGTCTGGCCATGGGCCACTAAGTAAGCTGGATCCAGTATTCTCTGCCTGTAGCTTTTGGGCCTTGCCCTCTTCAGAAGCCATCTTTTGTGCCACAGAGAACAGGAACTTAATGATTCTGCTGGGGTAAGTTTGAACTAGGTTCATATCAAGCCCCCTAGAAGAAGCAGATTGTGACAATGCTATTGGCCCTACATTTGTGACTAGGTGACCCACCACTGAAATCAGTATAATTAGCTACACGCTTATTTTTTTGCAGACTCCCATTTTATTTTATTTGTTTTTCCATTCATAGCAAATCTTTTTTTTTTATTAAAGCTGTGATCTCACTGGAACAGACGTTTCAGACTTGATTTTGAGGTTAAACTACAAGTAAGCATGTTTTAAATGATTTATATACAGTGCTTTAATGTATGTTCATGTGTATGGTGTAGAATAGGAAATACAGTAAGGGGGAAACAGAGAGAGGGATAGCACATTTGAAAAGGAGAAGGCCATAAAGGTAGAATTTGCATAATAGGGTAGAGCAAAAGCAAAATGAGTTGACAAAGCTCTGTTTTATCAATAATACATTGTTTTAATACATTTCACTATTACTTATGCTCATTGCTTAAAGTACATTTTCATCACAAATGAAACTTGTACTTCTTAAATTTACTCCACATGACCCTTCTTGAGATGCAAAAGTACATATGGAACCTTAAGTTTCCAGTGGAGGTCCACACCACTACAGGACCTAAATCCTCCAGTACATGAAAATAGCCCTAAGGCATCAGATCTCACCATCCCTTAGAGCTCCTCTAGGATTTCCACAGAGAGAAAGCTTTTCTGTTTAATTGTCCTGTTTAATTCCTGGTCAATTAAAATGAAGCCCCGGGGCTACACCGGTTGAAAAACACTGCTGTATACAAACATGAAATATAAAATTGATTGTGTTACGTTTAGTAAGTACATGAGAGGGACTCACCAGTGCTCTTAAAAACTTACTACCACTAAGGTTTTGCTGTAAGAGTTGTGGGAGTTCTTGTATTGGAGCATGTCTGTGACATCAGTGTTATAGTTGCAGACATGTTGAAATGCAGTGATTAGCAGCCTTATTAAATTGTGATTCGGCCAATTGAATAGTGCTCTATATAAGCACAGAGCATATCTTTTTACAGATGTTTTTAGTTAGTGAAGACCTTGCTTTTGGATAGAAGTTCACTAACTAAAAACTTCTGCAAAAAAATATGCTCTGTGCTAATATAGAGCCCTTTTCAATAGGCTGAATCGCAATTTAATAACGCTGTATATGTTTAAATGTGTATGCATATTTTTCAAGCTATTTGGTTTGATAGTAGGATAATTAACTGTTTGTAGGACATACTTATTTATTTTGGCTGGTACAAATTAAACATTAGACAACAAAGAAAAAATCCTGTGGGTAGTCCAACGAAGAGGTTGAGAGAAGTTGTCAAAATCTATTATATGCATAATACTAATATTATTAATATTATGGACTAGTACCAGGGAGGCAGTGTATATAAATATATTAGAAGTGTTAGACAGAAAAGTACACCTTTAAGCCCACCCAGGTTTACTCTCCTATAAAGCATCCACGGTTCATCACCACATAAAGAAGGAACCAAGAAAGAATTTAAATAAAATATAACTTTTATTAAACGAAAATATAAGATAACAATAATATAAAATACTGATTAAAAAAGAATCGCATTCTATACACTATGCTGTCCTGCAAGTACAATTAGATATCATAGAATATAATGGCTGTGACTACATATGAGATGCTGTGTATTAGAAGGAAAAACGCTGTGTGAGTACCATAGAATAACAGTTTTATTAATCTCAGTAGTTATATCAGTCTTCAGCTGTGTCTAGTGCCAATTTATATAGAATTACTATAATAAATAGTATTGGCCATATTAAGTATAATAAGTGTTTCTATCGGGCCTTTTTTGCACACACAGTCAGAGATCCCTATAGAAAGATATACATATATATTTATGTATTTATTTCTCTGTCACAGGTAACAAAATAATTTAGAACAACATTGAAAGTATTGTGGTATCGTGCAGGGGATATATGAATCTATATCTGTGGCCCTGTCTGACACATGTGTAGTGGAGGTCCGGGACCCACTACTTCCCTCCTGACCCTGCCTATTACCAGCTGATCCTATACTTTTGCTGGCTGGGCTAATACCTTCTTCAGTCATCAGTGTAATGGACCGTAACCTATCTCTGATGTCATCAATGCGAGACAGCATGAAGATCAGGTCTGGCGCACACATTTCACTTTTAGCTTCCTCCAAGACCATGCTGACAGGGAGGATGCCGAGGCTCTTTATGAGATGAGTAATTGGTGCTCAATAAGAGAGATTAACCCTTGTTTCTGCCTTTATTTTAGATTGCAATTCCGTTCTTGGATTGAGAGGACCTGAGGAGATCGGTCATCAGAGAAGAATGATTAATAATATTGTATACATATTACCTTGTTAATGGTATGTATTCTTAATTGGCAATTATGAGCATCTCATAATTGATAGAACACATTGGATCAGTTTAAAAAAAGGGAAATTGGATAATTGTGGTAGTATTTATATTCACAGTTTTGCTGTACATCTGATCAATATCAGAGAGGGAATATTGTCCATAGTATAGGTTAAAAACAGAACTTTAGGCAATAACCTCTAATGAAAGCCATAACAAGGAGAGTAAACCTGGGTGGGACTTAAAGGTGTACTTTTCTGTCTAACCCCTCTAATACAAATTAAACATACTACATACAAGGAATTTAGAAACAAGCAACATTTGGTATTTGTAGAAATATTTTCCAAATAATTTGATAGACACCACAATAAAACATATAACAAAAAGGCTATTACTGTTATACTACAGTGTATCAATTTTCCAAGTCAGAGATGCATATTACTTCCCTGTTTCTCTTTTAGTACAGGCTCTGACACACAGAGATAGGGTCACATACTTTCAGGACTGAGAGAGGATAGGCTAATAGTCCCCTAGAGAGGACCAAAGGGAAATTTAAAAAAAGTATTAGCTTTGTATAATTGTGCTAATAGAGCTTTCATTAAGCCACATGCAATTTATTGTTTAAGACTAAGCGCCAATGGACCATGTTTGAAATAATGTTGACTAAGCTGTAAAAACAGTTAATTTTATCACTCTCTACCAATGAGGAAGCAAGTGAATGGAGGGCCCCGGTGCAAAATAATTTTGGGCCCCAATTGTAACTTTACTATCCACCCCTTGAGGGCAATAAAAAAGCTAAAAATATATGTATATATCGCCAGATGACACCTATGTGATAATTATCAGCCCTTCCAGTGTAATAAATTGAGATTCTTTATTTACTACCAGTGGCAGAGGGCCTCTTCCCTGTTGTGGGCTCCTGTGCTGCACCATCAGTAGCTCCACCACTGCTCTCTACACCAGTGACAGGCAACTCTGTCCTCTGAGGGGTGCCAACGGTCGAGGATTTCAGTCTTTCTCTGTACTGAGGTTATCTCTACTTTAGCACACCTGAGTTACTCAGTTTAATTCTATTTGTTCCTACTCGGTTTATGAGGAGAAAGACTGAAATCCAGAACCAAGTTGCTCACCACTGCTCTAAATACAACCAGAAACTGCAGAATAGACATGATCCTGGCCTCTTTATAAACGTGTGTACTAGGGAACGGACACTATCCCATCACTGTGTGAAGGAAGAACGTTGAATGTGGTCAAGGCTAGTGAAAGTGTAGAATTTGGGCTTAAAGGGCCAAATGAAGTGTCATATCAAGAGCTTGTCTTGATAATGTGCTACATGTTTTTACACAGTTTAAAATAGATAATTACCTTTATTTTTTAACTATTTGAATCAGTTTTGCTTTAATTGCAACTGAGATTTTGTCTTTAATCCCAAAATGATTAGAAACCTAAGTGGAGTAGGGGGAAAGTGGATGTAAATAAGATGTTTAAGACCCATCTTCAAATAGCCCCTTGACAATATAGCTCAGTGTCAAAACAAGGTCACAAAGGATAACGCTACAGACAGACTAGCAGTCTAAAATGGAATTCCACAGAACTCAGAGTTGTCAAAATAAAAGTTTTTCTTAAAATTTATTTTTATGCCTCTGTCTTGTTTTGCTGCTTATGTTATTATCTGTCACATACTTCACAAGCGTAAAGTTTTTGCCGAACTGCAGGGGTCCTTTACATGTGTGATTGTGCCTCCAAGATAAACAGTTCCTACAAAAGCAGAATAGCTAGGAAGCATGTACAATTAAAACATTTCCTACAGAACAGAATAGTTGTTATGTACATTGGATTAACTTGTACTCCTGATTTAAAGACTTTCATTAACAAATCAATTGATATAGATTAGGATTGTTTTACAGTAACTGTGTTGTTAGAAAATATGAAAATGTTGAGTGTGCTAATGCAGTTACTGAGAATAAAAGAACTGAGAAAAATATTAAAGAGAAGCTTTAGTAATCATTTTTATGAAGATACATCTTAATATAGCTGAAGGGAACTATTATAGTCATCCTAAAAGGCTTTAAGAAGATGTATGTTCTTAGTAATGTAGCAGTATTATTAAATTCATCAATAATTAATCACAAACCATATTTTACCTGCAGTGTCCTATCGTTGTCTGATTCAGAGTAGACTTCTGTGAAATGCATATAATGTTCCTGAAAACAGGGTGGGAGGAAAATAAGAGAAGGAATGGGAGATGAATAAGAGAATGAGGAATTGAGAGAGTGGGAAAGAAAAAAATGATGGTTAGGGGGAGGAATATAATAAATGAGAGCGAAGCAGATCTATGAACAGATATATGAGTGAGACTGGATATTAAAGGGTCACTGTAATTCTATATTTAAAATTAACCATTCCATTTATTACTTTTTATTGTTAGGATGGTGTTTATAATTTTGTTTTCTGATAATCTATTTCTGGTATGGGAGGAGACTTAATAAAAAAGAATTGGCAGCTGCAACTGCCATAACTTTCATGAGGAATAAAAGTTGTTTAGTTTCCAAGGACACACCTTCCTGAGATAGCAAAACAAAGAAGTTAAAGAGCCAGTTACCTCCCATGTAGTACTCTTTTGCATGTGACAGAGCACTCTGCTTATAATTTAAAAACTTAATTTTTTTATTTCAGTTATATTTATTTATTGAAATAAGAGTTGTTGTTTTTTTTTCCTTTGTTTATTTACATGTGTAAGTCTTCCCCCCCCCCTGGTCACACCCACCATCACATAAATAGTTCTCAGCAGCGTGTCCTTGCCAAAATCCGTTGGTAACGCAAAGCGAGGGCCCAGGTTGCGGCCAGGCAAGGAGCACCAAAGACGCTGCTTGTGCTGGTGGAGATGAGCGCCTTAGGCACTCATCCCTACGACCCCGCACGACTTGCACATCATACCTACAACCCGCAGAACTACACATCAACACAAATACACAATTGACAGTGCGAGACCCGTCGCCTATAAATAATTACAAAAGGAAACCGCCACTTAGAGAAAAAACATACGAGCCGCAAAAAATACGAACTTAACGGCTGCAACACGCACAGCGAAAAACATGAAAAACACACAAAATACAAAATAAAATAAAAAAATACACACACAGCAAGGGGGGACAGCCAGGACGTCTGGGAATGAGGTTACACGCCAAATTAAATCCAATTTATAGACTTTCGACGCTCGAAAATCCCCTAAGCGAGAGAAAAAATGGCCACCGAAAAAAACAAAAACAAGGCTACACGACCCCTAAGCATGCAAAACACCGCCAAGCACATACGCCTTTTACACAGAACTGAACTAGCTACTAAATACACTATGCGCACCAAAAGGCCATCAGCGCAAACCTTGCAATGAGCGCCAAAGGAGCTCTGATAACCAAAAATACACCAACCAAGATGCTCGCAATGAGCATCCAAGATACTCACACAACCGAAAGACTTATTTTGTCTAGCAAACAGCATTAACTGCCTTACCATTCTAGTTGCTAGTCTATAATAAAAGTGCGTGCCTCACAGGCTATCAGTGCACTGGCCAGTTGCTTGCCTTAGTACCGATCCATGGGAGACTTCACAGAGCTTCCCCAGCACAAGCTGCTACATCCAGGCTCTCAGTGTTGTGTCAATCATCCCATGTGACCAATGAGCAGTGCAGCCTCTGTCCCTCCCACAAGCAGAGCAAAGGCACAGGGAAAGTGTGTGTAATTATATTTATATATATATATATATATATATATATATATATATATATGTGTTACACACACATACACAGTTGTGCTCAAAAGTTTGCATACCCTGGCAGAAATTGTTAAATTTTGGCAGACAATTTGCATGCTTCTGCGTGACGCCTGTGCATGCGACGCTCTTGGATTTTCCATCATGACACAAGGCCAAGTTGACCCTGCAGTGGTTACGGCAAAAAAAGGTGAAGGTTCTGGACCTTAATATCATCGAGACACTCTGGGGAGATCTCAAACGTGCGGTTCATTAAGACGACCAAAGACTTTGCATGACCTGGAGGCATTTTGCCAAGACGAATGGGCAGCTATACAACCTGCAAGAACTAGGGGCCTCATAGACAACTATTACAAAAGATTGCACGCTGTCATTGATGCTAAAGGGGGCAATACACAGTATTAAGAACTAAGGGTATGCAAACTTTTGATCTGCTACCATTATAATTTAAAAAGGAGCCAAACAAGTATGTGATAATAAATGGCTTCATGTGATCACTATCCTTCAATAAAAGACTTTTTTGCATGATCAGGCATATTTTCAAAATAAATGCCAAACTTTCACAAGGGTATGCAGGCTTTTGAGCACAACTGTATATGTGTACATATATATACAGTATATATATATATATATATATATATATATATATATTAAAACACATAGACATACATCTATATTTATAGAGAAAGAAGGAAAATAGTGAGAAAGAGAAGCAAGTGCATATATATATATATATATATATATAGTGACAAGGATGGCCGTTTGCCACAGGAATTCTTTATGACAAAAGTTTCCGCAATACAGATTTATGATGCAGTAGACTTGTTTATTAATAGGTCTCATAAAACAAGGATTAGAAGTAGAAAAATGAAAAAAAAAATCCACATATACGTTTCTTACACCCTGACTACACCCGGGCAGCTTCTCTGCTCCGAAGAAATTATATTTCATAAAGAAAACAAACCTATTAGTAGTTCTTCAGGAGTTAACTCCGTCACTCCTGTCAAGAACTCTTTACACTTTACTTGGCACCATCCTCTAGGGGGCAAACGGTCACACACCCTCCCCCTCAGTTCAACATGAAGTTGAGCGACATGCCGAGAGGCCGGAAATTCGGTACACGGCAACCACATGGCGTAGATGGCACTGTAGTTCCAGGCCAATACACTGGAGCCTCGCTTTCCGTAGAATCGTTCCCCCGACAGGACCGCTCCATCATGCATATCCGACCTCCCCGGGGCCAACTGCATCAAGACTTCAGGCAGTGCCTGGAGGGCCACTCATGGATCCTTCTTCTCTTGATGTCCGGAATTCTCCTCGTTGCTTTGGCACCAATGGGACTTTCTTATATCCGCCGATGCTAGCGCTCTTGCAGTCGTCTCAGCCTCCATGTCTTCGTTCTTCACTCTGGCAATTCTGCCTACTTCTCTGTGCCATTTTTGGTCTTCGACAAAACATTGCGGGTAGGGCACTGACCCGCCCGTCTCTGCGAGTGCCCTCCTCCAGGGACCCTTGACAAGTATTCTTCGTACTTCCGTAGGAAAATTTGTTTCTTCATACGTTCCCTTCCCTGGGGGTAAATCACAGACAACCTCAGTTTCTGTTACCTTGTCTTCCACCTGATTTCGCTTTTGCTGCAGAACCTTCATCCCTCTCTCGCGGATATACTTTAACCTTTTCGTAGCATGAATGAAAGGCCCAAGGTTTGCAGATTCACTCTCTGGCTTGGAGAGTGGCGTCTCTTGGTCTGTGCCAAGTCACTCTGGGAGCATTCATGCCTCACCTGCAGTCCGAGAGACTGGGACTGGAGTTGCCTTAATTCGGCCTCTTCACGCATGGCTTTCTTTTGTTCTGTTAGCCCTTCTGTTAAACATTCATTCTTTTCCAGAAGTTTCTCAACCCTTCTTCTGGTCTTCTCCATCTTCTGAGTGTTGACTATTGTCTCTCTCTCAAGCTCTTTCACCTCACTCAGTAACTCCTTTGAGACAACACAATGTGGGTTAGTGTCGGACTCCAATGGCAGCTGACCTCCTGCTATTGCTCGGGGTAACTCTCGGAAAAGCTCTGTGACACCTTGAGCTTGTTGGGCCCCCTTTCGCAACACTTTCTGTAGGGTCTCCGATTCTCCTTCTTTCGATGCTTCGACCTCACTGTCATCACCTGGGTCATCCCGACCTTCACTACGGAACCGCAACTTGGGTGGCCTCTCTTCCCACTCCCCTTCACAGCCGACTCCATCACTCTGCAATCGGTCCTGGGTCAGCGGTTCACAAGGATAGACAACCCGGCTCTCTCTCTTCCAGGTGCTCCAATTGTCTGGCTGATTATTCTCACCAAGAGGTGTTCGATTCATATGGCCATCTTGTTTCTGTTCAGGTACATAGTCCTTTGTAAACTCCAGAAGCATGCCTTCTCTCAGGGTAGCTCCTAGCCCTTTGACTTGCAACTCAACCGTCTCATGGTTCGAACCGGGCATCCTCGATATCATGGTGCCGCCTCTCTATCTCCGTCAGGACGAATCTCTCAAACTTTTGATGTTGCTGGAACGTCTCTCGCGGTACAGCAACTTCAGGCTTAGGCTCAACCCATAGGCCAGTACACATCTTAGAAGCCTGTATAATTTTCTATTTCTTAAGAAAGCTTGCGTTTTCAGCATCCTCAGCTTTCACTCATAATTCATCTTCTTTTAACTGCTTCTCTTCATCTTTGCTCTGTTTTCCTGCTTGCTTTGCCTCCAAGGTTTCCAGCGTTTCATCTTTCTTTACTCCCTTCAGCTGTATTTTTTCTCCTTTAACCTGTAAATTCAGTTCTCTCTGCTGACACTGAATTTCTGGCTGTATATCCAGAGGAAGGACTTCCTCACTATTTTTCTTCAGGTCCTCCCTGGATCTCTCTGGCAGCTCCACCACCGTTTCTTCCTCCTTCTGTTTCTCGTGTACAGGCTCCTTCACTATGCCATACATATGAACTTTCTTTGGACATAGCTCTGTGTGCAACACAGCGTCTGGTGTATAACGCTCCTGAAGATCATGATTGGTCTCTTCTGGACACGCATCACCCTGTTCCAACCGTATCTCCATATCACACAGATCGTTCATCCTCTGCTCTTGTGGACTATGCATCAGCATCTTCTTTGCTATGAGAGCGGTTTTACTCTCTGCCTCTTGTAGCTGAAAGTGTAGATCTTTTACTTGGCTTTGCCAAGTTGGTTTTTCCTGCTCCCAGTAGAGATGCTCCTCCTTTAACATGCATTCTATCCTCTTTTTGACATCTTGCGATTTCTTTGCTTTCTCCTCAGACATCTCTGGTGCCTCTCTCTTAGAAAAGTCACTCATCCTCTGAGGTAAATGTTTAGGAAGTACATTTTGCTTTATCTGTTCGCCACTGGGCAGCAGCTTCTTCATATCTTTCTCAATTGTGTTATACTTGGGCAGACTCTTCCTCTGCTCCCAAATAGACATCTGTGTCTTCTTCCTAGAGGACTCTCTGTTGTCCTCACGCGCAGTCTTCCTTCTCCATTCAGGAAGATAATCCGGTATCATCCTGATACCCTTAATTTTCATAGCAACTTGCCTTCCTTCCCTTGTAGGCTTTTCCAGTCCCCCTGGCATAGGGTTCATCTGTACGTCTTGCTTTATTGGTTTCTTGTCTTGGCTCTCCTTGTCCATAGCACTTTGTTTTACTGCGACCTGAGACAAAGTGCTCCCGGGATACTTTACATTTCCTTTAGGATCTATCTCCATATACTGCTTCTTCGGTCCTCTCAGGGATGGGGTTTTGTCTTTCATCCTCTGAATCTTCAGACTCTTTTTGTCCTTATCTTTCCCTTGAATAAGGTTTCCAGTTTCTTCATCATTTTCAGGACCCTCTTCCTTAGTAAGAACACTGGCTACATTTATCCATTTGATCTTTCCTTTCTCTGGGTCAGAGATCTTTCTTTCTCTCGTACGCTCCACCTCAGGAGCTTTCACCAAGGACAGGCGACTGTATCTGTTTAGGTTTCTTATGGAGGCTTCTAGATTGCTCTTACCCATAAGGTTGGTACATTGGGTTAGATTAAGATCACCACCAATGACCTGTTCAGCATGTTTCTTACTGAGGCTGGTTTTGCACTCAGTCAGTGACAACACTTTGTCCTTTTTCCCTTGACCTTTGCTCACGTTTGTGGCTGCATTTATCTCACTGGGCTCGTGCACCATCTCAGCAGTCACTTTTGCTTTCTCTGCCATCTCTGCAGAGCTCTCTGCGGTGCTATCTGCGGCGCCCTCTGCGGTCTCTGTAAAGCCTTCTGCGGCGCCCTCTGCGGTCTCTGTGGAGCCTTCTGCGGTGCCCTCTGCGGTATCTGTGGAGCCCTCTGCCGTCTCACTCGCAGCTCCTGCCATCTCACTCGCAGCTCCTGCCGTCTCACTCATGGCACTGAACCTGGTGGCTTTTTCCACTCTCTCTTTCTCCTTGTTTACTTCTAGGTCAGGTTTGGTTTGCCTTCCCTTAATAGGGAAACTGTATTTTATACTTGAACAGACAAGTATGTCTCTTGGGTAGCGATAAGCCTGTCTATCGAAAAAATTCCAGGGGTGCGCTCTCTGTACCTGGACACCCTGGTTAACTCCAACGCGGCCAAGGATTTCCGCTTTCAGGTCATCATAGTTCATCACCTTTTCTTCATCCATGTATAGGTAAGCTTTCTGAGCTTCACCTGTCAAATACGGGGCAAGGAGTCTCACCCAGTACCTTTTGTGCCACGCCTCCCTTATGGCTGTCCTTTCAAAAATGGTGAGGTATATTAACACATCATCATCAGTCAATTTTAGGAGAAGTTCATCAGCTCTAACTCTTGCTGCATCTTCCATTCGTTTCTCCAGGTTAGCTTGTGTCTGAGCTAACTGGATAGCCCCTTTTCTTTTGCTCTCTTGTTGAGCAGCTACAGCCTGCTTCAAGGCTTTTAACATGTCCTCCATGTTGCGCTGTGGGTTGTCTTCTTAATCACAGACAAAAGGAATCCCACTTCTGGCACCAGTGTGACAAGGATGGCCGTTTGCCACAGGAATTCTTTATGACAAAAGGTTCCGCAATACAGATTTATGATGCAGTAGACTTGTTTATTAATAGGGCTCATAAACAAGGATTAGAAGTAGAAAAATGAAAAAAAAAAATCTACATATACGTTTCTTACTAAACACAGGAACACCCTGACTACACCTGGGCAGCTTCTCTGCTCCAGAGAAATTATATTTCATAAAGAAAACAAACAGTCTATTATAGTGCCACCCTGTGGCCAGGATACAAATAGTCTCTTATTTGATCAGAAGTCTTTTCCACATCTTTAACTAAGGAACAGTGGATGAAGCATAGGGCTCACCAGTCTCTCCCATATGCTTCAGTCTGTAGCACAGCTCTCTCAAGACTTGTATCCAACAAGTACTTGACACCAGGATTTCCACAATGAGCCTGCAGGGCTGGCTTTGCTCCGACAGCAGCTTTACTTTGTTATCTGTGTGAGAAAACTTTCACACAAGCTTCTCTTAAAGCAGTCCAACCAGCTGACAGAGTTCTCTTATTAGCTGCAACTCCCAGACTCCTCACCGGCATAGACCTCTTCTCTTTTTAGGCTACTCTGCCTGGGAATCCTCCTCAGTCTGTCATTCACTTACTTGGTGCTTTTGTAGCTTCACCTCCTGACGGTGTAATTGCTCTGACCGCTCTGTTAGTCCAGAGACTAGACAGCACACACTTCTTTCTGTCATCCAAAACTGTCAGCCACAGTAAAACAAGATTTTCTCATTCAGGTTTTGCTTTTAAAGTCCAGTATGCAGATCCACACAGGATCAGCCAGCAAGCTCCTCTCTTGTGGCTTGCTCTGGCTGCTAGCAGCAGCAGCACACAACTTAGGCCAGAGTCTAATGAGCCACCCCTTCCATGTCTGCTTTCCAGGCTTTAAAGTGAAACTGCACCTGCACCAATTAGTAGTTCTTCAGGAGTTAACTACGTCACTCCTGTCAAGAACTCTTACACTTTACTTGGCACCATCCTCTAGGGGGCAAACAGTCACAATATATATATATATATATATATATATATATATATATATCATATATATAGTTGTGAGCGTACGAGTTGTTGCTAACGCTGCGGGCTCGCGTAGCGAGTCGCGGGCCTCGCGTAGCGAGGGCCGCTGCTCGCGCAGCGAGACGCGGGCCTCGCGTAGCGAGCCCGCGGCCCTCGCAAAGCGAGGGCACTGTGCCAGGTTCTCAGTTGCTGGCTTGGAGTGCCGCAGGCGCTCCATGCCAGCACCTGAGGACCTCGCAAAGCGAGGTCTTCAGTTGCAGCAACTGCGACCCTTGCAAAATTTCACAAAAAGGTCACGTCGCAACACATTACGACACTCGCAAACAACATACGACACATGTTCACACACATTACGACACTCGCAAACAACATACGACACACGTTCACACACATTACGGCCTCGCAACACTCGGACGCAACTCGCGAACATTACAAAATTAAAAACACAATACATACACACAGCACATACATAAAAACCTTACTTACACAAACAGGAAGCACCCAGGACCTCAAAAATGCAACTTACAACTTAATTGCACTCAAAATAAAAGAGTTTAGACACTAAATAATTTGTTAAGCGACACAAAAAATGGCCGACGAATAAAACGAAAACGAGGCTACACACGCAAACACCATACGAGACACGTTACCACACATTACGACTTCGCAAACATCGGACGCAACACGCCGACATACAAACATTTAAAACTTAAGAAAGACACACAACAAACACATAAAAAGCTTACCTACAGCAAGAGGAACCAGCCAGCACCTCAAAAAAACAAGTTACACCTACATTTAAATCAAAATAAAACACTTTAGACACTAATACCATCGCTAAGCGACAGAAAAAATGGCCGACGAACAAAACGAAAACGAGGCTTCAGACGTAACTACACTACACTTACTCGCAATAATGAAACACATACTATGCGGAACGTATCACAATCATATTAAACACCATTTTGAACAGTAATACGCAGAAAATGGCGGATGGAACGCAAATTGTAAGCTGGAACGCAAATAGCGCATGCGTATTGCGTTCTAACGGTCTCACTTTCCAGAACTTTCTACAAGTTTATAAATACTGCCTATTTCAAACAAAAAAATACATTTCTCCTCAGGTGATCAACGGAGTGACTTCTGAGATAACTGCTGCTTTTATTCGAGAAGACAATTCTTTACTAATTTACTACTTTGCATTGCAAATTACAACTGAGAGGTAAGCTATAATATATTACATTTTATTATCAGGACAGGTCAAACAAATAAGAAAAAAAAATAGGATTTATGTAGTGACATATATGGCACATTTATGTGTATAGGCTCAAAAAAAAAATACGGTTCATTTAACAAAACAACAAAAAAACATAATTCAATATTAAACAGAGGTTTATGTATAGTGACATGTGACACGCACATATATGTCTATAATGTATAGTGACATCTGACACGCACATATATGTATAGAATGTATAGTGACATGTCACACGCACATTTATGTGTATTGCCCCTGCATAGTGACATGTGACACGGACATATATGTGTATCATGTATATTGACATGTGACACACACATTTATGTGTACTGCCCCTTCATAGTGACATGTGACACGGACATATATGTGTATAATGTATAGTGACATGTGACACGCAGATTTCTGTGTATTGCCCCTTTAGAGTGACATGTGACACGGACATATATGTGTATAATGTATAGTGACATGTCACACGCACATTTATGTGTATTGCCACTGCAACAAAATTAGCTTAAAACAAAATCAGTAAACAACTACATTTAAATGACATTATATGTCATGTATACTGATATGTCACACGCACATATATGTGTATCATCTATAGTTACATCTCACACACACACATTTATGTGTGTTGGAAAAAAAAATATAAGGTTAATTTAACCATTTAAATATGAGTCATGTATACTGATATGTCACACGTACACAAAATAATTACATTAAACTATGGAATGTGCTTCATGTATGTGACATATGTGTGTAGCCCCCAACAAAAAATAAGGTCAATTGAAAAAAATTACAGAAGTATATTTAAATGACATTCATTTACTGCAATTCAATAGATCATATAAAGCTGAATCTTTTTATTTCTTTTAATATTCAAACAGACTCTGCATCAACAGTGTCTCTCAACAATTTGCACCGTGCACTGTGAAGCACAATCCCTTTTAAAGAACACCAACAAAGAAGAAGAGGTAAGATACAACAAGACATTACATGCTCAAAAGGCCATGCTTTGCTAGATGAAAAATTATAAATATACAAATAACTATTTCACTTTCTTTTTCAAACAGACACTACAAGAAGACCGGCGGATTAAGATTGGCAGGAGGGGACCGTCTGTCATTCCAAACTTCAATCAAGGTAAAGTATTAAGTATAAACAAGAAAGAACCATGAGCCTTATTCAATTGCGACTTCCTCAATTGAATAGGGCTCTATATAAGCACATAACATATTTTTTATACAGAACTTTTTAGTTACTGAACTTCTAACCACAATCAAGGTTTTCAATAACTAAAAACTTTGCTCAATAAATATGTTATGTGCTTATATAGAGCCCTCTTCAATTGCCAAAATTGCAATTCAATGAGGACCTATATATCTTTAATGGCCAAGGGCCTCACTCAAATGTGATTTGCCCATTTCAATAGGGCTCTATATAAGCACAGAGCATATTTTTTAAAGGAACTTTTTATTTTGTGAACACGTTGCTTTTGGATACAAGTTCACTAAATACAAAATTCCGTAAAAAAATATGCTCTGTGCTGATATTGAGCTCTATTCCATTGGCCAAAACACAATTGAATGAGGAACTCACAATATAACAAATGCAGTAACCAAAGGCCCTCATTCAATTGCTATTTTGGACAATTAAATATGGCTATAAATAAGCACTTTTAGGCCCTTATTCTATTTTAACAAATATATGTGATGTGCTTATTTACAACCCTATTCAATTTTCAACATTGCAATTCAATGACGGCCTTAGAGTACTATTACATTGTAAAAAATGCAATTGAATGAGGGGCAAACTATGCAACATATGGTACACACAAAGGCCCTCATTCAATTGCAATTTGCCCAATTGAATAGGGCTCTAAATAACAACATAACAATTTTTTTAAAAGAAGTTTTTAGTTACCAAAATAAAGTTTTTAAATGACTAAAAACTTCTTTAAAAAAATATGCCATGTGCTTATTTAGGGCACGATTCAATTAGCCAAATCGCAATTGAATGAGACACAAACTGCTACACACAAAACAGAATTTCTTATTCAATGTTTAACAACCTATAAGCCTTACAAAGAAGCAAAAATAAGAATAACAAAAGTGTTGCGCACCTAATAGCATTGTACAAAAAATCACACAAACTCATAGGAAACTACATTAACATTCTTCTTTAATGTTTAACAACCTATAACCAGTACAATCAAGAATAAATAACTTTTGCACAAGTGGTGCGCACCAAACAGGATTGTCAAAAACTAACACAAACACATAGCAAACTACATTAATTATATTATTTCATGTTTCACTAACTATAAGCATCCCAATAAAGGTTAAATAAGTATACCACAAGTGGTGTGCACAAAACAGGATTGTACAAAAAATAACATAAACACATAGCAAAATAAATTTATATTCTTATTTAATATATCACAACCCACAATCCTTACTAAGAACCTTAAATAAGAATAACAAAAGTCGTGGGATTGTACAGAAAGTAAAAAAAAAAAAAGATAGAAAAAAATAACCATAACTGATACAATACAGCCAAATTCATAAATTTTTAAATTATTTAAAAGACATTTCACTCAAACAACATTTTCTATTTTATATTACAACAGATACTGCGTGAAGACAATCGGACGAGGACTTTCTACACAGGAACGGACCATCGGACGAGGACTCGGACCAGACCAGCAGACGAGGAATTTCAACACAGGACCAGACCAGCATACGAGGAATTTCAACACAGGACCAGACCATCGGACGAGGACTTTCACCAAAGGACCACAACATCGGACGAGGGCTATCGCCACAGGACCACAACATCGGACGAGGGCTATCGCCACAGGACCACACCATCGGACGAGGACTTCCAACAGAGGACCACACCATTGGACAACGATTTTGAACCGAGGACCAACAAACATTCGGATTTAAATCACACTTCAACCAAGGTAAAGTATAATAAGTACTAAAGTATAAAACTAAAGAAACTGCTTTCAGTTGCATCCGTGTCAACAGAAAAATAAAAAAATTAATTTACTATCTCCCTTATTTTATTTAAATTGCTACTATGCAATACATAGCTCAATAACCACATCACTTTTTTTTTTAGCAAATAAGTTTTGCAGTGGTAAATATCTATCCACAAACAACATTTTTAATAAATAAAACCATTATTTTAAAAAAATATGTTACATGGTTATTTACAGCAGTATTCCATTGGCCAAATTCTTAGCCAGTGAGGACAGGAATTATAAATTTAACTAAATATAAATGATACATTAATGATTTGCCTTTTATTTCACCAATTGTGCACAAGAATCTTTAACAGGAATTACAAATTAAAATATACACAATTACATTTATTTTTTTTCCTTTACAGATTAATATGGCTGATAACGAGACCAAAGAAGAGAAGAAAAGACGTCAAACTAGAGAAAGACAAGAGAGATGGGCCGCCCAGCAGACACCGGAGGAGAAAGAAATTCGACGAGAAAAAGAACGCAAAAGACTTGCAAATAAAAGAATATCAGCTGCAAAAATGAAAGATACAACCAAAAAAAATAAAAAGATAATAAAGCATTTACAAACTGTTCCTAAAACATCAGATGACATTTTACAAGATACCAGTCAAGACAGACCAAAAAAAGCAACTACAAAAACAAAGCATTTACAAACTCTTACTAAAAACTTACAGGACATTTCAACCAAACAAGGACAACATATACCAAGAAAATCCACGAAAAAAACTAAACATTTAGAACCTGTTGTTGAAACATTTCATGACTTTTCATCTGATGAATATGAAAGTCAACATCCGATATGCTTTGCAAATTGTCCTTTACTGAAGTCTTTAGCAGTAGAGGTTCATAGTTGTGGGGACATGACTACTCAATGTCAATTTTGTGAGGCTTATTATTTTAAACAGGAGAGACCCAGAGATGGACAATTTATTAGTTGTTGTCAAAAAGGAAAGTTCAAACTTCCAGAAAGGAAACAATTTCCAACCTATTTACAAAATATTATGACTGAACCTACTTTTCCAAATTACAAAAATTTTAAGACAAACATAAGATCCTACAATAGTGCCATATCATTTGCATCTATGGGGGCAACATTGGCTGCTAATGTACCAGGACATGGTCCTTACTGTTTTAAAGTCCAAGGACAAATTTATCATCGGACTTCACATTTACATCCAGAGGAAGGAGAGCAAAGAAAATTTGCTCAACTATATGTCCTAGATACAATGGAAGCTGTTGACCAACGTATGCAGATGGAAGAAAATAAAAAATGCTTACCCAGTGTTTTTATAGAGCTAAATAACATTATGGACAACAATCCCTA
The DNA here is from genome assembly GCA_027410445.1 of Discoglossus pictus. NCBI lineage: Eukaryota > Metazoa > Chordata > Amphibia > Anura > Alytidae > Discoglossus > Discoglossus pictus. The sequence goes on along the minus strand of CM050163.1, from coordinate 302,185,564 downwards.
CAGTAAAGCTTACAAAAAATTGGCAGAAGTAGAAAATGAACAACTACTTCATGCACAAAGGCATCAATTACCCATGCCAAAGGTTAATATGGTGCTTAAAAGAGACAGACATACTGATAAACGTTGTTATAACTTGCCAACATCAAATGAGGTTGCAATGGTCTTTCAGAATGATGAAGGAGAACCACCATTTCAAAGAGACATTAGAGTATATCCCAGAAATGAGGAGCAACCATTTATTAATATTAATATCTTAAGTCCAAATTTAGATCCAATGACATATCCCATCTTTTTCCCACATGGAGAAGCAGGTTGGCAACCAAAATTAACCCTTCCCAGTTACCCAAATGCTAAAGCCAGAATCCGAAATAATGTTTCTATGCTTGAATTTAAAGTAGCTCAAATTGCCATTCGCAATGTATTTAATCCAATTTTATGTGGTGGGAAACTAACACAACAATGGATTATTGATTCATATTTGCAACTTGAGGCAAATAATTTAAACTTTATAAAATATCAACAAGATAAACTACGTGTAGAACAATATTGTGGACTCATGGACTATGTTGCTGACGTGGCTACAAGCAGAGACATGACAGCTGGCAAAGCCATCATTTTACCATCTTCCTTTCAAGGATCTCCTCGAAATATGAGAGAAAGATACAATGATGCTATGGCTATTGTGACAAAATTTGGAAAACAAGATTTATTTGTGACATTTACATGTAATCCACAATGGCCAGAAATTAATCAAAATCTACTTCTTGGACAAAGTGCTTCAGATCGACCAGATTTAGTAGCCAGAGTTTTTAAGATTAAATTAAATGAATTAATACGTGACTTCACTATAAATCAGTTATTTGGCAAATGTCTTGCTTATGTATATACCATTGAATTTCAAAAAAGAGGCCTTCCACATGCACATCTTCTAATAATACTTCAAGAAAAAGATAAATTAGATACTTCGGACAAAGTGGATGCAGTCATTGTTGCTGAACTACCAGATCCAGAACTATATGGTAGACTATATGAGATTGTTACTCATCGCATGATTCATGGACCCTGTGGTGACCTTAATCCACAATCACCATGTATGGAAAATAATAAATGTTCCAAAGAATTTCCAAAAGATTATAGAGACAAAACCTATGCCAATTGTGATGGATATCCACTTTATAAAAGAAGAGAAGGAGATAGTGCCATTATTCGTGGAAAAAAAGTGGACAATAGATATGTAGTACCCTACAATCCACATTTACTCATGAAGTACAACGCCCACATCAACGTAGAAGCCTGCACTTCCATCAAATCCATTAAATATGTCTACAAATATATTTACAAAGGTTACGATGCAGCTACTGTAGTCGTCAAAAGTGCAGACAACCCTGAAAGTAGTGAGTTAGTACATGATGAACTTGCATCTCATGTAGATGCTCGCTATGTCAGTGCGCCAGAAGCTATGTGGCGGCTTTTAAAATTTGAAATGCATGATAGATCACATGCAGTATATAGGTTAGCAGTACATTTGCCACAACGACATTTAGTCTATTTCCATGCTGGAAATGAAATGAATGCATTGGCCCAAAGTGAAGATCGTCACACTACACTAACTGCATGGTTTGCATTAAATTCCACTGATGCTGAAGCAACACAATACTTATATATTGAAATTCCATATCACTATGTTTTTGTGAATGGATTATGGAGAGCAAGAAAAACCAGAGGCAATAAAATAATTCCACGAATTTACACAGTCAGTCCAAGAGATGTTGAACGTTTTTGCTTACGGATATTACTTTTAAATGTTCCAGGAGCACAAAGTTTTGAACAATTAAGAACTGTTAATGACATTGTATATGAATCCTTCCATTTAGCTGCAAGACATAGAAACTTACTCGCTGATGATACAGAGTGGGAAAGATGTTTAGAAGAAGCAGCACAATGTCAAATGCCACGACAGATGAGAGAACAATTTGCTTTTATTTGTATCTTCTCAAATGCTCCAAATGCATTAGCTTTGTGGGAGACTTTTAAAAGTAATATGGCTGAAGACTTTATGCGACGATACAATGAACCCATTGCACACTTAAAAGCGTTAATGGAAATTCAAGAAGTCTTTTTAACTCATGGATTAAGTTGTGCAAGTTTTAATTTGCCTGATCCAGGTCTTATAGATGACATTAACTTTGAAGACTATGACATTCAACTACAAGCAGAAAGAACAGAAGAAATACTTGCAACTTTAAATACACTACAATTGCAAGCATTTCATGCCATTAAAAATGCTATAGATGATGACATGGTGACAGAGCGTTATTTCTATCTTGATGGACCTGGCGGATCAGGGAAAACATATTTGTACAATTTATTAATGAGTTCAGTACGAGCACAAGGAAAAATAGCAATGGCGTTTGCCACTACTGGAATTGCTGCACTTTTATTAGAAGGTGGAAGAACTGTTCATAGTGGATTTAAACTGCCAGTGCCTATTTTAGAAAATTCTGTGTCAGATATTCGCATGACATCCTTACAAGCAAAGAAATTGAAGAAATGTAAATTAATTATAATAGATGAGGCCACAATGATGTCATGCTATGCCCTCCAATGTATTGACCGTTTGCTTCGTGAAGTCATGGATAATATTTTTCCATTTGGTGGAAAGGTAATGTTGTTGGGTGGCGATTTTAGACAAACATTACCTGTCGTTGTACATGGAAATCGAACAGACATTATTGAAACATGTATAAAGTCAAGTACAGTATGGAAACATTTTACCCATCTTCAACTGCAACAAAATATGAGATCAGAAGGCCAAACTGATTTCAATGATTGGCTTATTAAAATTGGAGAAGGCAGAACAGAATAAATACTACATTTACCTGACGACACTGTAGAGATCCCACCTCATATGATTTGTCAACAAGATATTATATCGGCTATATTTGAAGGGAGCATAAATAACGAAGAATATTCCGAGCTTGCCAACCAAGTTATACTGACGTGTAAAAATAAAGATGCATTAATACTCAATAATGAAATCTTAAAAAAAATGAATGCACCACAAAGAAATTATCACAGTGCTGATTCTGTACTTGCTGATGGCAATGAAAGTCAGGCAAACTTTTCAACTGAATTCATTAACTCTTTAACTCCTTCTGGAATGCCACCACATATTTTGCAGCTAAAGAAAGGTGCAATTATCATGTTACTGCGAAATATGAACCCCAAAAAAGGCCTATGCAATGGCACAAGATTAATTGTTCAACAATTAAAGGACCATTTTATAGATGCTGAAATTTTAACTGGGACCCATAAAGGAGAGAGAGTTTTCATACCAAGAATAGATTTAGCACCAAGTGAAAGTAGTCTCCCTTTTATACTTCAAAGAAGACAATTTCCCATTATTATGGCATTTGCCATGACCATTAATAAATCACAAGGTCAAACTTTCAAATCTGTGGGTATTTACTTGGAAGAACCAGTTTTTGCACATGGTCAATTGTACGTTGCGTTGTCACGCTGCAAAAATCCACAGGCTATTAAAGTTTACATTGAAAACAATGAAAGTCAAGGTGATTTATTAGAAGATGGACGTATTTTTACTAAAAAACATTGTCTACTATGAAGTACTATAACTTTGCAGGATACAAACTAAAGCCATGTAAACATTTTGGAAAAACATTCAAAAATACAAAACAATTGGTTGTTTAATTCAGTCATAATTAATGGAAGTCATGTTTATGGATAATTCGCCTCACAAAATACTTGCCTTGCATTTCTATGAAAAATTATGTTAAAATGTTAAATCACTACGTTAATGTTTCTAATGTTACACGTTTAAAAACAATATTTTCAAGTTATTTCATTCAACATATTACAAAGTTCATGTTAAGAGCTCAAGCACCTTTTAAGTCACAATGTAAATAGTCTCTGTTATCTTAAGATTACTACCTACATTAATGTTTATCGCCAGTTTATGTGCTCAGTAATGAATTACTTTAATTACGTATGGTTTAAGGAGAGTTTTTACTGTATGCCTTCCTCTACATTCAATGTATATTAAACTTAACAATTATTCTGATACAAATTGCATGTTAATACTGATTAATTTAAAGTTAAAATGTTTTTACATTCAAATGTTAATACTTTTAATTCAAAATTATGTTACAAAATGTATTTACTATGTTCCTGTTTATAATGTTCAAAATTAGACAAATGTTTTGCAAAAATTCCAAAGTTACATAAAAAATGAAGTTCAATTTTAAAAATATATACTTTCAAGGTTATTGCTTACATATATTTTAAACTTCATGTTAAAATTCGGCACGTTTCAAAAAGTCTTTTTACTTTTTACTTTTCTCTGGATTCTATGGGCCTCATTCAATTGCGATTTGGCCAATTGAATAGGGCTCTAAATAAGCACATAACATATGTTTTTTAAAGAAGTTTTTAGTTAGTGAAAACCTTGCTTTTGGATAGATGGTTACTAATTAAAAACGTATTTAAAAAAAATATGTTATGTGCTTATTTAGAGCCCTATTCAATTGGCCAAATCGCAATTGAATGAGGGCCTATGTATATTAAAGTGAACTATTCTTCAGATACAAATTGCATTTTAAAAAACCATTACATCAACGTTTTACAAAAATACATGTTCATATCACAATACTTACAAGGGTCAAAAATATATTTAAATAACTAAACAACTTTCCAAACATATACATCTCATTGCCGTCATTTTTTGACGGGCAAGTCGCTAGTATATATATATTAGCGTCTTGCCCGTCAAAAAAGGACCTCATTGGGTCCTCTGTATATAGGGGCTCTCATAGAGATGCTCCAAATAAACTAGATCTCTGTCACATACTCCTTTTTCCTGGCCTGGGTGTTGAGCTACCCATTGAGCTAATTAAAGCACAGTCTTTGGCTCCAGCCAGGGGATTATCTACATAAACACCTCCATTGTCTTTGTAAATTTGTTTTGTCCTATTGTTTGCCAGATTAAGTTAATCCCATCTGATATGTGCTAGAGATGTGTATTGGAGATTAAGCCTATTAATCTCAGGAAGCTACTGCTAGACCCCATGTGGAGTTTCTCTTGTGATTGCCTGCCACCCACTCACATTGTGTACACCCCCTCTGTATCTATCGCCTATAAATACTGCTGTCATTTAAAAAATAAATCTGTTCACTCAGAGGCATATAGAAATTGTATGTTCTCTGATTATGCGCCTGGTGGCTTCAATACTGAACCTATCTCCATTCTACAAGTAACCTGTCCTGGTCACTACCACAAGAAGATTACTGGGACTCCTGGAAGCGCTGATTACTGATGGAGAGACTCTTGTCGAGATTTCAAAGAACGAGAGTGCTGGTGCCGAGATTTCAAAGAACCCAATGTTCCTTGTGGGTAGATAACCTTTAGTCTATAGCAGGTGGCTCTGGGCTTGTATAGCCCCTACTCTCAGATTGTCACAATCTCTATAATAGATAGGTAAGAATAAGAGAATCTCAATACCTATTGGGTATAAAAATATACCCACAAAAACAAAATAGGTCACTCTAATAATAAAAACAACACCATAAAGATGTATCAAACAGGCTCATCATCCAAACCTATGATTACTATCACGGACACATTTATAGGCTGTAATAAACAAGGGAGACCCAATAGTCATAAACACCAATGCCCAAATTAGGGAACCTCAAAAGTGGTTATTATCTTATACAAAAAAGCATGTGGACAATGTGAGCCAAAAAAATGCCTAGCCTGATACCATTTCATAACACATGTGGCTTTGTCAAAGGCTTTAGCTATACTTAGTATATTTACCTATACTGAGCATATTCTCAGTATAGGTAAATCCTTTGACAAGCCATGAGGCGAAACGGCTATCAGGCTAGGCATTTTTGTGGGTCAAATCCATTTCTTCACTAGTTTTCCCAAAACAAGTAAACACACACATGCGCTGGGGGATCATGTGGGAACTCTGTTTCCAAATTTATATTTGTTAATAGCTGCCCTAACATGAAATACATGTTTTAGGTTTTATTGCTCTATTCTCAGTGATTCTAAGAATTCTCATTTCTATTTCTAAGTATGGCATTACTCCCCTCCATAAAATCTTCCTTGCTCTGTCACAAGTAGTGTATTTATGCACGGTATAGCACATACTGAGAGAAAAGAAGGGTACTTCAAGTTGTGAATTCAGTGCTGTACAACAGCGTGTACATATTAGCAGTGACATTTCTATCTGTAAGTGTACCTTACAAGCTCTGGCATATATCACATATTAAGTTGTTGGTGTTGGTCCCGTTTGCAATGTCCGTCACGCAATGTTAACTAACATCGCAAACGTGACCAACAAACCCGTAAATCCAGGGCCTGAGGCGCTCATCGCGAGGCCCGCAGGGCTCACATCACCCCTGCACTGCAATATGTGCACTCCGGCAAGCACCGCATTCCATACTGCATGATGCGCATTGCGCAGCATAAGCCTCGCATAAACATGGCACCATGGGGGGACTCACAAGCACGTGGACATGCAAGCACGCAGAAGGGAAAGTAGGGGGTGAGAGACATGGGAGGGAGAGACACAGAGGAAGGAGGAAGAGACAGGGGAGAAAGAGGATGTGGAGAGACACAGGGGAGGAAGAGGAGGGGAAAGAGAGACACAGTGGAGGGGGGGAACACACAGGGGAGGATGGGGGAGAGACACAGGGGAGGGAGAGTAGGGGGAGAAGAGACACAAGGGAGGGAATGGAGGGGGAAGAGACACAGGGAGAGGATGGGGGAAAGATACACAGAGGAGGGTGAATAAACACAGGGAAGGGAGGAGGGGGGAAGAGACACATGGGAAGGTGAGAGATACAGGGAAGGGAGAGGGGGAAAGAGACACAAGGGAGGGAGAGGGGGCAAAGAGACACAGGGGAGGGAGAGGGGGGAAATAGACACAGGGGAGGGAGAGGGGGGAAGAAACACGGGAGGGAGAGGGGTAAAGAGACAAAGGGGAGGGAGAGGGGGGAAGAGACAGGGGAGGGAGGGGGGAGACACAGGGGAGGAAGTAGAGGCAATGAGCAATAAGCGCCTTCCATCAAGTAGAGGGAGGAGAGGTAGAGGGGGGGACAGGTTCGCAATGAGCGCCTCCCATCAAGCTCATTGCGAGGCCCATGGTGATCGCTGAAATCGCTCATTGCAAGGCCAGTAAAGTAGAGGGGGTAGAGACTCACAATGAGCACCTCCCGACAAGTAGAAGGGGGTGGAGAGTCTCGCAATGAGCGACAAAGGCGCTCATTGCGAGGCCCTTGAAGAGTGCCAAAGGTGTCATCGCAAGCCCAATAAAGTAGAGGGGGATAAAGTCTTGCAATGAGTGCCTCCCATCAAGTACAGGGTGGGAGAGGTAGAGCGGGGTAGAGGCACTCATCGCAAGGCCAATAAAGTTGAGGGCAGGAGTGGCTCGCAATGAGCGCCAAAGTCGCTGATTGCGAGGCTCGCGATGGGCACCGAAAAGGCGCTTATCGCGAGGCAGGCAGGTTAGAGGGGTGAGAGCCACATAATGTGTGGCAAACACCATTGCCAGGCTTCACTTTTTGTTGCCGACATTTTTGACGGGCAAGTCGCTAGTATATAAATAAACACACATACACTTACAATTCTCTTTCCTTTATATATATATATATATATATATATATATATATATATATATATATATATATAAATATATATAGTAAATAAAAAGTACATCTGTGTTCACATTTGAATGTCTAAAGCAAGCCAAAAAACCTGCTTCCAGCTCAGAGTTCTGGGAAAAACAGTTATTACACTGCATTCTGGGAAGTTGAGCTGGGACACAAAAATGTGCCCACAAATGCCTCGCGCTTCATTCCGTAGCCATTATCAAACATGGCTTCCTCTAAGCTTATGCATGCTTTAATGCAAAGCCAAGGTTGGAACAAACACAGGCTGAGTATCCAATCCATGTACAGCTGTTTCAAGCTTACTGGCTATCACCAGCAAATAGGGCCTCGAGTTATCATTTTGATTGACTGATACAGTCAATAAAACCACCAGTTGCCTGTCCCTTCCCCCTTTCTGTTTCCTGACCCTGGTCACGCTGAGACTGAGAGACCTCCCTGGCTGAATCTACTCACATCTGCTCTGCCTGCCTAACACAGTAAGTCTACCTGCCTGGCACCTACCCTGCCCCTGCCCCTGGCCAAACCAAAACCCCTAGTAGCCCCTAATAAAAGTTAGGGGTGACCAGTTACCCCCAGTCCCCCACTATGCCTGCCTGGCCTGCCAGTGCCACCTACCCAGCCACCCACCAACTACCACCGACGACCCCAGCCATCACCCCCATGTGGCCTGTGCCACCCCCGATCAGGCCTGCCCTATGCTAGCTATGCCATCATGCCACCGCCGGATTACCCCGATCACGGGATCGGGGTAGTCGGGTGGTGAGCGAGGTGGCACAGGCCCACATGGGGGTGATCGGATCACCCCCTTGATGAGGCCTGTGCCACCCCTGATGACCTCCATGTCGCCGCCCTATGCCCCGAGGCCCGATCACCACCACCCCGATGCGGCCTATGCTAGCACCGCCCGATTACCCCGGGTATTCGGGCAGTGAGCGGGGTTGACCAGGCCACATGGGGGTGGATGTTCACCCCCATGAGGCCTGTGCCACCCCTGATCGTGGCCTACGCGGTCCGATGGGCGACCGATGGGCGCCTGAGCGTGACCGACCCCACCCTGGATGAACCAACTACCTACCCCCCCCCCCTATTTTTATTCCATTTTTAGAAGTAACAGGCATGTATATGTGCCTGTCACTTTTAAAGATAAAATAAAAATAAGGGAAGGGGGAAAAAAATACAGTAAAAACATTATTATTACAAGTAAACAGTAAGCAAACACATTGTTAGTACAGTTAGTAACACAACACATTTTATACAAAAATAAACAGCTTTAAACAAACATTAATAAAAAATAAAATAAACAACAGCACATACTTACCTGTAAAATTGACCCCTCCAGCGTTGGCCTTCTGTCCTCTGGATATAGTCATGAAAAATAAATAATCCAATGTTGATTGAAGCCAATGGTCAAATAAAATAATCCAATGTTGATTGAAGCCAATGGTCAAAAAAAAATAAAATAATCCAATGTTGATTGAAGCCAATGGTCAAAATAATCCAATGTTGATTGAAGCCAATGGTCAAATAATCCAATGTTGATTGAAGCCATTGTCCATCCATCCATTCTGGCCCATTGAAAGAGGCCTCCACAAAAAAAAAACGACGCTCTAAAAAAAAAAAACAACAAACTAAAAGAGCTCCTCCTACAAGGAGCCCCTCCCGCGATTAATTGTTTTTTTCCCACGGTCTGCTATATATACTAATTTTTGAAGGACTCTGATTGGCTGAAATGTTTGATTGACATCGATTTCAACCAATGAGAGTCTTTAAAAAATTAGCAAATCAGCAAGCAGGTATGGAAGCCTGTAAGGGTAAAAAAGGTTAGTGTGAACTTGTTTGACCCTGTATGTATTATACATATTACAGGGCTATTTTATGTGATATACATGTTACAGGATAATATCCTGTAACATGTATAGCCAAAAAATAGCACTGTAATATGTATAAAAAATAATGTGTAATAGAAATGCATGAACAATATAATATAACAAGTAATAAAGAACATCAATTAATCAAATAATAAATATCAATTAATATATATTGTTGTATGTATATGTTTATGTATATTTATGTGTATTTTTTATGCGTATATATATATATTTGGATATATATATATATATATATATATATATATATATATATAAAAATTGATATCAATATATCACAATAAATAAATATATATATATATATATATATATATATATCAATTTGATATATATATATATATATATATATATTTATTTATTGTGATATATTGATATCAATTTATATATATATATATATATATATATAGATATATATCAATCAATATATCTATCAATATATCTATCAATATATATATATATATATATATATATATATATATATATATATATATATATATATTACATAGTTACATAGTTGCATAGTTACATAGTTACATGGGGCCTCATTCTATTAGCGGCCGCAGCCGTTGCGGGGCCGCAAGGACCGGCCGCAAGCTAATCGGCTATTCTATTCCCTTACGGCCGGAGGCTCCGGCAGGCTTGCGGCCGGTGCCTTGCTATCTCTTGCGGCCGCTCGCGCCGGAGGAAAGCCTTTGATCTAAAACGGCCGCAAGAGTTTTGCAATTCAATTGCTCCGGGAAACCTCTCTGCAAGGCTAAAAGCGAGCCGCAGCTTACTTGCAGGAAAGAGGTCTCGCTAGCACCAATTAAGCACATAAAATAGCTCAAATAAAGCCATCCTGCACTTTGAGAAGACTATAAAGGGATTTTAGGTGTTAGAAAAAATAGCACATAATTATCCTGTACTCAAATCCGTAAAATATTTTATTTTTAATATCCGTAAAATATCCATGTAAAAAGTCCAGAGTGCTTGGAGCACCTCAGACACACCCACGCCGCAGCCGGAAAATAAACAGTTAATTTGAACTCGGGTTTGGGCAGATGTGCAAGCTTGAGAGTGGGTTACTTTTAATCCTCATGTCCCCCAATATGATCCCTAGCATTTACAGAGCTGTACAGTGCAGGCTTGAATTTATTTTTGAGTTTTTATATTTCACAGCTTACGGCCGGTTCCAAGATATGCAGCCGGCCGTAAAAGGAGATCCTTGCCGCGCCGTATAATAGAATCGCGAGTTAACTGAACCCCCGCAAGGAATCGCAGCCTTACGGCCGATTTACGGCCAGTAATAGAATGAGGCCCATAGTATTTAAGGTTGAAAAAAGGCTTTCAGTCCATCAAGTTCAACCTTTTAAGATCTCCTTTGATCTGCAATATGCGGATTAACTATTAATTCATTAGTTGTTAATTAATTATTAATCAATTATTTAATGTTTTTTTTTTTTTTTTTTTCTTTTTTTATTATTATTAATTAGTCCAGAGGAAGGCAAATAGAAAAAAAATAAAATAAAATAAAACAAGCGAGACTTAGCCAAATGTCTAAAGGGGAAATGTTAAAAATTTGGATCATTACTGTCTCTCTAATTATCCATGATAACCCTGAATACCCTTTTTAATTAGAAATAAATCTAGTCCCCTTTTAAAGTTATCTATCGAATCCGCTGTCACCACCTCCTCTGGTAGAGAATACCACAGATTAACCACCCTTACTGTGAAGAACCCTTTTCTTTCTTTGAGGTGGAATCTTTTTACTTCTAACCTCAAGGGATGTCTTCTTGTCAGTTGAAAACCTCTTGGCACAAAAAGCTCCCCCGACAAATCTTTATACTGACCCTGGATGTATTTATATAAGGTAATCATATCTCCTCTTAGACGCCTTTTTTCTAGAGAAAATAAGTTTAATATTTATATTTATATATTATTTTTTTTTTTTTTTTTTACAATTTGGGCCTATATGGTTCCAATTTGTTAATTATGGTTTTTAAGGTGCGGTTGGGGCCTATATGGTCAAAATTGGTTATTTAAGGTTTTTAAGGTGCGGTTGGGGCCTATATGGTCCCAATTTGTTACTTAGGGTTTTTAAGGTGCGGTTGGGGCCTATATGGTCAAAATTGGTTATTTAAGTTTTTTAAGGTGCGGTTCGGGCCTATATGGTCCCAATTTGTTACTTAGGGTTTTTAAGGTGCGGTTGGGGCCTATATGGTCAAAATTGGTTATTTAAGGTTTTTAAGGTGTGGTTGGGGCCTATATGGTCCCAATTTGTTACTTAGGGTTTTTAAGGTGCGGTTGGGGCCTATATGGTCAAAATTGGTTATTTAAGGTTTTTAAGGTGCGGTTGGGGCCTATATGGTCACACTTGCTCTTTTAAGGTTTTAAACGTTACGGTTTGGGTCTTAAACGTTCTAATGTTTTTTTTGTTTTGTTTTCTATCACTTCCCAGGTGCAAACTATCTATGGAATCAGATTTGTTTGGACTCGTTGGTTGACTTACTGGACGTGAATACCCCGAGAAGGAGAGTCAACTGTTGGTGAGTATATGGTCACACTTGGACTTTTAAGGTTTTTAAGGTGCAGTTGGGGCCTATATGGTCACACTTGGTCTTTTAAGGTTTTAAAAGTTACGGTTTGGGTCTTGAGATTTCTAATGTTTTTTTTGTTGTTTTCTATCACCCCCCAGGTGCAAACTATCTGTGAAAGCAGATTTGTTTGGACTCGTTGGTTGACTTACTGGACGTGAATACCCCGAGAAGGAGAGTCAACTGTTGTTGAGTATCATTGCCTTTAATTTTCTGTCATGTGTATAGGTGCAAATTTGATGTTGATGTAGTCTTGTCACATGAGGGTTTGCAATCTGTAATGTATACCAATTAAATCAACACACTGTTATTTTAAAGTAATTTTGTGACATAATATAAATTAATATACCGTGATCTCTTTTTTTTATTGGTATCAATATCAGAAATGAATACTATTGACTCTCTACTTGTGAAGCCTTTCGGCACCCTAACCTATGAGGAGAAGGTGGAAGTAAAACGGTTAGGAGCTGACCAACCAGAGATAAATCTGCAGCAAATCGCAAGAGATAGAGGGAAGCAATATGTCCGTAATTTCAATACTGAATGGTACAAGAAGAACGACTGGCTTTCTGGAAGCGTTTCTAGGAAGTCCTTATATTGTTTCCCATGCATCCTATTTGGTGGTGACGCTGCTTGGACCAAAACTGGAGTGACTGACGTCAAACATCTAGCTGACAAATTGGCAAAACACAAAAGTTCTAAAGCTCACTTGGATAACAGGATCAAGTTTGAGATGCTTGGACAGGCGAACATTGCTGTTCAACTGGACCAAGGATACCAAGTCAGCATTCAAAAACACAACGAAGAAGTGGCTAAGAACCGGTACATCCTTTCAAAGATAATTGATTGTGTTCGCTTTTGTGACGCTTTTGAACTGGCATTAAGAGGACACGACGAGAGTGAAACATCGCTAAATCCAGGAGTGTTTAGAGGCCTGGTGGATTTGGTTGGCAGTATCGATAGTGCAATGGAACAGCATTTGAAGACTGCAACTGTGTTTAAGGGCACTTCCAAAACCGTGCAGAATGAGCTACTGGACTGCATGCATGAAGTTATAAAGGAAGTGATTCACCAAGAGCTTAAAGAAGCCCAGTTTGTGGCAATCCAAGCGGATGAAACAACCGATATTTCCGCTAGGACACAGTGCGTTGTAGTCTATCGCTACATTGACAAGAAGCATCAAGTGGTGGAAAGATTTGATGGCTTCACGGAAATGAAATCAACGGATGCAGACTCTATTGCTGCTGTTGTGCTGGAAACACTGAATACTGTTCTCCCAGAGCCAGAAGACAAGAAGAAACTCATAGCTCAAAGCTACGATGGTGCCAGTGTGATGCGTGGAGATCAAGGAGGAGTTCAAAGAAAAATAAAAGACGTGTACCCGAACGCACACTACGTCCATTGCTATTACTGAACCTAATAATGGAGAAAGCAGTTTCAAGGATTGGAAGAGTTCGAGTTTTTTTTTCCAACATAGGCGGCATACCATCTTTTTTTTCACGCTCTCCAAAAAGGACTGGAGTTCTGGATGAGGTAGTTGGTAGAAGACTTCCAAGAGGTGCACCAACACGATGGAACTTCAACGTTAGGACCGTGAACGTGATCTACGAGAACAGAGATGCGCTACTTGAGTGTTTCCAGACAATTGAAGCATGTCTAAACTTTGATCCAACATCTATACGGGAAGCCGCAGGTTTCATTGGAATGCTGGAAGACAGGGAGTTCCTTTACTTCCTTAAATTATTTCATTTAATAATGCCACATGTTGACATCCTCTATAGTCAGCTTCAGAAGCGAGACACGGATACTGTTTATATCAAAAAAGTCACAGAAGACTTTGTCGCCAGCATCCAGAAAATCCGTAATTCTGTGGAAGAGATAGAAGCAAGTTTGCCGAGCGATCTAACAGTCAACAGACGGAGTGCGGAGATCTCAACCTTGAGACAACTTTCAAGAGAGGTATGTGACATAGTGCTGGTTCATGCAAAAGAACGTTTTTCATTTTCAAATCACCTAGTCAGTGCCAAACTTGTTCAAAGTGACTTGTATAAAACCCATGACACTTGCTTTCCAACCCAAGCTCTGGAAGACACCGTGCAAGCATATCCAATACTGAAGAAGGAACAATTACGCACTGAGCTGTCACTTCTGTATGGGAAGACAGAGTTTCATACTTGTACAAGTGCTGTTGCTCTGCACAAACTTTTCCATCAATTTAATCTGCAGAATGATTTCACAGAGACAGTAAAATTATTAAGAATCCTGATTACAACACCAATGACTACTGCAGAATCAGAAAGATGCTTCTCAACATTGAAGAGGATAAAAACCTTTTTAAGAAGCACCATGTCCCTGGAGCGGTTGAATGCATTGGCGATGCTCTCAATGGAAAAGCAACTGATTTCCGAGATCCCAGACTTCAATGAAAAAACCATTGAGAAGTTTTCTTCTTTGAAAGATCGCCGTGCAAAATTAAAATACAAGTGATTGAAGCAAAGAAGAATGCATACCCCCAAGGTGTGCAAAGATAAACTGCGTTAAGCAGCACCACCTCACACTACCAAACATAACTAGTGGTAAGTAAAGTATGAACGGTGTGTGGGTGTGCATATGGAAGGAGCTATGAAAGGTGTGTGCATGGTCATTAACAATTGTTGAAGCCTTGGCGTGGTTTGAAGGAATTGGAGGCACTTCCAAGGGTAGCTGTCACTTGTGTACAGGAAGCAAGAATTCCATGTCTGTACAAGTGCTTTTGCTCTGCAGCAACTTTAGCATCAATTTAATCTACATAATTTAACATAGTGAGTGAAGCTATAAGGAATCCTGCTTACAACAACGAAGACTACTAAAGAACCAGAAAGATGCTTCTCCACATTGAAGAGGATCAAAAAAGTAATTAAAAAGCACCATGGCCCTGTAGCGGTTAAATGCATTGGTTTGAAGGAATTGGAGGCACCTTCAAGGGTAAGTAAAGTTCTCAGAAATGGCACCACCTCACTACCAAAAATAACTAGTGGTAAGTAAAGTATGAATGGTGTGTGGGTGTGCATATTGAAGGAGCTATGAAAGGTGTGTGAATGGTCAGTAACAATTGTTGAAGCCTTGGCGTGGCGTTACTGCTCATATGGTTATCCATATGCTAATTCAACATGTTTGTTTGACATTGATTATTGTGTTGTCTAAACAGAAGTTAAATGTTGTTGTTTTCTTGAATCCCAAGATCCACTGGTTTGGGCCTATGCAGTGCTGATTGGTCTTCTAAGGTATGTTTGAGGCCTATATGGTCCCACTTGGTCTTCTAAGGTATGTTTGGGGCCTATGGTCACACTTGGTCTTCTAAGGTATGTTTGAGGCCTATATGGTCACACTTGGTCTTCTAAGGTATGTTTGGGGCCTATGGTCACACTTGGTCTTCTAAGGTATGTTTGAGGCCTATATGGTCACACTTGGTCTTCTAAGGTATGTTTGGGGCCTATATAGTTCCACTTGGTCTTCTAAGGTATGTTTGGGGCCTATGGTCACACTTGGTCTTCTAAGGTATGTTTGGTGCTTATATAATCACACTTGGTCTTCTAAGGTATGTTTGGGGCCTATATAGTCACACTTGGTCTTCTAAGGTATGTTTGGGGCCTATATAGTTCCACTTGGTCTTCTAATGTATGTTTGGGGCCTATATGGTTCCACTTGGTCGTTTAATGTTTTTTAAGTATGGTTTTGTTCTTGAATGGTATGATTGATTTGCTTGTTTTCTTTTAACCCCAGGTGCAAACCCTATGTGGCTGCAGATTTGTTTCTACTCATTGGTCAACTTAATGAACGTGAATACCCTGAGAAGAAGAGCCGACTAATGGTAGGTGTCACTCCTTTAATTTGTCTGTTAATACGTATAGGTGCAATTATGATATTGCTGTAGTCTTGTCACATGAGTTTTTTCAATGTATATTGTATACCAATGAATTTAACACATTGTTACTTTACTTCTTGACATTTCTGCATTGCAGATCATGTATTTCAATGGGCTTTACAAGCATAAGGTCATTGGGCGGGGCTTATAAAGGTCATTATGACATCAAGGGGAGGAGTTATAAAAATGGGTGTGGTTTGAAAAAGGGGGAGTGGCTATGTTTCGCCCTGTCGCCCCTCCAACTTGAAAAGTCACCAGCCGCCACTGCTCTGAATTAACGTGAACAAAATCTAACCTTACTAGTCTAAGACTATATCCCTCAGTACCTTCTGGACATAACCATATAATAGTCTTCAATTGTTTGCATTCTGTTTCAAGTTGTCAGTACATTGATCCTAGGAACACTTCTGGGTTTCCAATACCAGATCACTGGACTGCTGCTGCTGCTGACATCATCACTGTGAGACGGGATGGTCTGACACGTATGGGTTTCGCATCTCCTGCTTCCTCCTGAGACCTTAAACAGCGACTGATTGTGTTAGTTTGGTACGTACTTGTCAAACAAGTATTTTTTTCAGTGGTCCTTTAATTTTGTTCAAATAATATAGCTTATCTTATATACATTTTTCAAAGACTGCATCTAAACATTTATCCAACTAGGGGCATATTTAGTTTTAGGCTGCCCAGGCTATTAAGATTAATTCCCCCCTACTTTCAGCTCCTCACTTCCACTTTCTATATCTCAAATCATAGGTTTATGTGCATTTATGTATATATATATATGTCAAAGAGTTTCAAGTACACTTACAGATGGCATTATCACTACATATAGACATTTTGGTGCATATACAAGCATATTTCAATGTACTAAACTGCATTTTCAGATAGCCGGCTGCCCCTTGAAAATGTACTGCCCTAGGTCTGGACCTTGTGGTATTAGACAGAAAAAACACCCCTGATCCATCCACTAACTAAAGTTATTTGTTAAATCTGACATCATCATATCACCTTGAAGGAGCATTTCTCTAGAGAATACACTTAAATTGGTTAGTATTTTCCCATAATGACATCACTTCCACTTTTTGCACGTCCTGAGATACTGAGCGTGTGGAGACTGAGAGTTGAAAATAATGGTTTGTATAATATAGAACTAAGTTCCTTCAAATCCAATGATATATTTCATCTGGACCTCATGCTTTATTCACACACGTCTCATTGTAATTTCTTCCTGATCTAACCAAGTATTAGGAAATTGCAGTGTAACTTTGTTTTGCAGCATTATTATATTTTTGGCATTTACAAACATAAAACACTTTTAAGGTTTTGATGTGGTCTATTCTGATTTTGCAAAAGCTTTTGAAAAAGTGCTGCATGTTAGATTGTTGGACATAATAAAGAGCTGAGTTTATATTTTCAATTGACAGAAAGTGAGTAATAAAGAAGAAAGTGTTGCAAATGGAATATATTTTAATTGCACTGCAATTGTAAGGATAACTCCTCTAAGCACTGGGGTAATTACAAATTTCAAAGATATAAAAGAGATTAATATCCCTATCTATGCTGGAAATAGTGAATTGTGTAATGTAAGTGAAGCACAATACAATGTGCTTTTTCTTGTGCGAAAACTGTAGTTGACACATTTAAATGTATATGTATATATTTGGGATACACAGTCTGATGCTACATACAGTAAATATAATAGGGTAATCTGAAATCAAAAGGATTTGGTAGTGCGTATAGACAGCACTAAGCACCAGTCCATAAATTGACATTTTAATAATCTTATAAAGGACTCTCTAATAATAAAACATTATTATGATTTTAAGATTTTACACTGCATTTAAAAAAAATAATTACTTGTTTTAAATCATATCCCAGGCTGTATAAGCTCCGGATCTATCCACCCTCTGATGTGTTGCCTCTGGAGAGGGAGACACCCAGGAGGAAGTACCAAAAACCTTTTGAGCCCACTCTGTACAATACTTATCAGTAGCAGGCTGTAGTGTAACATGAGTTGCTAGCAACATACACAAATACACTTTCTAGTCACCTCCCATTATCATACTTCAAGTACGGTATATGTCTTTGAGAATATTCTCCTATGGGTGGCTCCCACTCTAGGTACATAATTCAGAAGGTGGAGACATAAGGAGCTCCTAAAGTGGCCCTTTAATGTCAGACAATAGATTCAAATTATTAGAAATTATTATCTTTCCTTAAAAGAGTAATAAACACAATGTATAAATGATATTTTTTTTTATGAATAAATCTGTGGTAAGAAATAGTCTTGAATAAGCATACCATTCATCAAAAAATAAATTACTTAACAAGATAGTAAGGGGTGGTGGCTAATAAATGTAATAGAATGTAAAGGAATTATGTGGGGTTGAGGGTGCGTGTCAATTTGATTAATTTTCTCTGGGAAAGAGACCAATGGGAGGTAATATTATGTATTAAATTAATGTATTCAGACTCAATACTGTGGTCCAGAATGTTGTCAAGAAAACATTTAATCCAAATAAATTTGTAATTGAAAAAAGGTAAATTCCGAGGCTAAATGATTATTTCCAATTTTTAAAATAACTACCAAGAAATATATTGATGGCACATTCCACTTCTAACACTTAAAAATATGGGATATAGCTATTTACTATAATTTAGCATTCTCTATAATGACAATTACCATATCAAAATAACACAGTTGATCTAAAGATAAATATGGCTGTCATTTCTTGAATGAAGAATACAATGAACCATATGCAACTGTGCAATGTTCTTCTGAGTTTCTTAGCTATTTTAGATTTAATAGATACAAGCAAATTAGGGGAAATCTTCAATGATTAGTCTTGTTGTTCTTATTGTTGACATTGTTTCAGAGTTCATACGAGTCCAACAAAAGCAGTATGTTTTATAGAAAAAAATAAAATGAGATACTTTTTAACATAATATTTTATGATAACTGTGATAACTGCATGGGTTTTCTTTTTATCTGTCGCTTACTAATAAGTCCACAATTTGCCATTTCCCTCTGCTGCTGAATAGAAAAACAATGTCAGAGCACACCCTTCTTAGTCTTCAAGCCAAAAGACAGTGAGCCAGATGTTGAATATGGAAGCCCATAGATACCCTCAGTGTCTGCTAGAATTAAAAATGCTTGGATGATCTTTCTGTATTTATTACATTTTTTCATCTATTTCCTTAAATACTAAATAATTGAATCTTGTATAACTTTTGCTAAAAGTTGATTTTTAACAGTATATTCTCAGAGAAAGAAAAATAAATATATCCTCAGGCTATAATCATTTCCACAACTGGAGACCACTTCTGTCTATGGCTTATTTTTACTGCAAGCCTTATTAACATATGTTAGTTCAATCTTAATCTATAAATATAAAACATAATAAATGAAAAACAAGCTGTTATTAATATCATAAATAATATAATTTGACTTTTTTGGTAATCTAATTAAAAATGTACTGGATGAAAATATATATATATATATATATATACCTTTTAATAAATAGTCAGCTGTCCCCATAGTCAGTACCAAAGAAAAATTACTGTTGATATAGAAAAGATAGACTAACAGCCCTATTAAATTTGAACCCTGTAGCGGCATCAGCACACTCGCAAAGGCTGCGGGTTTCAAATTCAGCTGCATTACAGATCTATTAAACTGAATCATGCCACAAGTTACGGGCCAGAGACGCAAGCCCGTAAACCATTATTGCACACGTTGGATGTGCGGCCATGAACATGATCAATTACTCAAAGCCATAGTTTCGGATTTAGACAGAGTCAATGGCAAATGAGATCGTCATTACGTCACTGAAGAATGGAGGTTAGATTTCAAAATCTTACAGGTTTCAATTACGTGTTGTGATCATACCCACATTCTAGAAATAATGCAATATTAATAAATCAAGAATTATGATATTCAAGTCCATGCGAGTTCCATTATATGTATTAACACATTGATTGCCAGGATCGATATAACACAGAAATAAAACATTTCCCTTTAATTATAAGTTCAGTAATGTGTATATTTGCATTTGCAGTGCTATGGATAGGACTTAAACCCCCTTGTGGGTCCTCTCTAGTACCCGTTGGCTTTTTGGTTCCAATTGTGGATTACGGGGTTGAACGCCAGTGGACCCTGGAGGACCCTCGTGGCACTTATGGAGTTAATGTTAGGCTTCTAACTGTCCCATGAAGGTCTTTTTATAACCTTATGGGACTGATGGGGTTAAATAGAGGCTTATGAGGGTCTGTATAGACCCACATGAGAGACCGGGTTAAATAGGCTTACAGAGGGTTAAATCGGCCCAGTTAGGGTTCAGTAGGCCAATTCAGGGTTACATAGGTACTGTTAGAGTTAAATGTGTACTGTTGGGATTAAATAGGACCAGGGTTGGGTTAATGGGGTATAGTTAGAGTTAATAGTGTAGTGCTTACACTTTGTGTCATGAGGGTCCTGGATGACCCTCATGCCACTTATAGTGTTATTACATGGGTTCATTAGTGTCCTATAGGGGTTTATATAGTTGAAGCACGCAGTACACTCACATTATGTCACAAACAGCATTTCAAAACTTTTCATCAAAGTGACTGGACACAATTTAACTGACATGGGGGTCTTTTTTAAGAGTTGATTTCTAATAATATTTTGAAAATTAGTGTTATTTAAATCGGTTCTTACACTCATGAGGTGCCAAAAAGGCATTCATATTAAATAGTTGTTTGTAAACAATCAGTCCTATGTCACACATATAATACAGACCATGAAGCAGTGATGGAGCAACTGCTGGTGCAACAGGTGCATAGCAAATCCCCCATACTGGCAGGTGCCTAGACTAAAAGAATACTTTATTAGGGGGCAAAGGTTGACATTTCTCTTTATAAATAGGTGACTGATCAGCCTCGTGGTAATATGACCAACTACATTTATTTCAGGATTTTTTATTCACGCCTACAAACATAAGTCTTTTAAAAGAGAAAATGCAAGGGAGGGGCCAAAAATAATTTTGCACCAGGGCCCTCCATTTGCTAGCTCTGCCACTATAAAAACATTCCCTTGACTACCATAGCACTCAAGATTTTTAGAAATCTGCGAGCAATATCTAGATAGGTCACATTTATATCTAACTTTCATTGTAAACTAATACTTTTATTTATCTTTCTTTTGATTTATCTGTTCGTTTGTCTTTTAAAAGTAGCATTCTATCTGTATTTCCTACTTGCTCCAGTGCTTTATTAAAGGGATACCTACATTCCCTGTATTACGAGTACATCTGATAGAGGAGAATCAGTAGTGTATGAAAAAAAACTTGCATGAAAAAATACCTACCGTACCTTAAACACTGACCTTGAAGTTAGCAAAATGTCTTGAAATTTCTGTCAGTTAAAAATTAGTGTTACCACCCTATCCAAACCCACGCTAAATTTGCATACAATTTGAACAAATGTTTTGGCCAATCAGGAGGAAGCTCATTGCAGTGCTCGCTCAAGCTCCGAGGCCCGTAGGACTTAGGCTGCAATGACCGTCGAAGGAGCTCATTGCAGGGGTGGAGATGAGCACCACAGGCACTCATTGCGAGGCCCGCGGGACTTCGCTACAATGAGCGCTGAAGGTGCTCATTGTAGAGGTGGAGATAAGCGCAACAGGCGAGGCTCAGGGGACTTAGCTGCAATGAGCGCCGAAGGAGCTCATTGCAGGGTTGAAGATGAGCACCACAGACGCGAGGCCCGCAGGACTCATCGCGAGGCCCGCAGGACTTCGCTACAATGAGCACTGCAGGTGCTCATTGAAGGGGTGGAGATGTGCGCCGCAGGGGCAGAGCCAGGAAGCCATGGAGTGGGGTGGCAAGCTCATTGGAGCCATATTTAAGGGTGTTAGTCACTCAAAAATAGGATAAGCGAGAAGCGCCGAAGGAGCTCAGAGGGGCAATAGCCTCGCATTGTGTGGCAAACAGCATTGCCTAGCTTCATATTTTATTGCCGTAATTTTTGAGGGGCAAGTCGCTTGTTTTCATTTAAGGGTCTATCTGTGCAGTACATTCAAACTAGATTATAACCCATTTTCCCACAGTGAGACAGGGACAATGAGAGTTTTTTCTCACTTCAGCAGTAGCAGCAGTTGATGCAGTGAACAGACAACCTGCAGTATTGTAATGTGCTGCACACATATGAAAATACATAGCACTTTCTAACATGTGCAAGACTACATATCCCAGGCTGCTTTGCAGCACAGACAGCAACTTCAGATTGTGATAAAAATGTTTCAGCCTCTGATTCCTCAGGCTAATTTAGCTTGGGTTTGGAGAGGATGTTATCCCTAATTTTTAATTGTCAGAAATTACAAGGCATTTTGCTAACTTCAAGGTAAGTGTTTAAATGTTTAATTTGGTATTTTTTCATGTAAACATTTTTTTTCATGCACTACTGATTCTCCTATATCAGATGCACTCATAATCCAGGAAACTTAAATATGCCTTTAATCAAAATCTCATCTATATAACTTTACAGAAAATTATATTCTTTGAAAATGGATTATTGGTCAATAAATATTTACGTTCTCATGCCCCATATAAAGGTTAACATATGAAGGGGCAAACTTAGATCCCATTGCTGTTCCACATATGTTGGAAATAATTTGCATTTGAAATTAAATAATTGTGTTTCAAAATAAACTGTATACTAGTTAATAAAAATGTTGCATGCCTGTGGATTATAAATCAATTTGATTACAAAATAGTTAATCATTTCTACTCCCTTGATGAGATGAGATGACTGTATAAAGTGATGTGACATGGCAGGTGATCCATAGAAAGTCTAGCTCCCATTTTACATCTGAAACCATATTTAAAGTGTGCATGATATCCAGAGTAAACGATCTTAGATTGACTGCAAGTAGTTGGAGGAATAGATTTATACTGTATATTAGAATAAGTAAAGTCAGTGAATCAATACCAGAAATAATGGACATCGAGAAGGATATCCTGATGAAATATATATAAGGATACTGAGGGAACTGAGTTCTGTAATAACCAAACCATTATATCATATATCATTTTTCAAGACTCACTTACCAAAGGGTTGCTACCAGCTGACTGGAGAAAAGCAGATGTGATACCTATATTTAAGAAGGGAGTAAGAGCAAATTTAAGGAACTATAGACCTTTATGCCTAACTTTTGTAGTTTGGAAGCTTTTAGAAGGGCTAATTCGTTTCTATAAGGAATCAAGTAGGAACTTCGATCAAGGCAACTTAGTAGATGTAGTCTTTTTGGATTTGCAAAGGCTTTTGATACAGTGCCACATGTGCAAACTAAGATCCAGTTATTGCAGTAAATATATGCTCATGGATTGAAAGCTGACTAAAAGACAGGAAGCAAAGGGATGTTGTAAATGAAACATACTCAGAGTGGTCTAATGTAGTAAGTTGGGTTCCTCTTGGTTCAGTATTAGGTCTTCTCCTTTCAACATAGTTAGTAACTATTTTGTAGTAGTTCTGGAATGTAACATCTCCACATTCACTAATGACAATAAATTGTGTAAGGTAAATAAATCAGAAAATAATTTAATGTCAATGCAAATGGCCTTACATAGCTTAGAAGAATGGGCAGCTAAATGGCAGATGAAATTTAGTACAAATAAATGTAAAATTATAAATTTGGGAAGGAAAAATAAGCATACAATTTATAAGCTTAATGGAGCAAATCCAGGGGTATCAGAGATATAAAGGGATTTGGAAGTGCTTCTGGAAGAAACCTAGGTACCAGTGCACAATGCCAAACAGCATCTGCAAAGTCAAGTAAAATGTTGTATTAA
Source organism: Discoglossus pictus (assembly GCA_027410445.1). Classification (NCBI taxonomy): domain Eukaryota; kingdom Metazoa; phylum Chordata; class Amphibia; order Anura; family Alytidae; genus Discoglossus; species Discoglossus pictus. The sequence continues at coordinate 302,161,674 of CM050163.1, read as the reverse complement.
GATGGATATTGAAGCCAGGAAGCAGATATAATTCTGCCACTATACAAATCCGTAGTACGCTTTCATTTGAAATATGGGGTACAATTTTTGGCACCACTTCATAAAAAGGACATTTTAAAGCTGAAACAAGTACAGAGAAGGGCAACAAAACTAATAAGGGGAATGAAAAATGGTGTCTAAGAGGGAATATGATTACTTTACTTAAATACATTCAGTCAAAACAAGGCTTTGTCAAGTGAACAAGAGGACCTCTTTTGAGGTTAGAAAGAAAAGGATTCTTTTACTGTTTGCCTTCCCCTGGATCAATTAATCCACATTAATTGATCCAGATCCACATATAAAAAGGTTGAACTTGATGGACTAAAAATATTTTTTCAACCTCAGTTACTATGTAACTATATATGGACTTCATTTGTTTTTAAGTATTTTAGAGGGGGTAATAAGTAATTATTTTGGGGTTAGGTTTGTAGATATATTTGCATGTTTACTAAGGATGTTATTATCTAGGGTTCCCTCCAAAATTCTCAATAATTCCTTATCATAATCCATTGTTGAATCTTTCTAAGAGGATGTATTTTAACTATTCTCTTAATATGCTATTTCCTTCTTTCAAAAATGCGGTTGCATTCTGAATAACTATGCCTCCTCCTTTATTTGCTACCTTTATGGTAATGTCTTTATTATTCATTAATTCAAAAAGAGGTTTTCTTTGGTTTCTGATTAAGTTATATTTGTACTTATTCCCATTATTCTTTTTACGAAAAACAACCTTAGCAACTTGGCACAGCTTAATACCCAACCCTTTTACTCTAGCCCACGCACAAATAGAGCTGGAAGGGGTGTGGATGAATAAAATCAAGAAATCTTAAGTGAGGTGTAAACTTTTAAAAGTTAGATAAATATGAACCCCTGAGGAAATATTGAAATTTGCATTGGGTCAGATGCAGGACGCAAGTCGCGAGCCGATGAGGTCATTCACAAGCGCCTAGGCCACTGTGTGTGCTACTCCATCAGCCGTATGTATGTATTACCAACACAGTTCCTGCTCACAATATAGAAAAAAACACAAGGGGATAAAATTATGACATACTGTATTTAAGAAAAAAAAAGGGAGGACTAATATAAAGATTAAAAAAAAATACTAATATTATTACTGATTTCTAGTGGGCACTTTAATATTAGAGAGTGGTTGTGCATTAAACCTAGGGCATCAAATATATAGTTGTGAGCGTACGAGTCGTTGCTCACGCTTGCGGGCTCGCGTAGCGAGCCCGCAAGAACTGCGTCCCTCGCAAAGCAAGGGACGCAGTTCACCGCAAATGCGGGTCCTCGCGAAGCGAGGGCCCGCATTTGCGGTTGTGGAGGCTCAACGTCGGCTGTGTTAACACACACATACACACACACGACTTTTTTAACAGAATAAACCCAACCGCCCAGCCAACAAAAACCCAACAACGTCCCCGCAAATGCGGATCCTCGCGAAGCGAGGGTCCGCATTTGCGGTGGTGGGAGCATCCCAACATCGGCTGTGTTAACACACACATACACACACACACAACTTCATAACAAAAAAAAAACTCAAAGTCGCCTCACACCCGCTTACACCCAGACACACAGACGCAAAACAGTAAAAAAGGCCCTTCACACGCTCTTAACACACATACGCACGACTTAGAAACAAATACACTGCGTCGTACACGTAAAAGCTAACTGCGTATATCGCAAAAAAATACGGCAACATCGCAACAAAATACGGCCGCATCGGAAAAAAATACGGCCGCGAAAGACCCATTCCAACCGCCGCGCATCAAAACATCACAAACACAAGAAATAAACACAACAAACACATAAAAAGCTTACTTACAGCACGGGGGGGCATCCGGCACCTCCAAAAGTTCATTTACACGTCCATTTAAGTCAAAACAAAGAGTTTAAACGACCGAAAATCGGCTAAGCGAGAGAAAAAATGGCCGCTGAACAAAACGAAAACGAGGCTCCAGACGTAACTACACTACACTTACTCGCAATAATGAAACACATACTATGCGGAACGGATCACACTCATATTAAACACCATTTTAACCACTACTACGCACAAAATGGCGGATGGAACGCAAATTGTAAGCTGGAACGCAAATAGCGCATGCGTATTACGTTCTAACGGTCTAACTTTCCAGAATGTTCTACAAGTTGATAAATACTGTCTATTTGACAGAGAAAAATACATTTCTCCTCAGGTGATGAACAGAGTGACTTCGGAGATAACTGCTGCTAAAACTTGAGAAGATAATTCTTTCCTAATTTACTACTTTACATTGTGCAAATTACAACTGAGAGGTAAGCTATAATATATTACTTATTTTCAAGACAGGACATCAAAAAAAAAAATTAAAGAAGACAAAGAGGTTTATGTATACTGACAAGTGACACGCACATATATGCGTATAATGTATACTGACATGTGACACGCACATATATGCGTATAATGTATACTGACATGTGACACGCACATTTATGCGTATAATGTATAGTGACATGTCACATGCACATTTATGTGTATTGCCCCTGCAACAAACTAATTAAACAACTACATTTAAATTACATTAGAAAAAAATAAGTTGGGACTATTAAAATATGAGTAATGTATACTGATATGTGACACGCACATATATGTGTATCATCTATAGTCACATGTCACACACACATTTATGTATGTTGGCCAAAAATAAAAATAAGGTTAATTTAACAATTAAAATATGATTCATGTATAGTGATATGTCACACGCACACAAAAAAATTACTTTCAAATATGGAAATGTGCTTCATGTATGTGACATATGTGTGTAGACCCCACCAAAAAATAATGTTAATTCAAATTAATTACAGAAGTATATTTCAATGAAATTAATTTACTGCAATTTAATAGATCACCTAAAACTCAATCTTTCTACTTTTTTTAATATTCAAACAGACTCTGCATCAACAGCGTCTCTCAACAATTTGCACTGTGCACTGTGAAGCACAATCCCTTTTAAAGAACACCAACAAAGAAGAAGAGGTAAGATACAAAAATACTTTAAATGCTGAAAAGGCCATGGTTTGTTAAATACAAATAAAAAATTCTATAATTCACTATTTCACTTTATTTTTCAAACAGACACTACAAGAAGACCGGCGGATTAAGATTGGCAGGAGGGGACCCTCTGTCATTCCACACTTCAATCAAGGTAAAGTATTAAGTATAAAAAAGAACCGAACCATGAGCCTTATTCAATTGTGAGTTGGCTAATTGAATAGGGCTTTATATAAGCACATAATAGGTCTTCACTAACTAAAAACTTCTGTCAAAAAATATTTTGGCCCTCATTCAATTGCAATTTGGCCAATTGAATAGGGGTCTAAATAAGCACATAACATATTTTTTTAAAGAAGTTTTTAGTTACTAAACATCTATCCAAAAACAAGGTTTTCCCTAACTAAAAACGTATTTAAAAAAAATATGTTATGTGCTTATTTAGAGCACTATTCAATTGCCGAAATCGCAATTGAATGAGGGCCTTTATGTGCTTATATAGAGCCCTATTCAATTGGTCAAAACGCAATTGATTCAGGACCTAAATATGTTTAATGGCCGAGGGCCTCATTCAAATGTGATTTGACCATTTCAATAGGGCTCTATATAAGCACATTTGGCTCAATTTAACTAAAAACTTCTGTTCAAAAATATGCTCTGTGCTTATATAGAGCCCTATTGAAAAACCAAATTCAATGAGGCCCTCACAATATAACAAATCCAGCAAACAAAGGCCCTCATTCAATTGATATTTTGGACAATTCAATAGGGCTCCAAATAAGCACATTTAGAACCCTATTGAATTGGCCAAACTGCAATTGAATGAGGGCCAAAGTATGCAACATATGGTACACACAAACTGGTACACACAAAACAGGATTGTAACAAACACATAGCAAACTAAATTTATATTCTTTTTGTTTAACAACCTATAACCATTAGAAAAAACACTACATAAGTATAACAAAAGTGGTGCCCATCAAACAGGATTGTACGAAAACTCACACAAACACATAGCAAACTACATTTAAATTCTTCTTTTAATGTTTAACAACCTATAAGCCTTAGAAAGAAGCCTAAATAAGCATACCAACATTGGTGCCCACCAAACAGGATTGTATGAAAACTCACACAAACACATAACAAACTACATTTAGATTCTTATTTTATGTTTAACAACCTATTAGCATTACAAAACTACATTAATAAGCATACCAACAGTGGTGCGCATCAAACAGGATTGTATGAAAACTCACACAAACACATAGCAAACTACATTTAGATTCTTATTTAATGTTTAACAACCTATAAGCCTTAGAAAGAAGCCTAAATAAGCATACCAACATTGGTGCCCACCAAACAGGATTGTATGAAAACTCACACAAACACATAGCAAACTACATTTAGATTCTTATTTTATGTTTAACAACCTATTAACATTACAAAACTACATTAATAAGCATACCAACAGTGGTGCGCATCAAACAGGATTGTATGAAAACTCACACAAACACATAGCAAACTACATTTAGATTCTTATTTAATGTTTAACAACCTATAAGCCTTAGAAAGAAGCCTAAATAAGCATACCAACAGTGGTGCGCACCAAACAGGATTGTATGAAAACTCACACAAACACATAGCAAACTACATTTACATTCTTATTTTATGTTTAACAACCTATTAGCATTACAAAACAACACTAATAAGCATACCATCAGCGGTGCGCATCAAACAGGATTGTATGAAAACTCACACAAACACATAGCAAACTACATTTACATTCTTATTTTATGTTTAACAACCTATAAGCATTACAAAACAACATTAATAAGCATACCAACAGTGGTGCGCACCAAACAGGATTGTATGAAAACTCACACAAACATATAGCAAACTACATTTACATTCTTATTTTATGTTTAACAACCTATAAGCCTTAGAAAGAAGCCGAAATAAGCATACCAACAGTGGTGCGCACCAAACAGGATTGTATGAAAACTCACACAAACACATACCAAAGTACATTTAGATACTTATTTTATGTTTAACAATCTATAAGCCTTAGAAAAAGGCCTAAATAAGCATACCAAAAGTGGTGGACACCAAACGGGATTGTAGAAAAACAAAGAAATAATGTCATTTTTTAGTTCATACAAATACATTAAAATAATATTACATTTTCATTTTTATTTTATATCAGATACTGCGTCAAGAACATCGGAACAGGAGTTTCAACTGAGGACCACACCAGCGGACGAGGACTTTCAACAGAGGACCAGACCATTGGACGAGGACTTTCAACAGAGGACTACACCATCGGACGAGGACTTTCAACAGAGGACCAGACGATTGGACGAGGACTTTCAACACAGGACCAGACCATCAGACGAAGGCTTTCAACACAGGACCAACAAAGATTCTGCTTCAAATCAAACTTCAACCAAGGTACAGTATAACAAGTAAAAAAAGAGAAAAATTAATTAATATTCTTCTTTAATGTTTAACCACCTATAAGCCTTAGAAAATAGCCTACAGAAGCATACCAAAATTGTGGCGCACCAAAAAGGATTGTAGAAAAACACAGAAATAATGCCATTTTTTCTTTAATACAAAGACATTCAAATAACATAACATTTTCATTTTTATTTTATAACAGATACTGCATCAAGAACATCAGAACAGGAGTTGGAACTGAGGACCACACCAGAGGACGAGGACTTTCAACAGAGGACTACACCATCGGACGAGGACTTTCAACACAGGACCAGACCATCGGACGAAGGCTTTCAACACAGGACCAACAAAGAATTTTGCTTGAAATCAAACTTCAACCAAGGTACAGTATAAAAAGTAATATCTATCATCTATCTCTTATTTGTCTTTTAGGGCCAATAATCTTTAACAATAAATGCAAACTTCAATGTAAACTTAAAAAATAAATTGGCATAGTCCAAAAAAGTCTAAAAAAACAGAATCTATACAATTTGTCATTGTAACATTCCAGTCCTAAACCCTAATTTAATTGCCATTTGACAAATTGAATAGTGCTGTAAATAAGGACATAACATCTTTTTTAAAATACCTTTTTAGTTACTGAAACACTTGCTTTTGGATACATGTTTAATAAATAAAAATTTCTTTAAATAATTATCTCATGCCCTTATTTAGACTTTTATTCAATTGACCGCATTGAAATTGATTAACTATAAAATGTTAACACACTATTGATAACTATTTGTCATGAAAAACAACTTAACATCTCAAAATAAACTAATGGTACATTATTTTATTTTTACAGATTAACATGGCTGATAATGAGAGTAAACAAGAAAAGAAAAGACGCCAAGCTAGAGAACGACGACAGAGAGCAGACAGCCAGCAGACACCGGAGAAGAAGGAAATTCGACGAGAAAAAGAACGCAAAAGAATTGCAAGCAAAAGACTGTCACTTGCAGAAATTAAAGATATGTCAAAAAAAACAACAAAGAAAATAAAGCATTTACAACCTGTTGCTCAAACATCAGATGACATTTTACCAGAAAAAAGACAAGAGATACCAAAAAAAGCAACAAAGAAAACAAAGCATTTAGAACCGTTTCATGAAACATTACATGATATTTTACCTCAAACAATACAACATATACCAAGAAAAGCAACGAAAAAAACAAAACATTTAGAACCTGTTGTTGAAACATTATATGACATTTCACCTGATGAATATGAAAGTCAAAATCCTATATGCTTTGCAAATTGTCCTCTACTCAAGTCTTTAGCAGTAGAGGTTCATAGTTGTGGGGACATGACTACTCAATGTCAGTTTTGTGAGGCTTATTATTTTAAACAGGAGAGACCCAGAGATGGACAATTTATTAGTTGTTGTCAAAAAGGCAAGTTCAAACTTCCAGAAAGGAAAGAATTTCCAATTTATTTACAAAATATTATGACTGAACCTACTTTTCCAAACTACAAAAATTTTAAGACAAACATAAGATCCTACAATAGTGCCATATCCTTTGCATCCATGGGGGCAACATTAGCTGCTAATGTACCAGGACATGGTCCTTACTGTTTTAAAGTCCAAGGACAAATTTATCATTGCACTTCCCATTTACATCCAGAGGAAGGAAATAAAAGAAAATTCGCTCAACTATATGTCCTAGATACAATGGAAGCTGTTGACCAACGTATGCAGATGGAAGAAAATAAAAAATGCTTACCCACTGTTTTCATAGAGCTAAATAACATTATGGACAACAATCCCTACAGTAAAGCTTACAAAAAATTGGCAGAAGTAGAAAATGAACAACTACTTCATGCACAAAGGCATCAATTACCCATGCCAAAGGTTAATATGGTGCTTAAAAGAGACAGACATACTGATAAACGTCGTTATAACTTGCCAACAACAAATGAGGTTGCAATGGTGTTTCAGAATGATGAAGGAGAACCACCATTTCAAAGAGACATTCGAATATATCCTAGAAATGAGGACCAACCGTTTATTAATATGAGTATCTTAAGTCCAAATTTAGATCCAATGACATATCCCATCTTTTTCCCACACGGAGAAGCAGGTTGGCAACCAAAATTAACTCTTCCCAGTTACCCAAATGCTAAAGCCAGAATCCGAAATAATGTTTCTATGCTTGAATTTAAAGTAGCTCAAATTGCCATTCGCAATGTATTTAATCCAATTTTATGTGGTGGGAAACTAACACAACAATGGATTATTGATTCATATTTGCAAGTTGAGGCAAATAATTTAAACTTTATCAAATATCAACAAGATAAACTCCGTGTAGAACAATATTCTGGACTCATGGACTATGTTGCTGACGTGGCTACAAGCAGAGACATGACAGCTGGCAAAGCCATCATTTTACCATCTTCCTTTCAAGGATCTCCTCGGAATATGAGAGAAAGATACAATGATGCTATGGCTATTGTGACAAAATTTGGCAAACCCGATCTATTTGTGACATTTACATGTAATCCACAATGGCCAGAAATTACACTAAATCTACTTCTTGGACAAAGTGCTTCAGATCGACCAGATTTAGTAGCCAGAGTTTTTAAGATTAAATTAAATGAATTAATACGTGACTTCACTATAAATCAGTTATTTGGCAAATGTCTTGCTTATGTATATACCATTGAATTTCAAAAAAGAGGCCTTCCACATGCACATCTTCTAATAATACTTCAAGAAAAAGATAAATTAGATACTTCGGACAAAGTGGATGCAGTCATTGTTGCTGAACTACCAGATCCAGAACTATATGGTAGACTATATGAGATTGTTACTCATCGCATGATTCATGGACCCTGTGGTGACCTTAATCCACAATCACCATGTATGGAAAATAATAAATGTTCCAAAGAATTTCCAAAAGATTATAGAGACAAAACCTATGCCAATTGTGATGGATATCCACTTTATAAAAGAAGAGAAGGAGATAGTGCCATTATTCGTGGAAAAAAAGTGGACAATAGATATGTAGTACCCTACAATCCACATTTACTCATGAAGTACAACGCCCACATCAACGTAGAAGCCTGCACTTCCATCAAATCCATTAAATATGTCTACAAATATATTTACAAAGGTTACGATGCAGCTACTGTAGTCGTCAAAAGTGCAGACAACCCTGAAAGTAGTGAGTTAGTACATGATGAACTTGCATCTCATGTAGATGCTCGCTATTTCAGTGCGCCAGAAGCTATGTGGCTTTTAAAATTTGAAATGCATGATAGATCACATGCAGTATATAGGTTAGCAGTACATTTGCCACAACGACATTTAGTCTATTTCCATGCTGGAAATGAAATGAATGCATTGGCCCAAAGTGAAGATCGTCACACTACACTAACTGCATGGTTTGCATTAAATTCCACTGATGCTGAAGCAACACAATACTTATATATTGAAATTCCATATCACTATGTTTTTGTGAATGGATTATGGAGACCAAGAAAAACCAGAGGCAATAAAATTATTCCAAGAATTTACACAGTCAGTCCAAGAGATGTGGAACGTTTTTGCTTACGGATATTACTTTTAAATGTTCCTGGAGCACAAAGTTTTGAACACTTAAGAACTGTTAATGACATTGTATATGAATCCTTCCATTTAGCTGCAAGACATAGAAACTTACTCGCTGATGATACAGAGTGGGAAAGATGTTTAGAAGAAGCAGCACAATGTCAAATGCCACGACAGATGAGAGAACAATTTGCTTTTATTTGTATCTTCTCAAATGCTCCAAATGCATTAGCTTTGTGGGAGACTTTTAAAAGTAATATGGCTGAAGACTTTATGCGACGATACAATGAACCCATTGCACACTTAAAAGCGTTAATGGAAATCCAAGAAGTCTTTTTAACTCATGGATTAAGTTGTGCAAGTTTTAATTTGCCTGATCCAGGTCTTATAGATGACATTAACTTTGAAGACTATGACATTCAACTACAAGCAGAAAGAACAGAAGAAAGACTTGCAACTTTAAATACACTACAATTGCAAGCATTTCATGCCATTAAAAATGCTATAGATGATGACATGGTGACAGAGCGTTATTTCTATCTTGATGGACCTGGCGGATCAGGAAAAACATATTTGTACAATTTATTAATGAGTTCAGTACGAGCCCAAGGAAAAATAGCAATGGCGTTTGCCACTACTGGAATTGCTGCACTTTTATTAGAAGGTGGAAGAACTGTTCATAGTGGATTTAAACTGCCAGTGCCTATTTTAGAAAATTCTGTGTCAGATATTCGCATGACATCCTTACAAGCAAAGAAATTGAAGAAATGTAAATTAATTATAATAGATGAGGCCACAATGATGTCATGCTATGCCCTCCAATGTATTGACCGTTTGCTTTGTGAAGTCATGGAGAATACTTTTCCATTTGGTGGAAAGGTAATGTTGTTGGGTGGCGATTTCAGACAAACATTACCTGTCGTTGTACATGGAAATCGAACTGACATTATCGAAACATGTATAAAGTCAAGTATAGTATGGAAACATTTTACCCATCTTCAACTGCAACAAAATATGAGATCAGAAGGCCAAACTGATTTCAATGATTGGCTTATTAAAATTGGAGAAGGCAGAACAGAAAAAATACTACATTTACCTGATGACACTGTAGAGATCCCACCTCATATGATTTGTCAACAAGATATTATATCGGCTATATTTGAAGGGAGCATAAATAACGAAGAATATTCCGAGCTTGCCAACCAATAATGAAATCTTAAAAAAAAATGTATGCACCACAAAGAAATTATCACAGTGCTGATTCTGTACTTGCTGATGACAATGAAAGTCAGGCTAACTTTTCAACTGAATTCATAAACTCTTTAACTCCTTCTGGAATGCCACCACATATTTTGCAGCTAAAGAAAGGTGCAATTATCATGTTACTGCGAAATATGAACCCCAAAAAAGGCCTATGCAATGGCACAAGATTAATTGTTCAACAATTAAAGGACCATTTTATAGATGCTGAAATTTTAACTGGGACCCATAAAGGAGAGAGAGTTTTCATACCAAGAATAGATTTAGCACCAAGTGAAAGTAGTCTCCCTTTTATACTTCAAAGAAGACAATTTCCCATTATTATGGCATTTGCCATGACCATTAATAAATCACAAGGTCAAACTTTCAAATCTGTGGGTATTTTCTTGGAAGAACCAGTTTTTGCACATGGTCAATTGTACGTTGCGTTGTCACGGTGCAAAAATCCACAGGCTATTAAAGTTTACATTGAAAACAATGAAAGTCAAGGTGATTTATTAGAAGATGGACGTATTTTTACTAAAAACATTGTCTACTATGAAGTACTATAACTTTGAAGGATACAAATTTACGATGCCAAGATTTTTTTTAAGCATTGTAAAATACATAAAAATTGGTTGTTTAATTCAGTCATAATTAATGGAAGTCATGTTTATGAATGATTTGCCTCACAAAATACTTGCCTTGCATTGTTATTAAAATTATGTTAAAATGTTAAGTCACTATGTTAATGTTTCTAATGTTACAAGTTTAAAAAATATATTTTCAAGTTATTTCATTCAACAGATTACAAAGTGGATGTTAAGAGGTCAAGCACCTTTTAAGTCACAATGTAAATATTGTCTGTTATCTTAAGATTACTACCTACATTAATGTTGATCGCCAGTTTATGTGCTCAGTAATAAATTACTTTAATTACGTACGTTTTAAGAAGAGTTTTACTGTATGCCTTACTCTACATTCAATGTATATTCAAGTTAACAATTATTCTGATACAAATTGAATTTTAATACTGATTAATTTAAATGTCAATTGTTTTTACATTCAAATGTTAATACTTTTAATAAAAAATTAGGTTACAAAATGTATTCAGTATGTTCCTGTTTATAATGTTCAAAATTATACCAATGTTTTGTTAACTTCTAAACTTACATAAAAAATAAAGTTAAAGTTTAAAAATATATACTTTGATGGTTATTGCTTACATATAGTTTAAACTTCATGTTCAAATTCGCGACGTTTAAAGAAGGCTTTTTACTTTTTGCTTTCCTATTCATTCAATGTATATTAAAGTTAACAATTCTTCAGATACTAATTACATTTAAAAAAACCATTACATCAACATTTTACAAAAATACACGTTCATATTAAAATACTTACAAGTGTCAAAAATATATGTTAATAACTAAACAACTTGACAAACATATACATCACATTGCCGTCATTTTTTGACGGGCAAGTCGCTAGTAATTAATGAAAGCTTGGCAAAGAAATCTAATAATATTCAATTGCTATTACCAAGCTATTTAAGAAGAGATAAAAATAGATGTCAGAGTCACGGAAACCCACAACAACAAAAATAAGACAAATCAACAAACAAATCACAAAAGTCACATAACAATGTTTTAATATATCATCTATTAAAGCAAAATTACAAAAAGCACTATGGCATTTTTTTATAAATAAGTACAATAAGGGCACTTTAAGCATTTGAAGCACTTTGCACTTTATTCATGAGTTTCGAATCAGCAGCTCTGGTCACTATATTTATATTTGACTATGGAATCTACTTTCTCATACATATATATATATATATATATATATATATATATATATATATATATATATATATATATATTTAAATCGTGCTCCAAATTGAAATCCTGTGCCTGTTTGTATTTGTAAAGAAATACACTATTCTAACACTATTGATTCAATAAAGGTTACAGCTTATCTATATATCGTGTAACAAGAATTCAAATAGTAGAAATTGGCAAATATATATAAAATTAAAAAATTTTATATTAATAGATGTTATTGATATTAATAATATCACTAAATTTATTGCCAAAAAACACATACACATCAATTACATACATTTTCATATTTATTTAAATCACTGGCATATATGCTTACTCATATCTGTAATTATATATATTTTTGATTAACTATTGTATTTTCTTAAACTCTTTAAGGAGGATTATATACAAATGACCTGCACTTTGGAAATATATCCAAATACTGATCGTATAGATTGATCTGGAGGATTAATGAAAAAAGTATTATGAACATCGGGCAGTAGAGAAAACCATGTCCATTTTCAAGGAGAGTGTGTAGCTGAAATTGAAAAAAGTAAAGACCAACCTATCGATTACTTAGGACTATTTAGTATATCTCATTTAGTTTCTTGATATGAGTGGTGTGAATGACAGTAACTTAGAACCCAAGGAATGGTACAATAACAGTTTATTGCTGAAATGCAGTAATTTTGCAGGGTCTGCAAAATGAATTGCTAAGGTTGCAATGACAACTTCCAACCGCAAGCTACTATAAGTGAACCACTTTGCAGTCCATGTGAAGCTTAGGAATTATGGGACTTTGTCTATTTACCTTATTCAAATCAATAATCTCTTTTGCTTTGATATTATTGACTTGGTGATGCTTTTCCAAACTGGGAGCTGAATAATGAGGATGTTTGTTTTGGTTATCAGTGAAGAGAGGGGTAGAGAATGATGGAAAAGAGAGACATTGTTAAGATAATAGGATAAGAATGAAAAAATGCATAATGTCCCTTCCTGACTCTGGCCCAGAAGCAGACCTTTGCATCATTCACTGCAACCACATCTCTCCAGAAATGGAAACACTCCTCACACACAACGTCCACCAATGTATCATGGATCTCTCCAGGGTCTTGTAAAGGCATCGACATTTTTTTCCTAATTAAGATGATTTTTTATAATATGTTTCCTGCTTATATTTTTCAAATAAATATTTTTTTCCATCGTGTGGTGAACTTTTAAACACCATTTCTGCATAGAAGTATGTTTGTGAGCTTTCCATTTTTTTAATTAAAGATTAATGGTAAAATAACATGTTAAATACTAATATATTATTTTATGTTATAGACAAATAAAACCTAAACAATTTTTTAAAGAAATATATAATTATGAAATATGTCACAACTTTTACTATGAATAAAATCCAATCTTATATGGTTATTATAAGCTAATATAATAATCCTGTTATATACACTTTATTTTATATTCAATGTATTACTATATTGTATGCTCTATACATCACATATATAGTTGTGAGCATACGAATGTTGCTAACGCTCGGAAGAACTGCGTCCCTCGCTAAGCGAGGGGCCGCATTTGCGGAAGGTGGAGGCTCCAGCGTTGGCTGTGTTTCTCCGCAAATGCGGACCCTCGCGAAGCAAGGGGCCGCATTTGCGGAGGTGGAGGCTCCATCGTCAACTGTGTTGGTCCGCAAATGCGGACCCTGGCGAAGCGAGGGTCCGCATTTGCGGAGGTGGAGGCTCAAAGGCGCCTCACACGCGGTTAAAAACAGACACACGCACGACTTAGAAAAAAAACGACCTCGGAACCAACCTTAACGTAACAAACACGCACAAAAAATACGACCATAATGGCCGAACCACTCGCACCTAAAAACAGTCAAAACACACCAAATACAGCCCCCCATAAGCCCTTAATTGACCCCTCACTCATGGGGGTCAGTACAGACCCCAATAAACTGCTAATTAACCCTGTCACCCATGGGGGTCTATACAGACCCTCATAAGCCTCTATTTAACCCCATCAGTCCCATAAGGGTATATTAAGACCATTATGGGCCTGTTACAACCCAACATTAACCACATACGTGCTATGACGGTCCTCAAGGACCATCATGACACTAAGTATAAACACTACACTGCATTATACCCCCCAATAAATCATTAAATATCAACTAAACACCCTCTACACTAACCTATTAACACCTACACTACCCACCTACCTACCCCCTAATGACCCCCACCACTCTAATTACAGAAAATAAAAAAGCCTAAAGTCACAAAAAATAAAAAATCTACATTACATAAAATAAAAAACCTAAGTCAGAAAAAAACAAGTACATTACACAAAATTTAAAAATAATGGATTATTGAATCCCAAGAGTTTTTCACTCTAATAGTGGTTTAACCATAGCTTAAATATAGTATAGTTGGGAATAGTAAATTATATGTATTAAGTTGAAATATTTATTAGGTACTTATACATCACAACGGCGATTAAAAAGTTAAAAACAAGGATAGAAAGGGTTTAATAAAAACATAGCCTTCTATGAGGCCAAGATGGCCCAAAATTTAGTAGGATAATCAATATCTCAAAAAGCTAAAGTAGCTAGTATAGGTAATCTATAAATGTAAAGTTGAAGCTGGCTTTAACTGAAGTTCTATATGCTCAATACAGTCTTCTATATATAATATGTTATATTAAAACACTAGAAGAAACTTCCTTTTAACAAATCCCTATTCTGTTACATGGTGTCTAGAACTGCTGGATACAAAGTGTTTGGGATAACAAGTCCCTTTATCATAGGAAAACAGACAGATATAGGGGTAAAATAAGGGCCTAAATGTGCCACAAACCCCCCCACTGTAACAGGAGTACTTGGAAGGGAATAGGGGAATGGAAGATAAATATTTCAACTTAATACATATAATTTACTATTCCCAACTATACTATATGTAAGCTATGGTTACATTACACAAAATAAAAGAAACCTAAGTCAAAAACAATAAAAAAGGAACATTACAGAAAATAAAAAAAACACATTACAACCCCCCCCCTGCAGAAAAAAAATGTACAATACATACAATGTAATACATACAATACATACAATATAATGCAATACAATTAAATACAATACAATACAATACACCCCTATATAATATACAATACATCCTATCTATATAATATACATCCCCCAATCTATCTAAATAAATACCATAATCTAATATACATCCTATCTATATAATATACTTCCCCCAATCTATCTACAATACATGCTATGCTATCTATATAAAACACATACCCCTAGCTAACATACAATAAATGCTATCTCTAACATACAATAAATGCTATCTAAATATAAAATAATCTAATTCTAAGCTAAAATAAAATAATTAAGACCACTTACCTTTGCAGATGTCCATTCAGATCAGCCACCTAGAGAAAAAAATAAAAATAAATTAGTGCAACTCGTTTACAGTAAATAAATAAGCATTCTAACCATTCTAAATATTATACTCACCTTTCCGGCATGTCCCGTCCTTATTCTTTTCTTCTTCTCCGTTGCGGCATCTGTTAAAAAAATCATAACATTAATACACATACATAAACATAAAAACTAAATAAAATAAACATAATAAAAAAAAAAAAATACTTACATCCGCACTCACGGACATCCCTGACGCTAATGACGCTCCCGGAGACTTTTCCGGAAGAAAATAGGCAATGGCGCCTTCTGATTGGTTGAAATCGCTGTCTATCAAATTCACCCAATCAGGAGGCGCCAATGTGTGAGCCAATCAGAAAGGGATACACCCTAAAATTCCACTCTGATTGGATAATGCACCTGTTTAAACCAATCACAAGGCGCAGATGCCTTCAGCCAATCACAATGGAATACACCCCCACAGGGTGGTTGGCTGGAGGCATCTGCGCATTCTGATTTGTTGCACTGACAATAGCCAATCACAATGGAATACACCCCCACGTACTGATTGGTGAAGGATTTGCGCATCCTCATTGGCTATTGTCAATGTCAATCAGTATTACAGCTGTGATTCAATTGTAACTATAGTACCTTTTTTAACTTCCTTTATGTAGCTATTCCAATATCGGGTATGTTTTGAATATGTGGGATTAAATGTCATATAATATTTAGCTTCAAAAAGTTCTAGAAATTCCATTCCAAACAGAACATGTAGGATTACTGTAGCTAGCAAAACCCTTGTTTCATTCAATAGAAAAACAACTTGTGAGTCCATATAGAGATTGGGTTACACAAACAATCTGCATGTTCTACACGTTTTTGGTGTTGCTCATTAGCCCTAAGAACAAATACAGCAAAACGTAATGTTAACTGACATTTACAGGCTATAAAAGACCTGCTCCTCCAAACACTGACTGTTTCATGCTTATTCAAGTCAACAAGAATTCTGTGTGTTCATGCCTGCTCCAATATCTTACATGGTGCCGGTGATGTCAGGCCTGGACAGAGAGCCCGTATGTGGAGGAAGACAGCTAAGGAGGTCAGTGTCCTGGGGCATTACGCTAGGGATGTACAGTATGTAGTGTGAAACATCGCTAAGTCAACTGCTGGTGGAAGGTGAAAAAGAAGATGTCAGAAGAGGCGGCTAATGTGAGGGCAACAAGTGGTGAACTGCGATTTGTGGGCATGCAAAGTTAAGATACAGGCTTTCGATGAGCACCGAAAGTTACCGGTTTGACTGGGGCTGCAATGAGTGCCGAAAGAACTCATTGTGAGGCCCATGATGAGCACCAAAGGCCTATCATCAGCATATGCTAGGTGCCGATGCAGCCGGAAGGAGCGCGGAGGAGCAGCTGCAGATGGAAGGTAAGTGAGGGAAAGGGAGAGGGGGAGGTAATTAGAGGGGTAAAGTGAGGAGGGGGGTTGAGGATGAGGAGGGGGTTGAGGATGAGAATGGGGGGTTGAGGATGGGGCGCAAGGCTCGCAATGAGCCCTGAAGTTTCCCAGACGACCAAAACACTTACTGTCTGTGGCAAACAGCATTACCTGCCTTACAATTGTATTGCCCCATCATTTTTGACGGACAAGTCGTTAGTATATATATATATATATATATATATATATATATATAGGTGTCACAACTTATTTTCTTCCCTTTCTAGTTTGGCCTAGGAAGTAATTCTGCCAGATGACCTCCTAGCTATGCTGATGTCACTTGTGTGGGTGATGGGGTTGTGGGTACCCCATATTGCACATAACCTCCCAAATTTTAGCAATCATACAGTTTTGTGAATAGCCTCAATGGCTCAATTGCCACTCTTCCTTCCCTTGGCCATGGCAGATGCCCCCTCCTTCCCAGTGGATCAGGGACAACATATTTTCTTTGAGGACCACATGACAACAGTGTCCCGGGGAGCCCTTACTGGTAGTGCCAGCAAGCAGGTACTTGCAATAATACCTTACCTGGACTATAATCCCCAGTTGGAGCAGTGAAATCACCTGGTCTGCTGAATATAAGAAATGTATCAGGTCCCAGGAACCAAAATGTGGGCCACAATTTCTTCTGCGTCACGGTATACATAGCCATGTTCTCTGGGGCAACAGTGAAACAGAATCCTGAGTGGTCCTGACTGGCAATTCCCAGCAGTGGGTACCTCCAGGTTAGGGGTAAAATAGGACAGCCTTTGCCCAGTGCCCCCCCCCCCCCCTGTTTTGCTGGGGTAGGGTGTGTGTGAGACTGAGCGTCATGCTCCCAAACACCTCTAAGTTGCTTGAAGGATGCACACCGACCTCCCCTTGCTCCAGATTCAATCCATGGGGTGCAAAGGTAGTCTCCTCTTCTTCTGGGTTAAACTACTGGAGCAGGGCGATTTTACTCATCTTGAAAATCTCAGGACTAGAGTTCTCCCACCAGTCCCAAATACTCCCTCCCTGGTCCCCTTGCAATTTGTTAGGGCCCTCTGAGGGCAAATCCTCTGTGGTTTCCATACAGCCCCCATCTGACCCAGCCATGGAAAAACTTATCTGGGCACCCTTAACCTCTGGTACATATTTCTCTTCACTTCCCAAATGCCAGGGCCCTTCCCAACTGGAAGGTCAAGGTTCTTCTCCAGATGCCTTCTCCAGCAGGGCTAGATTTTCTGCTTCCAGATTTAATTCTTGCTGAATCAAGGGCATAAGTAGCATTGCTTTATCAGACCATTGGCCCATTCCCAGTACATCTCAGAGTCTCTGAAGCATATCCGATTTCTGCTAGGAGGTACCCACAGCCCAGTCCAAAGGGCCAGAAACCAGTTCACAGAGTGCCACCTCCAGCCCCAATGAAAAACAGGGCTCCATCCCAGGGACCCGAAAATATCTCCACCACTCTGCATACTGGTCCTTTAAATCAATTTGTTGCTACACCAGGTCCACTAGCTTGTTATCTGGCCGCAATCCCAGGAACACCTCCCACTTGGCTTGGATGGCCACTTTCCTAAATAGGTATTTTGCCATCTTACTGGAATACCACTGTCCTCTCTGGTTGCCAGCTCCCTTGCTACCTAGATTGCTGTCTCTTTGCTTCTGCAAAGCCTGCAGATGATTTCCTGCCTCTTCTGGGAAAGAGGTTCCACGCCCAGGCTGCTGCTGTTTACCGCTGCTTTGATTCCACTGTCTGCCACCAAGCTGTCACAACCCAGAGATGAGGGGACCACATGTACCCAAAAACCTTCTGCTTTCAGGTTACAGAAGATCCCTGAGTTGTGAGATTTTATCCATCTCAGAACCCAGCTGCCTTTTCCATTTATCAGAATACCTGCACAGGATGCCAGCAACACGGAAGCTCAGGAAACCAGTTCAGTTATACTACCCCCAGTGGTTAGGAGCAGAGTTGCAGGCAGAGCCTGTAGTAATAATTTCAGTGGCTAAAATTATTACATTCCTTCAGATTAAACCAGACACGATGCTTATGAAACAACTACTTTATTGATGCATAGCACATTTATACACAACCCAGTCCACCCATTCTAAAATAGCGACCATCCTGACCCTGTGGGGAGGCCTGTCTATCAGTTATGTTAACCCAGCCCCCCACTCACCCGCCTTGGTCCTGGAACTTACTACCCATACTAATTGGCACATTCATTCTGCCTTTACAGGGGGTATCTGATCAGATCAGCAGTGGAGACACTATGGGCCATATTGAATTGCAATTGATTTAATTGAACAAGCCTGCAATTACATGGCTGAAAGCCAAATACATAAACCATGTGACTGTACGTAGCATCTCAGGGGATAATCATGATCAATTAAGCAAGCCCATAAGTAATGGTTTAGAAACAGACACTAGTAAATAAGACCGTTATCATGACATCAGTAAAACATGGCGTTTAAACGTCAATCAATTAGTGTTTAGACGTCCGGTATGCAATCGGGCTCGCAATCCAGTGATTTAAAATTCAATAAAAATAAATGAAAAAACTATTATACTCCAAGTACGGTGGCCTGATATATATTAACTCCTTGATTCCTAAGATTGATATAAAAGGAAATTAAACGTAAAAAAAAATGTATTGCAGATTTGCGAGCATGAGACTGTTATACAATTAATTGTAATGTCTTTCATCGCTTTCCCCACATTTTAAAGTCCAATATTGTGTTTTTATTTGCTTTTATAGTGTTATGAACAGGTGTTTAACCCCTTTGTGAGTCCTCTCTAGTACTCATAGAATTTTTTGCTACATTTGCCATTTACGGGTTTCAAGGCAATTGCAGGCTTGTGGAATTGTGGCAATTAAATCGTGATTTGCGATTTTAGTGATTGTAATATTTGCGGGCTTGAAAGATCAGGGGCTTAGATGGGGTCAGAGTTACGATTTTGACAACTGCAGGAATATTCAGCCTGTAGCTTGCAAATAGATTGTGGTAGCTAGAGAAGGCCAATTGAATATCCATAACTTTTGTGGGCTACATTACTGTCTTTGGTAATTGTGATTTTGAAAATTGAATAGGGCTCTATGTCTCTGATGTACGGGAACCCTCTGTATGCCCGGCAAGCTTCCCCATTCACACCTAAGTGTCCACTGTCCCCTGGTACCTGCCAGATTTCCCCCCACTGAACTGGATACCCTACAACCAAGCACCTTGTAACTGTTGACCCCTCTGTCCATGGGGCCCTGGTAATACACTTTATAAACTCTCTGGGGAAAATGCAGCATTTCAATTCCAAACATTACTGGTTGCCAACGATACATCAATAAATTCAGACAACTATACAATAATTCCTGCCTGTTAAAACCACACACAAAAACCACACACACACACTGCCTGTATAATACATACACACCTACAATAGCTATTATTAACCCCATAGTGTGGCCTCCTTCATGAACATCATGGCTTACCAACACACCCATAACTGTACATCACATATTAACAAGTATAGCATGGCCCATCACAAAAAGGATGACTGACAGTAAATTATGGCCCACAATACACAATATGGCTGTCATACACAAACATCTATAGTACCATTATTCATCTTGGGCCAACATGGCAACCATAGACCAGGTGTTCCTGGTGGGAAATGGAAGGAGCTGTGTTCTGGTACCCCCAAAAATCAACTTTTTCTTGTTTTCTCTCTGGTCTGTTGCTGCTTCTACTCCTTTAATCCTTTAAGATGTGAAAATATTTACAACTATATATATATATATATATATATATATATATATATATATATATATATTGTGACAAGGATGACCGTTTGCCACAGGAATTCTTTATGACAAAAGGTTCCGCAATACAGAGTTAGGATGCAGAAGACTTGTTTATTAATAAGGCTCATAAACAAGGATTAGAAAAAATGAAAATAAAAATCTACATATACGTTTCTTACTAAACGTGCAGGAACACCCTGACTACCCCCGTGCAGCTTCTCCGGAGAAATTCTAATTCATAAAGAAAACACACAGACTCTTATAGTGCCATCTTGTGGCCGGGATACAAACAGTCTCTTATAGTGCCACCTTGTGGCCGGGATACAAACAGTCTCTTATAGGGCCACCTTGTGGCCAGGATACAAATAGTCTCTTATTTGCTCAGAAGTCTTTTCCACATCTTTAAATAAGGAACAGTGGATGAAGCATAGGGCTCACCCATCTCTCCCATATGCTTCACCCCAGGGACCCTATGATATTGCATTAGTAACACTGCAATTTAACAGGTACTTGACACCAGGATTTCAACAATGAGCCTGCAGGGCTGGCTTTGCTCCAACAGCAGCTTTACTTTGTTATCTGTGTGAGAAAACTTTCACACAAGCTTCTCTTATAGCAGCCCAACCAGCTGACAGCGTTCTCTGTTAGCTGCAACTCCCAGACTCCTCACTGGCATAGACCTTGTCTCTTTTTAGGCTACTCTTCCTGGGAATCCTCCTCAGTCTGTCATTCACTTACTTGGTGCTTTTGTAGCTTCGCCTCCTGACGGTGTAGTTGCTCTGACCGCTCTGTTAGTCCAGCGACTTCAAAACAGCACACACTTCTTTCTGTCATCCAAAACTGGCAGCCACAGTAAAACAAGATTTTCTCATTCAGGTTTTGCTTTTAAAGTCCAGTATGCAGATCCACACAGGATCAGCCAGCAAGGTCCTCTCTTGTGGCTTGCTCTGGCGGCTAGCAGTAGCAGCACACAACTTAGGCCAGAGCCTAATCAGCCACCCCTTTCCATGTCTGCTTTCCAGGCTTTAAAGAGAAACTGCACCTGCACCAATTAGTAGTTCTTCAGGAGTTAACTCCGTCACTCCTGTCAAGAACTCTTTACTCTTTACTTGGCACCATCCTCTACGGGGCAAACGGTCACAATATATATATATATATATATATATATATATATATATATATATATATACATACATATATATATATATATATATATATATATATTATTTTTATTTTTTTATGAGTATCACAGTATACTGTGATACCTTTTGTATTGGACAAAAGTCTTATTTTGAGAGGTTGAACCTCTCTTTATCAAGTCTGAAGCAATACTGACATGAGATGGATGAGATGGAACCCTCAGTTTGAATTTAAACAGCAGATGCAGAGAGAGTGGAGACAACATCATGATGTAAATACATATATATACACATACTATATACACATATACATCAATATATACATGAAAAAACAGAGCACTGTAGTCCACAGTGATGTCCTTTCTGTTGGGCAAACCCTCACTAAGAATAAGCAACATCTCACACAAAGATAGCACTGGGGCATGCTTTAAGTTTCTTTCAAACACACACGTAAAATCATAAATATAACCCTGATATTAATAGAATACATCCTTATTATCCTTAAGATACCTACCTACAAATGATCGGGACTGCCTCGGGTACCAAAATGGATCGACAATATGCCAATATATTTATGGCTAATCTGGAAGAAACATTCTTATCTATATATATTTACAAACCATACAGATACTAAAATTACATAGATGATCTGTTCATCATATGGACAGAAGGAGAAAGCAAACTCAGAGACTTTCACAGTTTATTCAACACCTTCCATTCATCTATAAAACTTAAAATGTATTTGTCCACAGAACAGTTGAACTTTCTGGACACTACCTCATTTATAGGAAACCCACTGGCAGATGCAGCTACCTACACAGATCCAGTTTCCATCCCTCCCACACTACACAAGCGATTGCATATGCTCAGACACTGGAGACCAAGGCCCTCATTCTATTATCGGCTGTAAAACGGCCGCAAAGCTGCGATTCCTTGCGGGGGTCCCGTTACCTTGCAATTCAATTATACGGTGCCGCAAGGCTATCCACTTACGGCCGGCCGTATATCTTGCAACCGGCCGTAAGCTCAGAAATCTTTAAAGGCAAAAATAAATTCAAGACGGCACTGTAAAGATCTGTAAATGCTAGGGATCATAATGGGGAAATGAGGATTAATAGCAACCCCCTCTCAAGCTTTCACATCAGCCCAAATCCGAGATTACATTAACTGTTTATTTTCCGGCCGCAGCGTGGGCGGGTCTGAGGTGCTCCAAGCCCTCTGAACTTTTTACATGGATATGTGACATAAATTCAAAAATAATTTTATTTACGGATTTGAGTGTAGGGGAATGTTGTGCTATTAATTCTAAACCTACAATCACTTTATAGTCTCCTCAGAGTGCAGGATGGCTTTATTATGGCTTTAAAATTTGCTTAATTGTGTGCTTGCGGGACCTTTTTGCTGCAAGTAAGCTGCGGCTCGGTTTTAGCCTTGCAGAGAGGGTTCCCGGAGCAATTGAATAGAAACCAGGATTTTCTTGCGGCCGAATCTCTTGCGGCCGTTTAAGATCAAAGGCTTTCCTCCGGCGCGTGCGGCCGCAAGGGATAGCAAGGCGCCGGCCGCAAGCCTGCCGGAATCCCCGGCCGGAAGGGAATAGAATAGGCAAATAGCTTGCGGCCGGTCCTTGCGGCCCCGCATCGCCTACGGACGATAATAGAATGAGGCCCCAAGTATTTCAGACAGAAGTGTTACAAACCCTGTATTACTACCCAGAAAATAACCACTGCCGTCAAAATACCTTGTGAACACCTGGTAAAACTATGTATACCTCTAGTGTCTGCATATAATCTTTTAGAGTTTTAGAGAAAATATGAAAAATAATCAAATATTTGCAACCATTACTAACAGAAGATGCACAATAAAAAAATATATATTCCCCAAAAATCCCATCCTTGCATTTAAACAACCACCAAAACTAAAACAGAAGCTTGTCAGCAAAAGATTGTCCAATGAACAACTAAATTAAAAAAAAACTGAACTAAACTTGTAAAAAAAGTGCCTGTAAATTATGTCAGAATATTTTAGTGTTGAAGAATGTGATAGTTTTTATTTCAAATACTTTTAATGTCATCGTTAAAAATGTGTTAACACATTGGAATGGCATAGTCCTACACATATATCTTAAGGCATGTCACCCTTCCTAACAATATGAGACCATATAGGATCTTTTAGTCTTATTAAAGGGCATACATGCTAATGACCTTTGTTTGTCAGCAATAATCATGACTATATGTTTTGACGGCTAAATAATATCTTATGGAGATAGTGAAAGTACTCTTGGCTTATTGATTTTGGTCACAGCTAAGCATTCCTTGAAAAATAACAAATCATTGCTAAATATTTTGTCATGACAACCGCTTTCGCATGAAAGATACAGCATTGTTTGCACTGCTTGCAAATGAATACTGTATCAGGTAAGTCAGTTTATTGTTACAATTACAGTATAATGAAATGTACTATACATACAGATACTGCTACAATTTTCTTTTCCTCAGATTTTTTGGCTATGACCATACACTGGTAGTTTCAGAGCTATGTCATAATATTGCTGGTGGTTTTTAATCACACATATGTTCTAATTCACACCTATGTGTGTAATTGATTTGGATTACAAAAACAGGTATTAATTGCATTTGTTTCATTGAGCAGATGAAGACATTATGTAAGTGCTATGTACAATAATATCTGTTTCTATTATATGAAGTTATGAATGATGAGACTTATCTTTATTAAATTGTCATTATTGTGGTGTAATCACCAAATCTGAGTCAAGTAAATGCTGTGTTATACAGTGTTCCCTTTCAGCTAAATATGGTCATACTTTTAGAAAGTCTCCAATCCTCTTGGAATATATTTGCACCCTACCAATAATATTAATGCATGGTCGGTTACCGTTCATGACTGTGCTCTGTTGATATAATATAATTATATTATTATACTACCTTACTCAATTTGCCTGTGTGTTTTGTAATATGTAATGATTTGAGACAATGCCTGCAGGATTTCAATACATAACAATATACACAAACAAGATACACTTCAGGTGAACAATAAAGGAGGCTTGCAAGTCTAGAACATAGCATAACCTCAAAGTTATGTTAGAAGCTTCCAGTTACTGTTACTCAGATGCACAGGAAAAGTCACATTAGCACTAGAAATGACATCTGTAAGTAAGTGTGATGCAGGCTTTTTCATAGGCCAAGTAGAGGAGAGCAGAAAAGGTACAATTCAGCAGGTACATATAAATGAATGCAGAGTATGTACGTATACACATGTGCTGACATTATGCAAGGAACGTTAGCTGACACGTGTCACGACCCAGACATGAAGGGCCCACATCCCCCTAATTCTCCTGTTTTAGCTGAAAGGAACAATCTCTAGGTTGTGATTTTATATTCCTCTCAGCACCCGGCAATTTGGATCAGAGCATCATTCATGAAGAAGCAGAAAAATCTGATGAGCAACACCATTCAATTAGAGGAATACATGGATTCGGTCTCTACACTGACACAGATATTTAGCAATCACAGAAATAAATCATCCCCCAATTCTAGCAGATCCCACTGAGCAAGCGAGGCTTGTTTGATCTCCCCCCACGGATTCCAGATCTGATCTTTTTTACAACCCTAGAAGGGCAATAAACTAAATTAAATTCCCTTATGAGAAATCACAAGCATTTCAGGGAGTAATACACGTTGTCCTGTTGGCAATCTTTTGGTTTATCAGGGGGCCATATATATATTTAAATTCTTGCAGAAACTTTTGAGTTATCCATTTGTTGTCACACTAGCAAACATGGCAAAAAGTGTATCTCTGTTAGTTACCAGTAAAATAACATTATTACAGTGCATATAATATCATATAGTAACCCCAACATTAATTATTGTGGTCCACATTACTTTACCCAGAACACAAAACAACATGTCACAGTCCTTAAACAAGTCCTGTCCATCCATCCATGTCCATCCATTTTAATAACCTTTGATATTAGCAACCCAATGTGTTAGAGGCCCAAATAACAGGGTTGCTTGTGGCATTCAGGAGAGTTTCACTCTAGCCCCAAAAGTCAGTCATAACAATATGTCATATATCATCTGCATAGTAATCTGACAGTAATCTAAACAGTGATTCTCAAGATAACATAGTCATTCTCAAATATCACACTGGATAATATAACTTGCAAATAGAAATGTGGACATGGTCTGTAAAACCACATATAGTATGTATTTAGAACACAGTATGTGCTTGAGCAATTTTATAGAAGAGGAGCTTAAAAGCCCATAAGAGAGTCCAGCTCACAACTAGCACATACAGGTAGTTATAGGGTAATACCAAAGCTTGTCTGAAAGAAATAAGAAAATGGGGAAAATATTGGAGGTCAGTAATTCAATTAACCTTCTAAAGGCAGTCTACAGATTCATCAAATTCAGGTCTCAATCCCTACAGCTTAATGATTCAGAACGCCTTCTCTAAACTCATCATCCACACTCAATGATCAGTGTCTGCAGAAACTCTCCGCTTGTCACTCCACTGGCTTCTAGTAGCCTTCAGAATAAAATCCTGATCCTAAAACAGAGCTTGACAAATTCATGGCCGAGGAACCATAGTTCCTAAAAATGTTACTGCTGTCTCCTAACTATTTAGTTATCATACATATATTAATATATATGCTACATATTTTAGCTCTTGATGCCAAAGGGAGAGAGTAATGGGACATGGATAGATAGAAAAACAGTATAGGTCAAAGGTAGTTACTCAATGAAAGAATAGGACTCAGGGAAAGAGTGATAAAAAGGACAGAAAACAGAGAATAACAAACAGTGGTTTTGATTGCACTTGAATAATGTATTGGAAATATTTTAAATTTACCATGCCACCTATCTTTAATTAGGTTTAACAATATTATATCATATCAGTTAGATTCTCTGTATACATATTTATATATAAATTAGCATGTTATTATTATTCAATCAAATATAATTGAAATATTGGGTCTTCATCCAGTGGGAAGTAATAAAATATAATTGTGTTTTTACCTTCACAGGAAAAATACATATTTACATTCCCTGTATACGTATTTATATAGTAATTCCCATTTTATTATTAATTAAACATAATTGAAAGACTGTTTTTATGCAGTGAGAAGTGATAAAATAACTGTATTTTTATCTCCCTGGAAAAAATATACTTTCCTTTTTAAAAATTATAGAATATGTTCACAATTAAATGTTTTGTACTGTATACTCTAGGAATCTTTGAGGTACATAAAAAGACACATAATGTAATTTGAGTGTAGTTTGATCACATAACTCACAGGTCTTTTTTATTAAACATAAAGAACTTATTTGCCAAAATTATTTCAAATAGTTTATTATTATTATTATTATTATTATTATTATTCCTTTATTTGTAACATACCAACATATTGTAAAATATGGCTTATATACAGATCATTTTTAACATGACTTCAATGTGTATTTTATAAATATAACTTATTATATTCAACTCTAGTGTTAATAATTGGTTATTACAATTGTGTGTTGGTATCAAGACGTTATACCACAGGTCTTTTTACTATTCCCACAAATATATATTAATTTATATTTTATATATGTGTATAACTGTAATTAGCTAAAACCAAGTCTGTCTGTAAGAAACAGGTTGGGTAGCCTCACTCAAAATAACTCAGAGAATCACAGATGGTCTTATTTACAGTAAAAACAGAAAATAGTGATGCCCCGATTTTCGCATGTTCGTGTCCTCCACGAATGGCGAACACATGCGCTTTTCGTTTCGCCCCCTATACTTTATCATTGAGGAAACTTTGAACATCATTTATTTTATTTTATAATTTTTTGTGTGTAATCTATGCCTGCCTGCCAGCGTGTGTGTGTGACAGGCTAACACCTAACAGCTTATATTGTGCTTATTTTCACTACTCATACCTGGTGGTGTAACATACATTGAAAAGAACCATTTTTTTCCTGTAATCTAATTTCAGTTGCCTGCCTGTGTCAGGCTCACAGCTTATATTGTGCTCAGTGACATAAAACAACACTTTTTTGACTGTAATAGATTGAATAGCAATTGCCTGCCTACAGGCATGTGTGTGAAGCCTATTGCATCTACTCTGCCAACTTTTGCCAGTGCACAGTGATACGTCATATCTGGTGCTTTAAGGAGGTGGAAGACCAAACACAGCAGGCGTCCCAGGGGGCTTGTTGTCACCTTTCGGGGACCCTTGGTGGCTGGGTGGAGGAAGAGACCTTCAATGACATCAGTGAGGACAAGGAACGGGACATGGCTAGCTTGGTATCCAACCTTGTGCAAATGGCGAGTTTGCGGTTGTGCAAAGGGACTGTTTGCGGTGCATTAAACGGGGAGATTGGTCTGTTACTGTGAAGCGGATGTAACCCTTACACTACCTGATCGATACAACATCATACCTGATGTTTTAAAGCATGTTATTCAAAACAATTTAGGAATGTTAGGTGATTTATGCCCTTTATGGCTTAAAACCAGACTCTGCATCAACTATGTAATTTTCCGTGGGAGTTTTGCCATGGATCCCCCTCCGGCATGCCACAGTCCAGGTGTTAGTCCCCTTGAAACAACTTTCCCATCACTATTGTGGCCAGAAAGAGTCCCTGTGGGTTTTGAAATTCGCCTGCCCATTGAAGTCTATGGCGGTTTGCCGGATTCACCCGTTCGTGTCCGATGTTCGCGAACCGAAAATTTGATGTTCGCGACATCACTAGTAAAAAATACTTTGTTTTTAACTTTAGACAGCTGAGAACAAGACCCTGGGTGTAGATGGGTGTAATCTAAATTCAACTTATTACCATGTATGACGTATAGAGAGGGTGGTTCATAGGCCACAATAGGATATAAAAAGCTGAGAATCTATGGAAGAGTTGGCACCGACACATGTGAAGGTTGAAGGAGCCTCCATGGAGCAGTCTAGAGGGAAGAATGCCAGAAGAATCTCAGCAGAGCCTGCTCCTGACCAGAGAAACATGATGGAGGGTGAACTTCAAAAACGGACCATAGGGGGTAGTATACTGTGTCTTTATATTACATAATCTACAATTCATGTAAGTATTATATTTGTAAATATTGTCTTAATACTTCTTGTCTGTTATCTCTCTTGTCTAAACCCATTCTTTAACCGTATATTGATTTATGTAAAATATATCTTTTTAATCATATTGGTTTTGGTCTGCTCCTTTATTGACCTTTCCAAAAGAACTTATGATTTATGAAAATTACAGTATTTATTAATTTCTTACAATATTCTGTAGCACTATATAGGGGTAAGTTCAAGTTAAAAACAATATTAACACAATGCAAAGGAATGAAGGACTGTGTTTTTGAGCTTTAAATCAAATGTACATAGTGCTTTCCCTAAACACTTAGCAAGATTGAAAACTTGCAAACTTACAATGAAGGGTTTTAATGACATATAGAAGCATGATAGATGTGTTGTGTATACTAATGATGAAGGTGATAAGCTTCTTTAAACAGATGTGTTTTTTGTGAATTTTTTAAAGGTTTTGAGGCAGGAAGACAGATAGTCTAGTGGAGTTCCAAAGTAAAGTGTCAGCCTGAGAAAAGTGAGAGAGAGGAGGTGATAAGAGAAAGAAGAAGGTTGTTAGAAGAATGAAGAGGGCTGTTGGTGGAGTATCTAAAGCTATAAGGGGGTGCACTATTGTTGAGGGCTTTATACATTAGGGTTTTACATTTTATTCTTGAGGCTATGGGAAGCCAGTGGAGTGACTAACAAAGAGGTGCTAAAGACTCTGCGCATTGAGTTTGGTAGATGAGTCAAGCGGAAGTGTTCATTATGGATTGGAGTGGAAAGAGACCGCTGATGGGGATGACAGCAATTAGAGAGTTGCAGTAGTCGAGGCGAAATGTGATGAGAGAGTGGATTTTAATTTTAGTTGTGCTTTGTGTACGATAGTGACATATTTTGGAGATGTTTTTAGGTTACATGAGTTTGTGAATGATTGTATGTGAGAAATAAAAGAGATAGCAATATACAGTAGAACTCCAAGACACCGAGCCTGGGAAATGGGAGTGATGACAGAATTGTCAACAGTGAGAGAAATATGTGGAGTGGTAGAAGGTGGGTAGGAGTCTTTAACATGTTGAGTTTGAATTGACGGGAGGACATCCAGGAGGATATGCTAGAGAGGCAGTTGGCCACTTTTACTAGAATAAAGGGGGACAGATCTGGTGCCTAGGTAGATTTTAGTGTCTTTAACATATAAATGATACCGAAATCCAAAGATTTTATTAGGGTACCAAAGGAAGAAGTATAGATAGGGAAAAGAAGGGGCCTAGGACTGAACCCTGGTCGTACACAGCAGTCATAGGGTGAGGCAAAGAAGAGGTGCCAGAGGAGACACTAAATGATCGATCTTCAAGGTATGATGTGAACCATGAGAGAGCAGTGTGACAATGCCAAGAAGGAGGAGAATTTGGATAAGAAGATTGTGTCAATTATGTTGAAGGCAGTAGAGAGAGAAATTACCCTTTGGCTTATAGGTGAGCATGTTAGTGACTCTTATGAGGGCACTTTCTGTGGAGTTTTGGGGTTGGAAGCCATATTGGAAGGGGTCAAGGAGGGATTTGGAGGAAATAAATTGGGTAAGGCAATTGTAAACGAGTTGTTCAAGCAGTTTTGAAGCCAAGTGACGTAGAGAGATGTGGTGATAGATGGAGAAGATGAGTCAGATGAGGGTTTCTTAAGAATGGGTGTAATTATGGCATGTTTTAAATATGATGGAATTGTGCCTGTGTTAAGCGAAAGGTTGAATATTTGTGTGAGGGAAGGGATAAGTGTGGAGGAGAGGGGAGGCACAGGTGTAGACGAAAAGGGTTGTAAGACAAGAGAATGATAGAAGACTATAGACCTCATCCTCGGTTATAGAATTAAAGGAGTCCTTGATGGATGTTGGATTGGGGAAGGGTAAAGGCTAGATGTTGTTGGATTGTTGAGGAGGGTATGTTAGAGCTATGCTGAGAAGAGACTTTGGTTTAGATGATTTCCATTTTATTTTTAAAGTGGGTATAATTTTTAATGTCTTTAGCTGTGAGACCGGAAGTGGCAGGAGGTGCTGGGTGGGCAGAGGAAATGTTGAATGTGGCGAACAAATGTTTAGGGTTGAAGGACATATTTGATATTAATGATGAGAAATAGCACTGTTTAGCAAGATTGAGAGCAGAGAAGTATCAGCAGAAAATAAACTTGTAATGGAGGAAGGCGTTAGAGGGAATGTACCTTGACTTTCACCCAGAACTGCTGGTGCCTGAGACCCTAAACTGTGCAAATATCAGACTTCTTCCCCACTCCCTCTTGAAGCCTGTATATGCAGGCATAATTGAACTGGAGATTTTTGTATATCCTGCAGTTGTGTATTTGTTTAACTGCAGTCATTTTGCAATACAAGGCTGAACATGATCCAGCTAACATCTTGTACAGAGTTTATAATAATAATTTGATAGTCCACATATTTAATGAAAAGGCAAAGTATAGTAAAGTGCCTAACTGGCTCTTTTATGCACATGATAGTAAATTTGTGATTTTGGTATACCTTAAAGTTGTCCCTTAATAAATCCATTACAATGATGGTGTTTCTTCGAAGCTGTAATAATTCCATGTAAAAAAAATAACTGCATAAAGAAATTAGAGAGAAATGGTTCATTTTTTTATTGTCTCAAATACCTTTGCCTCATTCAATACAGAGGGCAATGTATATCAATGATATTGTTACCTTTCAAGTATATTTTTATGTACAGCTTTGTTGGATACTAATTAGTATCATTCTTTTTTATGATTTTTTCTTTAATTCTTATAAAATTTCTATACACATGTAGAGTTTATTATGTGGTTTGTTAATTTCCCTAAACTGTTTCTATGCTCCTGGATTAGACTACTGCTCACACAATAGGGTTTATTTTGGTTACTTAATTGCTGTAGCTATTATAGCTTAAAATCAGTATTTACAGAAAAAAAACAGCATTTCAAGTTTTACATCAACTAAAAGTTAAACTTGCAGTTGTTTTTTTAATTCAGCAGGTACCGTATTGGTCCGAATATAAGCCGCACCCGCATATAAGCGGCACCTGTAAAATTCAAGGGGAAAAAATAGAAAAAAATTGTACTCAAATATAAGCCGCACCCTTAAAATTGGAGGGAAAAAGACTCTCTCCAAGTTATCAACCATTGCAAGAAACAGGCTTTCTAATTAGTACTGTAGGTTACAGGCCTTACAGGATGTTAGAATCACTAAAACCGTAAATCGCTATTCAATTGCTACAATGCCGCAGTCTCAAGCACGCAAATCGGCACCCTTAACTACCAATCGCGCAAATCGGCAGTAATTTTACGTTCGCGAATATAAGCCACACATGTAACTCGCAAGCTCGCAAATTGAAAGGTATTTTTTTTATGGTTGCAAATATAAGGCGCACCCGTAGTCGCAAACTCAAAAATCGGAAAAAGGTGTGGCTTATATTCGGACCAATACGGTACCTTGTTCTCTGCCTACTATCATGTGTCTAGGGGGTAGGAATTGATCTGCACTGTCCTTATAGAAATCGTAATATGTTGCCCTGACAGTAGTATCTGCCCCTTCCCTGCAGTGACTGTCATGCAAAAGTACACCAGTCAGAATGTTTTTTTAGTTTAGCCTCCTGGGCAGATCCTCTTTTACCTCCTATATAACTAATAGGGAGTGGAAAGAAGCACATCAGCCGGAACCTGCAATGCTAAGATCAAATATACATTTTACAAGCTACAGTAAATTTATTTTCATCAAATATTGATCTATTGCCTGTCAGCTACTAAATAAACAAATGGACTGCAGTGGGCATTTAAGGATGAAACAGTTACCTGCAAAACATGATGTGAGAATTTACTTTATTTGAATTCTCTGTGTCTAGTGTTCCATTTTTCATAACCTGCTACTATTTATAGACATAGCTGAGTATACATTGTATGTATTGTATTGTGTTTTTTTTTCCTTTTATATTTACTTAGGGCCCTATGCTAATCCCTAAAAAAACAATATCAAGTACCATAGCGGCAAAAAAAATTCTACCTACCTATGTTATATCACCAACCCCTAGAACATTGCAAGACAACTCCTGAGACTCACTGTGGCAATTACGGAAAACGTTTCCATTGACTTTTCACACTGCCTGTAAATTACGGGTTACTCAGAGACTATCACCCCCAAAACCTATGGTAATCGAATAATTTGGATAGCTCACTAATTAAAAGGCACTGCTGTAGCTGCAAAGAAATGAACAAATAATTACTGATACTAAAAACCACTTGCAATGACTTTGCAAACCATGGCGCACTACCGCAGCACCTCTTAACGGGACAAATAAAACAATACAAAACAATACAAAAGCACGTTAAATAATCACAAATGAAGGACTCAGGCTGCTAGTGGCACATATGAGCAATAGAAAACTAATTAATACCCACATGTCACTTATCAGACATACTGAAACAGGAAATATCAACTCAAAGCTTCAGAAATCTCTTAAAAACACAGCACAATCAGAAGTAGCCTCAGATATTATACAACTCCAATACAAATACAATCTCACAGTCCCAGAGATACAAATGTGAAAAAGTACAATCATATATACTGTATACATCAATAAGTGTCATCTACTAATGGAAATATGACACCTCCACATAACATATCACAACATACAGGGGAACATAGGCACAGTACACAATAGGTTAGTATCAATCACCAAACACACATGGATCACAACAGATGCTATCAAGAACTCACCATGAAAGCGATACACACACCACAAACAATACTCAGCAACTGTACTAATCCGCACCACAGCACCGTACACACAGAGATCATCTATGGGAAGGTATGGTATCTACACATTAACATAGGGTCCCATACACTGAGGGGGAGTAGGGAAAATCTATCAACATGGGTGAGCCACCTGCTATAGACCACAGTTTAACTACCCACAGGGACCGTCTGTGTTCTTGGAAATCTCTGCACCAGCACCATGATATCAGGCTTCTGTATCAGTCAGGGTATCTCCATAAGGAAACAGCACTTCCAGGAGTCTCAGTAACCTTCCTGTGGTAGTGACCAGGACAAGTAATTTGCAGGGTGGAGATAGGATCAGTATCACAGCCACCAGAAGCAAATAAGAACATACCATTTCTAAATGTCTCAGTAGTGATCTGATTTATTTTGGAAAGTTAACAATATTTATAGGGGTTAGATACAGAGGGGTGTGTACAACACAACAATGGCAGGGAGCAGCAGACAAACACAGGAGATTGACTCCACATGGGGTCTAATAGTCTGGCATCCTGTCTGGCACCTGTGAACAATAGGCCAACCTCCAAACACACATAATGATGTCTCCATGTCTAGTGGTCCAGATCTCAAATAGAGTACATTAACTTTATCTGGCAAATGATGAGACAAAACAGATTACTATACAATTTTGGAGCCCAGCAGTCTGTCCTATTTGGTTGCTTAATGGGCTAAGATCCAGGAACAGGAAAAGGAGTACGTGACAATGGGCAGCAGGAGGCCTGAAACAGAGGACTGCTTGACAATAATGCTGGATGAATGGGGGAGGTGATCCTCACAGGTAGGTCAATAGATGGCACAGGCCAGGCACTGGATATTCACATGGAGCACCTTAGGCACAGGCACATGGCCCTATAGGGACAGATCATCACAATTATGCTCATCTCCTGAAGCTTGACATGAAGGGCCAATAAATCACGAAAGGAGGCAGCAGAGAGGCACTTGGAGCACCAAAAATCTTACCTCCATAAACAGGAATCATGGCCACTCCTGTCCTGGCAAGTCCCATTCCATTGATGATGTGCCAACATCTACACCAAGACTAGTGATAGTGTCAATGTATCAATTATTCATAAATTACTAATGTCATATGTTTAACAACCCTTCAGATGGGCATGGTGAGACCCAGCAGTGCCACAATGTATATGAAACACAGTATTAACTCACCGAATCACTATTCATGTTGATCGGACATGTTTTAGAAAATAGTGATATTAACATATTAATCCATAGACATATTAATCAACGCCATCACCTGTAAGTCACACCTGTGTCACTGTGATGTTCAAGAATGCTCACAGAACAATGCTTCACAATGAAAATAAAGGATATATATTTCATCATCATGTCACATGTCATGCAGAAATATGTGAATTGATGTTAAAAATGATGATAATAACATCAGATCTAACATAGAAAGTGGAAATACTTGGCCAATATAACATCAATCCATAATTTACATAGGTTTAGTGACAGGCAAACATATGTTTACAGTCTGAATAAAGGGATGCCTATACAGGATGATGACCAAATATCTAAATAATTGTTATGTATGTGGATGTCTCCAATGTAGTAGCTTGACAAACAAACAGAAACATGGATAACAGTATAACAATAATATCCTTTATTAAATAAACAGAGCATAGTCGTAAACATATCCATCACGGGTGTGGTGGAGGTGGATCCAAAAGGACAAGAGGCTGGAAAAAATGACAAAACCTAAAGGGGTCAAGGTAATAATGTATAATAAGAATGATGCTTAGCATCTACT
Organism: Discoglossus pictus; assembly: GCA_027410445.1. NCBI lineage: Eukaryota > Metazoa > Chordata > Amphibia > Anura > Alytidae > Discoglossus > Discoglossus pictus. The sequence continues at coordinate 302,126,028 of CM050163.1, read as the reverse complement.
AGGATCACATGTGGTCATTACACCACAGTAACTGCAATCAGATAAAAAAATCATCATGAAAATCTCCATATAGTGGAAGTAGCTACTAATGTGCATAGCACATAAATCATGTCTTCATCTGCTACATTACACATATGCTGAACATCAAGGATTATGTCATCCAATTCAAATACACACATACAGTGTGTTAAAAAAACAAAATTTAAAAATAAAAGGTGGTCCTAAACTAAAAGGCAGAGGAGGAGAAAAACACTAATTATAAAAATCTGTAAGTACAGTACAGTGGTACCTACTGTAACCGTAACAATAAACCAACTTACCTGAACATCATCTGCAAGCAGTGCAAACTCCATCTGTCATGAGAAATCACTTGCCATCACCATGAGTAATGATGTGGCATCTCAAGGAATGCTTAGTTGTGACCACAGTCAGGGGGGGGGCTGACTACTATCACCATCTCTCTAGGAGATTTCAGCAACATGGATATCCCATTCAACCTGTATACAGGTGTTATCAGATTATAACTGATTGTTAGGATATCATGATGCCTATTCACGTACCCATTAATACTGAGAGTAGACAAAGGTAAGCAGTCATAATGTATGTTGCTTTAATCAGACTAAAGTTTGTGTTCTCAGATTGATGAGGAGATGATATGGTTTACTAATGCATGTATTAATGATGGCTTGAAATAACTGGCCACTTTGGCACTTGGATAGTCCCATATATGCATTAGGATGAGTTAAACTGAGCCACAAAAAATTGTTATTGAACATGCTGTATGGTTACATAATGGTGGGGTAAATCATTCTGCTGGGGGGTGTCATTGATGGAATGGTAGCTACTTTGTATATATGTCACTCACATTATTTTGAAGCACTGCTTCCAGATGAAGAGGATGCCTTCGTGGACCTGAATTGTGCCTAAAGAAATAAAACAAAGAAAAAACATCATAATGGGAAAATCAAAAATAGTCATAGTAATCTCTTCACAACAGCATTCCTCAGTGACCATCAATTGGTGAAATGCTAAACATAACCCTACATGTCCACAGAGAAGAGGATCATGGATCATGTGATGGGGTAGCCATCTGCTAGCAACATCACCATCACATACGCCATGATCCAATATTCCGTAGCCAGGCTAGATCATGTTAACACCTGGACCAATAGATTGTCACTGAGAAGTGCTGTTGAGAAGATAAAGCCCTAGGCTAGGTGCAGCACCTATCTCCTCTTCTGCCTTGCCAGAGAATCACAACTTCCCCCAAGTATACTGCACCTACTCCCTAGTCGAGGAAGAGATGGGGGAAGCACTCCCCCTTGAGGCAGTGGAGGGATGCAAGGACGGGTCAGGCTGCAGGTGAGCCAAGGATAGTTCTCTGGGGCGGAGGAGGCAGTGCTAGCAACCACAGCACACTGAGCACACTAGGCCATGTCCAGGCTGAGCTGGGTTAGCACGCTCTGGTTATGCACTGCCCGGAGCAGCCTGGCCATATACAACCTGATTGTGATGTGTCCTTGCAACCCTCTGTAGGCTCTGAACGCTGCAGCAAACAAACGCCTGATGGGAGGAGATGCTGGCCTGAATCCCACACATGGAGTCCCTACAGTCTCTGAGCAGTACCAGCATCTCCCCCATGGTGGCCTCCGAAGCTGGGTATGGGGATTTAGGTCTGACACGGCCGGACAGATCTGTGAGAGGAGGAGGTGGTGGGGTTTCAGTGGGGAGGTGCTGAGTGCCGCGTGCTGGTAGAGGTGGTAGTGGGCCTGGTGGTGTGGGTGGCCAGGATGTGTCAGTGGTGGGAGGATGAGCTGATGGTGGTGGTGCCGGCATGTCCCTTGTGACAGCCCAATAGGAGGGCCTGGGTGGCAAATCTATTGGTAGGAGGAGCGGGCCAGTGGGGTGAAAAGCCACAGGTGTGCTGCAAGGTCCAGGTAGTCCCCCCACTGACCACATGAACCTCAAGTCCTCCTCATCATCCCCCGGGCCCTGGGCTCCTCTCCTGGGCTCCTCCTCCAGACATGGATCCTGATGGGCGGGGGCACTTCCAGTAGCCTGTGGCTCCGACTGAATGGTATATGGTTAACACCATTGTATGTTCATATGATTATTGTGTGCTCCTACCTATCAGCCATGCAGTTATATTGAACCTGGATAGGTCACTTCGTAGATAATATTTGAAGCTATCCTTTGCTTGATGTGATTGTTACTTTGTCCTCTGAGCTTTTGTTTTATTGACTCATGAGAATATCTTGATTGTTGCTGCAGGCTGGTCTCTGCAGCATATGCATATTCATACTCTGCATGAGTTGCTTTGCATTGTGTCATACTATCCAATCAGTGAGCATCTCCCAGAAAGTTAACTTGCTGTTGAGAGGTGTTCCCTGCTGGGCTATTAATCAACATTGCATATTTATTCCCACATAGTCTGTATCAGTGGCCATACCTAAATGTGGTGTCAATGTTATGTTTACTACATTTCTTAGCTATCTCCTATTTGCTGCATTTATTTCTGACATATATGATGCTGTCCAACATTGAGTGTTATATGTAAAGCTCCTGGATTTTGAGGGATGGACAATCTATCTATCCATAGTCAGATGCAGGGAGCATTTCCATGACTAGAGTTATCTATGTGTGTGTGGTGTACATGTGGGTGTATTGCGTTGTATGTGACATTCATCTGCCAAGGAGGCTAAATCCAGTGTAACCACCAGGCCTGGGGCTCCGTGGACACTTTCTGCTTGCATCATGGCCTTCAGCATGCTCTCCCACTGCTTGTAGTGGACAGTCACTGCAGGGCCACCACTTGTTGATGTGGCTCCTCTGGGCCTCCTCCTCCATCATCCTTCAAACCTGGGTATGGATGGCATCGAGGAGCACCACTGTATCCTCTGGCCTGACCCTGAGGCTTGTCCCTCCCCTCCACTACCCCCCCTCCCCAAAATCAGCCCCCACCGACCCTGAACTATGTGTGCTTAAGTCGATTGGCTCATCCCACTCTCCCTCTATCTCACCTCCCGCCCTAGCAGCCCAGAACTACCACTCTTAGCCCTCCCCTCTACTTCCACCTCTCTATGTCTCCCTCCCTCACCCCCTCTATCTCCTTTACACCCACTACCTTCCTCACCCCCTCTACCTCACACAACACCACTACCTCCCTCCCTTCCATGTCTTCCCTCCCTCCCGCCTTCCCATTGCCTCCCTCCCTCTAGTCCCCAAGGCCCCTCTCCTTCTCTTCTGCTCTCTTCCTCCTCTCAACCCCACCTCTACCCTCATCCAACCTCCTCTCTCTTCCCTCCATCACTGACCAAAATAAATATAATGATAAATAAAGCAAAGTGTATTTGTATATGGTTTTAAGTAAAGAAACATAATGTATGTTCTATGTGTTTTTTATTAGTTGGGTACAGGGTGGGGGCTGGGTGTCTGTGTATGGTGTATCCTATCTATAAGTGATCGGCTGATACCTTCTGTCTCCTGTTGATGATGCCATTGTGCGGCAGGACGCTGCCGGATACTTAGTGGCGTCTTAACAATGGAAATATGAGTTTGTGAAGGCAAGGTAAGTGGAGTGGAAGGGACTAGTGCAGGAGCATATTATTACTAGGGCTAGAGGATAAATAGCGGGTCCCCCTAGCAAACTACAATCTCAGGGCAATTCTGCTATAACATATTTAGTGAGGGCCACAGTGGAAAATTCTATTGTTCCCTTCTATCTCCACTACTGCCTTTACACTCATCACTGTATATATATATATATATATATATATATATATATATATATATATATATATTATATAAGATAAAGTATGCACAATTGTATATACTTCTATTGATTTTTACATACATTTAATCATTAGGATTTTGGATCCATTATCATTGGGCTATCTACTTTATTTTTGTTGGTTATCTGTGAGACTGGGAGACGAATATTGTATTTTATTAATATAATTTTTATGATTTATGTATATTAATTTTTGTGAATATTTTTTTATATTATATTTAATAAAAGTTATATGTTATACATAAGGAGCAGGTCTTTATATATATATATATATATATATATATATATGATTTCAACATTACAGATGTAATACTCTGGTTGCTTAGGGAAATATACTATTGATCAGAATTTAAAGGTGTCTGTACTTTCCTCTTTCCTTTTATCTATCTATAAGTGTATCTATGTGTATTATTATCCTATGTGTCTGTATATCATGTGATATGGATTTTTATGTGTATTGTAATTTAAGTGTAAAATACTGTCATTCTTAATAATAAAATAATATAAACCTTCTCTCCAGACTTACACTTTTGCACTCTCTCTCTCTTTGTCTACCCAAAAACTTCAACTCAAGGATCTTACTTGTAAAAATCTGTGACACAGTCAACGGTGGTGCGTGATCCCTTTCAAATATATACAGTATGTAATTTTTTGTTTGCCATTTCCCTTTGGCTGCTATGGCTTTGGGGCAGCAAGAATAGCCAGATCAGCAAAAAGATTGGAGAACCGTTGCGCTGGTGCCATAATCCAGCCCCTTAGTGCTACTGTCGGAAGCATGGTTTACGGATGTGACCTGACTTTCGTAATGCAGGGGAGCAAAAAATGAATTCATCAACTGTTGTAAATTGGGTCAGAAAATCTCCCTCAGCCGTTTTACGGCAATGTGTAACTTAAAGCACCTGATTTACATAGGGTCCTTTCTTTGTTTATAGACCAAACAGCAAGGGGTTTTAGTGGATGATGTTCAATAGTTTCCAAATCTTTAAATGATTACAGAATGATTACAAAAAAACATATGTTTGAACAATTTGAACCTAAGAGCATACAGCCTCATTAAGTTCCAGCCTCGTAAGTCCAACGTGTACCATGTAAGGGCTTTGTGCTTGAAATTTGGCAGTTTTAATTAGCTAATAAATTAGAGTGAGCTGCGAGTTATGAGCGAGAGACGCTATTTCGTAAACCAGTTCTCGGCCGTCGGAGTTGCGTGCTCGAACGCAAACAATTAAGCAACCACGTAGTTACAGGTTCAGATGGAGCCAATGGAAAAAGAGATTGTTAGCATTACATCACTGAAAAAGGGGAGGGTAGATTTCAAAGTCCTATGTGCTTCAATTACAGCTTGCGATCGGACGCACAGTCCATATATGATGCAATAATAATAAAGTGAGTTACAGTATATGTCTTAACACATTGATTGCAGGAATCAATATAACACAAAATATAAACATGAAAAAAAGAGTTTTTCGGGGCCAATTTGCAGGCTTGAGAATGTTGTGCTATTAATTCTAAGACCTAACATCACTTTCCCTTATAATAAATGTACAGTAGAGTGTTGTTATTTGCATTACAAGTGCTACGTATTGGACTTTACCCCCCTCGCTAGTTACGTTCTTGCTCGCGTGTGACCATGTTGCAATTAAATAGCAGTTACGGGCTGGACAGATCAAAGGATTTATGGGCGTGAAGTTCAGTGTTGCTCAGCACGTAGCCTATTCTCGGCCGTTCTGCCTATTAACACGCAAGTCCGCTTCGAGGCAACGTTACAGGGCTAATTGAATACCCGTAAAACGTAAATTTGGAGTTACGGGCTACGTTTTACAACTTAGATCCAATTTGATGAGGCTGATAATTAGGCATGGAAAATGTAATTAAGCTAACTTTAAAACTAAAAATGTGGCCTATGATGATCTCTGGAGTCATCTATTTTACTTTGCATATGCAAGCAAGACTTTTACATTTCTGGAAAACAGGACGTGCATTTATTGATGCAAGATGTCTGCTTCAGATAATGTTTAGGTGAAGGGGGAAGATGACAAGCTCCAATGATTTAACATGCCAGACATCCCACTCCCTCCTTCCCCAACATTCCCTCCATTATTCAGTTATTTAGTCGCACACTCATGTTTCAATATTTCAGAAGTGATCATGTCAAACTTGCATTTTACAAACCGACCTTCATAAGTTAATATTTTCTCTAAAAAAAATTATGTTTGTGACTTACATAACTGCTAATTTTATTCATTTTTTTTACTTACTTCACAAACATGTGAGATGTTTCTTAAAATACAGTGGTCCTACTAGCAAGTGGTACTACTGCAGTGATCACCACTAGCAATCCCAAAGTTGATTCTCCTCCATTAGTGTACTTTTGCCCTCTTAGAATCACCCACCAGCTTTGTACCATATTTTATAGGTGTTTATTGGTTTAAAAGTGGTGTCTGTTCCCTTTTAAAAATTCAAAAACATGTCTGATTGACTGGCAAGTTTCAGTTTTACTAGCTGCTGGTAAAGTTAACATACAGCAAAACTTCTTGTAATGCCCAGGAAGGACCCCACCGCTGAACTTTTGAGGAACTATGGACTGTGGGGGCTCTTTGGGGGAAACCCGGTGTCTGAATTAATGGTTATTTGTAATCCCAGCCTGTGTGCTTGCTAATATTTCAGTGGACATGGGAGTTGCTATAGAAGATGCCCAGTTGTTTGTATGGGCCAGGGTTACAGAAATTATATGTGTTTAGAATTTGCTTTGTGACTTGCTTAATATTACTGGTTGAAGGGATGTACAATATTTCATAAATTAGTTAACAGCATTTATAAATAAAACATATTGCAACAGTATTTCAACAATAGGAGACGCAATGTCTACAAGAGGGATATTTCAATTAGCACCCTGTTAGGCTATCCTGGGAAGGTAAGGCGAAATTAATAGCACTAAGGTGCAAAATACCCTCACAGGGCTTGGGGCAGGAAGGAGATCAAAGGGCAGGAGGGAAGACAAATTGTGAAATCTTAGATGTTCGGGGTCCTAAGCTCAGTGAGAGGTTGGTAACCATAGTTACAGAGTGGGGGGAAAAGCCACATGGTATTTTTATTGTTTTGGTTTAAAAAATGTATTTGAAACAAGAATAAAGGCTGAGGGCCTCATTCTATTATCGGCCGTAAATCGGCCGTAAGGCTGCGATTCCTTGCGAGGGTTCAGTTAACTCGCGATTCTATTATACGGCCCCGCAAGGATCTCATCTTACGGCCGGCCGCATATCTTGGAACCGGCCGTAATCTGTGAAATCTAAAAACTGAAAAATAAATTCAAGCCTGCACTGTACAGCTCTGTAAATGCTAGGGATCATATTGGGGGACATGAGGATTAAAAGGAACCCACTCTCAAGCTTGCACATCTGCCCAAACCCGAGTTCAAATTAACTGTTTATTTGCCGGCTGCGGCGGGGGTGTGTCTGAGGTGCTCCAAGCACTCTGGACTTTTTACATGTATATTTTACGGATATTAAAAATTAAATATTTTACGGATTTGAGTACAGGATAATTATGTGCTATTTTTTCTAACACCTAAAATCCCTTTATAGTCTTCTCAAAGTGCAGGATGGCTTTATTTGAGCTATTTTATGTGCTTAATTGGTGCTAGCGAGACCTTTTTCCTGCAAGTAACTGCGGCTCGTTTTTAGCCTTGCAGAGAGGTTTCCCGGAGCAATTGAATTGCAAAACTCTTGCGGCCGTTTTAGATCAAAGGCTTTCCTCCGGCGCGATCGGCCGCAAGAGATAGCAAGGCACCGGCCGCAAGCCTGCCGGAATCCCCGGCCGTAAGGGAATAGAATAGCCGAATAGCTTGCGGCCGGTCCTTGCGGCCCCGCAACGGCTGCGGCCGATAATAGAATGAGGCCCTCAGTCTGCATCTACACTAACAAAAGGTGTTGTTGGTCTTGTTTCTCCATGAATGATGGTCTGATCTGAAATGCTGTGTGCATGTAAAAGACACAGCCTGCAGATTGCTCCTATAAGCTACAGTAGGAGAATTAGGGGTGTACAGAGCCCCAAAATCAGGGTCATGACATCTTGGTCGGCAGTGGTGGGACATCTAGGTGAGGTAACCAGCAGAAGGATATCTACATACAAGGACATGATGGAGGAACTAAGGCCAGAGGATGAGCTCTGCAGAGGAGAGGATAACCTGGAGGCAGGTGATAAAGTTGCTCAGGTCACTGCAGCTCCAAGCCCTGGCACCAGGTTATCTGCAGCTGAGGAGAACGAGGTGTCCAGGATGTTTCAGACATGGAAAGCTGCTATTCCAGGTCACGGATCAGTTGGAGACCCTCGAGACAGAAATGGTGTTGGAGATCCAGTGTGAAAAGAGAAGGGGACTTAACTGCCCTTCCCCAGTTCATGTCAATGTGGAACCTCTATCCATAGTGGATGCACAAATGGGCCAGGCCCAGTTAAATGTTGCTATGAGTAGGACAGATGGGGATGGTACCCTTCATGATGGGTGCATACCAGAGGCAATTGAGACTGAATCCCAGACAGTAATATCAGGCCAGGTTGACCCAGTGACAAAGGATCCTGATAGAGACGAGCACTATGACCAGATAATGGGAGACATTAAAGGAGGATGTGAGGCACTAATACAGCTGTCATCCCAGTAAGTGGCGCTTCCAAGCCAGGCCACCATAATGGATACTGATGTCAGGATTAGACCGGTACATTCCTCCTTGGAGGTATTATCTCTGGACTGTTTTCCCAAAGACATGGGGAAGAGGAAGGCATTAGCCCTGGCTGTTGGGGGGTGGGCTAGCCAGGGCACTTTGGGAACTGTCAACTGGACTGGGTATACCCCTGGAAATATTGAGAGTGAGCAAGCAAAAAAAAACAGTGCTCAATCCTGAACTGAAATTGGAAGGTAATTGTGGGCCACATTTTGGCCCCAGGGGCATGGCACAGCCTAGGATTCTCACTGCTCCAACTGGGGAGGGGTGGCGTGGGAAGGGCTTATTGCAAATACCTGCTAGCTTCGACTACAAGTAAGGGCGCCCCATGACAGGATTGTCATGTGGTCCCCAAAGAAAAGCAGTTGGCCCGCTGACCCACAGGGAGAGAGAGGGCATTTGCCATGGCCAGGGGGAAGCAGGAGGCAATTAAGTCATAGAGGCTATCAAAATGTTGTGCCCGCTGGAATTTGGGGGCTATATGGCATGTTGGGTACAGGCCACCCCCAGCACCCACGCAAGTGTTATTAGTGTACCTAGGAAGTTATCAGAAGAGGATTGACTTCCTAGGGTACACTAGGAAAAATAAGATGGAGATGGTGTTTTGTAATCCCAGCCTGTGTGCCTGCTAATATTTCAATGAACATGGGAGTTGCTATGGAAGATGCATCTGCACTAACTAAAGGTGTTGTTGGTGTTGTTGCTGTTTCTCCATGAATGATGGTCTGATCTGAAATTCTGAATGTAAGGAGCCCCAAAATCTGGGTTGTGGCACCTCTAAAAAGTTTTCTGCTTTACATGCGCTTTTGAAAGTCTAATGTAATCAACCCTATATCTCGTCAGTATCACTGGTGCTAATCATTCACTTTGAACGGATGCTGTCACTGCACCAACTGAATTCCCCAACCACCTCCTTATACTGTAATCAAACCCTTGGGGCAGGGGACAGCAGGCTGTCTTAGGATGTAGTGCAGTATATTGAAATATGTTTGTATATGCACAGAAATGTTTATATGCGGTGATATTTCTGCCTGTAAGTGTACGTGACACTTTCTGAAATTTTATATATATATATATATATATATATATATATATATATATATTTACCGTACATGTGATTTGAAATAAAAGTGAATGGCCTACGGCAGCATAAAATCCTCAATACCCCATGATCAAACCCATATATTCTTACATAGTTACATAGTAATTAAGGTTGAAAAAAGACTTTCAGTCCATCAAGTTCAACCTGTTAAGATCTCCTCTGATCTGCAATATGCGGATTAGTTATTAATTAAATTATTATTTAAATAATTATTAATAGTATAGTATTGGAGGATGAATAAAGAGTTAGTCCATCAAGTTCAACCTTTTTAGATCTCTATTGATCTTTTTAATTTGGACTATTTATTATTATTGTTAATTGATCCAGAGGAAGGCAAACATTAAAAAAAAAACCATTGAAACTTTGCCAATTGTCTCATAAGGGGAAAAAAAAGCAAAATTCCTTCCTGACCCCAGAAACTGGCGATCAAATTTCTCCCTGGATCAATATTCCTTGCTAGTTATCTAGGATAGCCTTGAATGCCCTCTTTATTCAGAAATATATCTAACCCCTTCTTCTTCTTTTTTTGTTACAGTTTGTAAGTAAAGGCTAATTTGATGTTTAATTGTATCCGAATTGGTTTTAAATTTTCACCACTTGCCACTAATCCGTGTATCATTAAAAGTACTGGCGTTCAGATAACTTTATTGAGTTTTGACTGAACCGCTGCACCTTATAGATCCATCATATCCTAATGTTGAAGCAGAATGAAATGTATCTTATTCTACCATAATTCTTATTAAAAGGCAAACATTTTTGCATAATATTGAACTTGATTTTTAGCTACACTTTTATAAATGAATCTATCTATGAAATTGTTGGAACTTGTCATTTAAGAATCAAAAGATGTGTAATACATACATTTTTTTTTTTTTTTGCAGAAATGTCCATTATGCATTTCAGACATATGGCTAGGTAAATGTACATCCCTAGGTTAAAAGTTACTTTAAACTCAGTTTGCATCATTATAATACATATCTATGAATCACAAAGCTTATAGTGTCAACATGGTATTCATCAGTCATACTAATGTCTTTTGCAAGCTGTTATACCTAGTCCAGAGGATTTATCCCCCTTTTAGACTGAATTGTGTATTTTGTAAGTAAAAGTATAAAATTTGGCAGTGATGTTTATACCAAAATTATACTTTTAAGCATTGTTGGCATTTTATTATGACAGGCCAACACACATTTCTGTGCCTCAAATGTTAGACTTGTTTCTGGGTATATTTGAACTACTGCGAGGCGAGCCAGCGGCACCGTCATACATGGGAGCCTCGCAAAGCGAGGCGAAGCAGCCGCGCAGCACTTAGACTGCAATGAGCGCCAAAGGAGCTCATTGCCGCCAGTGGCGCCATCACACATGCAAGCCTCACAAAGCGAGGCAAAGCAGCTGCGCAGCACTTAGGCTGCAATGAGCGCCGAAAGTGATCATTTCAGCCAGCGGCGCTATTACAAGCTCACACTCTATAAATACTGGAAAGTCTCCAGAATTTTGCTCACTTTCTCCTCAGATGATGAACTGAATGCCTGGACGTTATGAGAGGACACATTTGATTAAGAGATTGTTAACTCTTGATTAATTTCAGCAAATACATTCAAAGATATTAGGTATTATTATTTACTAATAGATTCATTTATTAATGTAAAAAATTTTAAAAAAAAATTACATTTAGATAATTTAAAACATGACAAAATAGCGGTCTGATTTATATAAAATAAATACAAAGATGACCAAAAGGTTTATTATTTATTAATTTATGAAAAAAATGTATGTAAAACAAAATTACTATTTCCATAGCCTGGACATTACAGCATACACTGTATTAAGTATGTCTTTGGATTGTCTAACATATAGTCATTACTGAAAGATCATGTAAAACTTTGCAGCTGTCAATTTGACAGTCACACACATTTTTAGCTGCAAGGGCTGTTTATGAACACACTGACATGTGCATTAAGTCACACAGACCAACTTAAAAACCTGATTTACACTAAATTTCATTAAAGTAAATATATTATGTTAAAATATTACTCATTTTTTTATCATCTTTAACTGATTAATTCTGTGAATTTATAACTGACAGAGATTTATCCCACAGTGGAATAAAGACATCAACTTAGAAGGACACAAGGTACAGTATATTTCATTACATTAATTTATATCATATTTAGGGTATATTATACTAGCGACTTGCCTGTCAAAAAATGACGGCAATAAGATTGTAAGGGCGGTAAATTTTGTTGGTGTTGCAAGATGCTTCGGCACTCATTGCGAGGTTGTTGGTTGTTTGTGTGCTATGAGCATTGTTTTTTTTTGCTAATGCTAATGAAATAATTTATAAATTAATACATCAATATACTTTACCTATTTTGAAGTAATATATGCAGGAAGCATTGTGCAGAAGAGTAGGCAATCTGTTTTCATGTTGCTGCAGCACACAATGTGTGTTTTGAGTGTTGTGGAGCTGATGTGAAAGTGTCAGCAATGTGTGCAGTGTGTAGTCTAAATAGTGTGCGCTAGCGAGCCAAATCCGTTTGGGTAGCTGTGTACTTCTTCATTGTGTAAGTTTGTGTTGTAAAATGGTGCCTAATGTGTGGTACGAATCTGTGGCTGATTTGGCGTCCTTGTTCTTGGATTGCGCTGGTCTTTTTCGGAAAATCTGTAGGTGTTTGGTGGTGTTTTGCGTCTTTAGAGTCCTGTAGCATCGTTTTCGTATTTTTCGGCAGCCATTTTTTCTCTCGCTTAGGGGATTTTCGGGTGTCTAAACTCTTGTATTTCATGTGAAATTGAGGTGTAACTTCAGTTTTCGAAGTCCTGGGTGCCCCTCCCCCCCTTGCTGTAGGTAAGCTTTATATGTATTTGTTGTGTGTATTTATTGTGTTTTTAATGATTTCATGTGCGCGGGTTTTGGGCGGTAAGGTCGTATCTTTGCAAGGTCGTAATGTTTTTTTTTTTAATGTTCTGCGTCTCGTATTTGTTTCTCGTAAGTCTGTAAATTTTGCGAGGTCCTTCGGCGCTCCATGACAGCAACTGAGGACCTCGCTTCACGAGGGCCGCAGGCTCGCTACGTGAGCCAGCAGCGTTAGCAACAACCCGCTTGCTCACAACTATATATGTGATTATGTTATAGCCTATTTCATGTATATTTCATTGCATTCATTGATTGCATATGTATGATATATTATATGAAGTTGTTGTGAGGTGTTCTGGTATTTCAGGTCACAACATAAAAAAATAAGAGGTCAAGAAAAAATAGTGACTCATTACTTTATTAAAAACAAAAAATTATAATCTTATTTCATTTCATGTAGATCTCTGTCAATTTCACTGTAACACAGAAGGTCGCTGCACTGACGCTTTGTGGACAGACATTTCACTAACTGGCAGGTACAGTATATTTCATTTGCAGACACCATCAATTAATAACTGCAAATATTATTAATTTTAAGAGCACCAATGACAACATTGCGTCCATAACTCCCCTGTGTCACTGGTTGCAACTCCTCTGTGTTTTCCCCACCTCTCACTCCTCTGTCTCTCTTGCCCCCCCCCTCCCTATGCTGTGGCTCTTCCATCCCCCCTCCCCTCTACCACACATCTGTCTCTTCCCAACCATTCTCCCACCCCAGTGTCTCATTGCCACCCTCTCTCACTCCCCTTGGTATCTTGCCACCCCCTACCCTGTGTCTCTGCCCCCCTTCTACCTCCCCTGTTTCTCTGCCCCCTGCTGTCCCCCTCCTCCCCACCTGTGTCTCCCCCCCCCCCCTCTCCCTCCCCTGTGTCTCTTCCCCTCCCCCGACAGGTGGTCTACTACAATGCACTCTCTATATTACATTCCACTCTTTATATTACACGCCCCTCCTTCTGTATCACACACACTTCACTCTTTCTGTCTCAGACACATGTACTACACTCTCACACAAACTACACTCTCACACACACACTGCACTCTACCAAGCACTCTGTCTATCATGCACTCTCTCTAACATGCACACTGCACTATCACTCTCTATCACACACTGTTTATATATATACATATATATATATATATATATATATATATATATATACCCCTCTTCACTTACTAGATAGCTGGGTCTCAAAAGATCACGCAAGAAGATCTCATGAGACCTGGCTACTAGAGTAATATGGACAGCCAAGGGTGTTTTACATTCAGAATATTTATAATAACACGTTTTTCAGTCCAGAGATTCACATGGCTAGCTGGCATTTGTTTGCTGCAACATGACAGGTTGGAGGAGGAGATAACACTCCAACAATTGTCTCCTTTTAATTTTTGTACACTATAGATCGTCTATTTTTAAATCAAATCACCATTTTATTACAATTAAAATGCTGTCTTTCAAATGCATGATAGAAAAGTTTAGACTACAGTGGACCATTAGTTCACTAATACATCACACTTTTGTACACCAGTCCCTTGTTAATAGGGTGTAGGGATAATTATTTAGTGAGAAAACAAAGTTTAGTCTTCATTCATGGCCTTTAGAAGAGAAATTAAAAAATTATTAATAAGCAGTAAGTCTCATCCCTGTCCTTAATTTTCCCTAGAATGTGGTAGATGGAAAGCTGTAAAACTGTGAGGCTGGTACCACAATCCCCAAAGGTTGGTGATTCAAGCAAGGGGACAAGAAAGGAGAGCAGATACAGTGCCTTGCAAAAGTATTCACCCCCCTTGGCCTTTTTCATGTTTTGTTGCCTCACAACCTGGAATTAACATGGATTGTTTGAGGATTTGCATCATTTAATTTACAGAACATGCCCACAACTTTGAAAATATTTTTTTTTTTATTGTGAAGCAAACAACAAATAGGACAAAATAACAGAAAAAATCAATGTGCATAACTATTCACCCCCCTAAAGTCAATACGTTGTAGAGCCACCTTTTGTTGCAATCACAGCTCCAAGTCACTTTGGATAAGTCTCTATGAGCTTGCCACATCTTACCACTTGGATTTTTGCCCATTCCTCCTTGCAAAACTGCTCCAGCTCCTTCAAGTTGGATGGTTTGCGCTTGTGAACAGCAATCTTTAAGTCTGACCACAGATTTTCTATTGGATCAAGGTCTGGGCTTAGAGTAGGCTATTCCAACACATTTACATGTTTCCCCTTAAACCACTCAAGTGTTGCTTTAGCAGTGTGTTTGGGGTCATTGTCCTGCTGGAAGGTGAACCTCCGTCCTAGCCTCAAATCACGCACAGAGTGGTACAGGTTTTGCTCAAGAATATCCCTGTATTTAGCACCATCCATCTTTTCCTCAACTCTGACCAGTTTCCCAGTCCTGGCTGCTGAAAAACATCCCCACAGCATGATGCTGCTGTGGGGATGTGTTCACTGTGGGTGATGTGATGTGTTGGGTTTGCGCCAGACATAGCGTTTTCTTTGATGGCCGAAAAGTTCAATGTGAGGCCTATCAGACCAGAGCACCTTCCTCCATACATTTTGGGAGTCTCCGACATGCCTTTTCGCAAACTCAAAACGTGCCATTTTGTGTATTTGCTGAAAGTAGTGGCTTTCTTCTAGCCACTCTGCCATAAACCCCAACTCTATTGAGCGTACGGCTTATTGTCGTCCTATGTACAGATACTCCAGTCTTTGCTGTGGAACTCTGCAGCTCCTCCAGGGTTACCTTAGGTCTCTGTGCTGCCTCTCTGATTAATGCCCTCCTTGCCCGATCCGTGAGTTTTGGTCGGGGGTTGTCTCTTGGCAGGTTTGCTGTTGTGCCATGTTCTTTCCATTTGGTTATGATAGATTTGATGGTGCTCCTGGGGATCATCAAAGATTTAAATATTTTTTATAACCTAACCCTGACTTGTATTTCTCAACAACATTGTCCCTTACTTGTTTGTAGAATTCCTTGGTCTTCATGGCAGTGTTTGGTTAGTGGTGCCTCTTGCTTAGGTGTTGCAGCCTCTGGGGTCTTTCAAAAAAGTAGTGTAAATGTAATGACAGATCATGTGACACTTAAATTGTACACAGGTGGACATCATTTCACTAATTATGTGACTTCTGAAGGTAATTGGTTGCACCAGAGCTTTTATGGGTGTTATAACAAAGAGGGTTAATACATACGCACATGTCAATTTTCTATTTCTAAAAACTAGTTTTATGTATATATTTTTCTCATTTCACTTCACCAACTTAGACTATTGTGTTCTGATCCATCACCTAAAATTCAGATTAACAAAACATTGAACTTAAGGCTGTAATGTAATAAAATAGGTAAAAAGTCAAGGGAGGTGAATACTTTTGCAAAGCACTGTATGAGCTTAGGCAGGATTTGGCTGGATCACAGGCACTTGGTACTATGTCCATTGTCACAGTCTGACGTGTATTTATTTGTCGAGCAAGGGACACAATTGGACCCTATAATTAAACTAGTTCATCTCCCACCACACAATGCAGGACATGAAATGGAGGGAGAAGCCCTTGAGGTGCAGCCACTTAATATGTTTTGATGGAGACTCCGTTTTTCATGTTTTTGCCAAGGCGGTAGGTTAAGCAAAAGACTCTCTGACCCATTGTATGTTGTTGTGAAGTTGTGACAGGGGATGAGATACCAGTGTCAAAAGAGTGGTCAGGCATTTTCCTGGGTTCCACAACTGTATGTATGCCACTTACACCCATGTGCCAAACGTGTGCCAATATTTTATATTTATATAGATACATGAGTTGGGGTGTTTAAAGAAGCAGGCTAATGAGCAGCATTTGCTTGCTATTTTCAGGGATGAGGAAGAAGCATAACACTTACACACTGCCCCTAAGGATGCATGCTCTATTATTTCTGATACTTCTCTGCCTCCTGCGCCTCTTTCTTTTCCTGCCTTGAATCACATATCATCACCACTTTTTGACAGCAGTGATAGCCAACAGGAGTTTACATTAAACAGCATTTACAATCTAGTCATCTGCACCGATTGACGACCCAGGTGAGAATATGGCCACATCTTGGGGATGGTATGTCTATATCTGAGGATATTATTCATGCTACAGACTGGACTGCACCTGGTCATGATTTGAGTGTCATGAGTCCTTCACATCTCATATTAGATACAGGATTGCCTCAAGGGCTTCTTAGTCAGGATTTATTTAATACACCTGTTACTACACAGATTGGGAACAGTGTTAGGGTAACCTCCCTCCGTAGCTATTGAGAAACATGGCAGGGCACATTTATCCCCTAATTTATCCAGAGTGGGGCAACAAGTTGAGTTTAGATCAAGATCCAGAGATAGACTATCTAGATCTAGGGAGTATAGATCTAGATCTAGGGATCAGTGGAGACACAAAGACCAGCATAGCAGGTGCAGATGGCTGGCTCACAGGCAAACAGGAAGTGATAGTCTTAATATTAGATGGCTTATCACAGAATAATAGCTTAAGGGGTAAGTGGCAGGCTGCAAGTGCCACCACATTTGCATATGGTTTACCTAGCTGTTAGGTTATAGGAGAGCAGAGTAGATCCCAGATTGATTTAAATGTTATAGGGGGCAAGTGGTGAATCCCAAGCTCTGCTACACCAGATAGTTTAGGGACCAACCCTTAGGATTATACATTATTGCCATCAGATTAAAGTGCTATAAGGACCCAGGATACATAACTTTTTTCCAATTTTTAAGCAAACTAAAATAAAATCTGCAATTTTTATTTGTGGTCAATTTATATCTCAGAGGGGGATTAACTACTGAAAAAGGGGTGTCTATATCTCTCTAAGTTCTAATTATGTATAATACACCTTTTCAGTAGCATACTTAGGGACATCTGAATATTATTATCCTAATCCTAATGAATATTGTAATGATTAAACTAAGAATCTCCTCCAAGGTATATCCCAAAATAAGTTCTTTGTTTGAATTATTATTAACCACCATTCACAGGTAAATTATACATCATTTGACCAGCCAATAAAAATTGCAAGTTCGACAGGGCATGGGGCTCTAATGGCAAAGGTCAATATAAAATCTGCTTTCAGACTACTGCCTGTTTATTCGACATGTCATCATTTGTTTTGCTGGAGTGTATTATGTCATTTTTTGCCTTCCTATGTCTTGTGTGTACTTTGAAGCTTTCACTTAATTTGTGCAATAATAGTGAAACGTAGGTCAGGATGTAAGTTATTAGTTCATTATTTAGATGATATCTTATTCATTGGCCCACCTTCTGCTATGACGTACCATCACTTGATGGATACCTTTTTATGGAAGTGTCCAGGGAATTCTGAATTCCACTAGCTGATATTAAATTGGAGGGCCCTCTGTTTTTTAGGCATCACTATTGCCAGAAATGTGAATGTCGCTTATCTTTTCATAAGTTAATGGATTTACAAACAACTAAGTAGAGAGTTTTCAATCTTGTAGAGTGCTTTGGGAAAAAAACACTTTCTACAAAGATTCTAAGCTCAAAACAGGGCCCTCCATTTTTTGCAGTTTTTTAAAACAATATATTTTTTTGTTCTTTTCCCCTGTATAGCGCTACAGAATATGTTGGCGCGTTACAAATAATAGTATTAATAATAATAATAATAATAACTATTACTAACACTATTGCTCAGACAATTATGTTTGGGAGCTGCAGTCCTAACCAGAAAAAAAATATTTTGCCTATAGAATTATATGGCGTGTATTTTTCATTTTTTCAGAAAGATGTCACTTGCAATGGCAGGGGTAAAATAACCTCACCATTACATCAGACTTACAGCTTTTTTGAAGGAGAATCCCAGGGTTTGTCGTTTCTAGAGCAATTTAATGGAAAATTATAATTTCTTTTGGAAAGAGCTTCCAATCCAGTCTTTGGGGCTTATTTTAGAGGCCAATGGTTCATGGCAGAATGGCCATCATTGTGGGTGGAATTAGTGAAGAATCTGTCTTTCTTGGAGCTATTCCCCATAGTTGTGACTCTTTTATCTGGTTGGATGCATTAAGGGATCAGGATGTGTTATTCTATTATGACAACTTAAGTTGTTGATGGCCATCACTGTACCTAAGTGATAATTCATTATTTGTGGTCAGTTTAGTAAGGCGGTTCGTTTTGCAATGTGTGCAAAAGATTATTTTGTGCAGGGCGTTACATGTACCTGGTTGTCAGAGTGTAATTGCAGATCCTCTCAGTTATGAGAGTTGGGTGCAAAAGCTTGACTCCCATAATCAAGGTTTTATTGGCTCCTTACACAGGGGCAGCTTATTCACAAATCATCCCACAGCTTGTTCCAAGGTGTGGGATGATTTGTGAATTATCAGAGATTCCATCTTGAGGGACCTGAAAGTGGTCAGATCTTCTCACTTAGAGGTATTAGTTTATTTTGTATTGCCAGGAGTGGTGTACATCTCCATCTGTGGTGGAAAGGCTTATGGTTCCACTAGCCTTTTCGTTTAAATAGCAAGGTAGTCCTGATGTTATTTTCCAGACTATTTATTTTTCTGATGGGATAAACAAGGCCATAGCTAGTTAGTAAACTCAAGTGCACTTGTGGTGGGGGTGCTTGCCCACAATATGTGGTGTGAGCAGTTGGTTACAGTTTGGCAGTAGTGGCACTCCTCTTGGGGTATGGGGTCACCTTGAGGTATTAATATAATGGAGTAGGGCAAGTACCACTCTGCTTTGCCTAATGTTTTATGGCTATTGGTTAATAAAGAAGCTGTGCCCTTATCCTCCAACATATCTGAGTTTGTGGTTTCATTTGGGGGTGTTAATTTGTGGGGAATCATTAGTTGGGGATGCCAAGGTCAAGGAAGCCCATGGCTAAGCCTAGTGAAGGAGAGTGTCGATTTGACCTGTCTGGGAGCTAGGATTAGGACAATTTTAAAATGATTGCTTGAGAGTTGTTGAGGGGAGGAATTAGTGGTAGGAGGTTATATAAAGTAGTGTTTCCAGTTCTTTGTCTCAGTATTCTTAATCCCTATCCACTCTCCCCTCCCTACTCTGTTTCAACTATGATTTAAGCAAGTTAAAGTGGTTTTTTTATCATGTAAGCCTTGTATTAATACTAGCATTGTGTGGTTTGCGTTATTAGTTACGGTTTGGCAGTGGTGGCCCTCCTCTTGGGGTATTCATTTTATGGGGGCAAGCACCACTCTGTTCTACCCATTGTTAAAGGTTATTGGTTAACATAGAAGCTGTGACCTTATCCTGCAAGAAATATGAGTCTGTGTGTTAATTGGGTGGTGTTAATTTGTGGGGAATGCTTTGTTGACGATGCCAAGGTCAAATAACAAATATTTTTATTTATTTTTTTGCATTGTTCAGTCTTTTCCAACTCTCTGTGACCTCATGGACCATAACACACCAGGACATCTTTATGTCCATGGTCATGTTGATGCACTGGTAGAAGCAACAAGGACTAGACTCCACAACATGCTTACTTTTTAATATGCCTTCTTTTTCAAGAATCATATCTTTAAAAAAATATGTTCCATTAAGTTATATAGCAACTGGAGAGATGCCACTTATCTAGTGAAAAAAGTTTTGACCTTTATGAATATAGAAAAATAAACCACACAGAGAAGATTAACAGCCCTATTGAATTCCCCCAACGTGTAAAACCATAGCCTGTAACGTAGCTCGCAAGACTTACGGCTATTAAATTGGCCTCTTAAAGCTACCCACAAACGATATACGAGTTACAAGCGTAAAAAACCTACAGAATGTCAAAATCGGAACTCCGTTGCCCGAATCCTTTAATCTGTCAAGCCCGTAACTGTTACGTTCGAATATTGCTATTAAATTGCAACGAATTCCCAAAAACGCCCTGTTGTTCAAGCCCCTAGCCCGCAAATGGAGGCAAAAATATTACCGCCTCCCAATAGGACCCGCAAAGGGTTTCCAGACAATTTCTCAACACTGTAAAAGACAATATAAACATACCAGTGGACTTAAAAATATGTTGAAAGCATCGGAAAGTATTACAATTACTTGCACAATAATCCCCCAATAAAAAATAGGCATTTAAAAAAAAGACACACTACCAGATTAAATATTGTGTTATTTTATCATATGTTGCAATGGTCATGCATATGCCAATATGAAAAGCCTTGCTGCAAGATGCGTAAAGCAATAAAAGACACACTACCTGATTAAATAGCAACACAAAAAAATGAAACTGATGCCATATTAACCCTTCCTCACTCACAGAGGCTCTAATGTGGACCCTTGAATATATATCTGAATGCATATACATCTCGCTCATCACATCTACATTGGGGAAACAAATAGTGGCCATATTACACCACCACATCACATATATCAAGTACCAGGGGAACATTTTATAATGTTTTGTTCAGTCCTTCAGTCGTGTCTGACTCTTTGTGACCCTATGGACTGCAGCACAAGGTTTGCATGCCAAAGATACTGGAGTGGGTTACCAGTTCCTTTTCTAGTGGACTGTGATTTGTCTGACCTATCTGCTATCACCTGCCCATCTACACTGGCCCTATATGGTGTAGCTCACAGCTTCATTCAGGTTCACAAGCCCCTTCACCACCACTTAGCAATCCACAAGGGGACCAGAAGAGCATACACCACATTAATCTACTCTAACACATCAGGAAGAAGCATAAAAACACATGGAGGCTGTGCAGAGGCGCGTGGATCAACGGCCAATCACCTTGATCAGGGCTAATCTCCGTTGACCCATCCTGGAGAGTCACATGCCATTGCTGGTGGCCATGTGCCAAGATGTATACCCAATCCCATTTGGTGACCTTCCATTATGTTTTGCTATTCATCAATTTACATTAGTTTGGTGTATGTTCCCCTAGTCATCTTCTGGATTGCTATGTGGTGGTGGTGAAGGGGCTTGTGTACCTGAATGAAGCTGTGAGCTATACAATGTAGGGCCACTGTAGGTGGGCATGTCATAGCAGAGAGTTCAGATAAATCACAGTCCACTAGAGAAGGAACTGGCAACCCACTCCAGTATCACCTGTCATATTCCTATCAGGCCCTCAGGGGAATGTTGATAATGCACAGTATCACTATTTGGACATTTGCATGTGTTTTAACCCTTTATGTTGATTTATATGATATATATTATTATATAATATCTAATGCAATTATGACTATTATTATTGTTACTAGCAACTTGCCCGTCAAAAATGACGGGGCAATAAAATTGTAAGGCAGGTAATGCTGTTTGCCACAGACATTAATTTTTTTGGTGGTCTGAGATCCTTCAGCGCTCATTGCGAGGCTCTTGGTTGTACTATTTTTTATGAGTGGCGCTTTTGATGTCATTGTAAGGTCGGCGTTGAACTTCAATTTGCGCTTATTGCAAGGCTGTCCCCTGGTGTAGTTTGTGTGCTATGAGCAGCGTTGGTGTGAGGCGCACAGTGAATGGCTTTTGTGTTTATTGCGATAGTCTTTTTTTTGTGTGTATATGTACTTTTGTATGCTAATTAAATAATTAATAAATTAATAAATTAGTATACTTTACCTATCTGTAAGTAATATATGCAGGAAGCATTGTGCGGAAGAGCTGACAATCTGTGTTGTTGTTCCTGCAGCATACAATGTAGGTTTGCAGTTTTGTGGAGCTGAGGTGTGTCAGCAATGTGTGCAGTGTGTAGTGTAAATAGGCTGCGTGCGCGAGGGGAAGACGTTTGTGTAGCTGTGTATTTCCGCATTCTGTAAGTTAGTGTTGTAAAATGGCGCGAATGTGTATGTGGTACGCGGGTGTGGATGATTTAGCGTCCTTGCTAAAAGTGTATCTTGTACCTCGTGGTAGTGTTTTGCGGCTTTAGAGTCCTGTAGCCTTTTTTCTTTTTTTTTGGCTGGCCATTTTTTCTCTCGCTTAGGGGATTTTCGTGTGTCTAAACTTAGTAATTTGGACTTAAATTGAGGTGTAACTTCATTTGCAGAGGTCCTGGGTGCACCCCCTTGCTGTGGGTAAGCTTTTTATGTCATTTTTGTGTGTATTTATTGTTGTTTTTTTAATGCCGTCATCATTGCTCCAGTGGGAGAGCCCTGGCGATATGCTCAGTCTTTGGAGGAGGGTGATAGTGGGGTCGAATCCTGGCGGTGTTGCCGGTTGTCCTGATGGTGACCCCACTAGCCATATGACATCCTCCGAGCCAGAGCCCTCGGGTCCTCTTGTTTCCTCCTCCCCCTGCGCCGTTTCCTGCTGAGTGGGGGCTTGCTCCTCCACTTCCTAATCCAATGGAGGCGACGCCCCTGCCTCTGGCTTGCCACTGGACCCAGATCTCCTTGATGCTGAAAGAGAAAAGAGAGGTATATGTCATTAGTATGATGAATAATTCATTGTTTTGTGTGCATTCCTAACTATCTGACATCTAGGCTTGAACCTGGATGATACTACTAATTGCAACTCAGATTGGCTATCATTTGCTAGATGTGATCTTTTCTTTGGCTCTTGGTCTTGATCGTTCTTTTCTCCTAACGCTATCTTGATTCCAGGTGCGGTCTGTAACTGCATAGGCGGCAGTGGGGACACCAATACATGGACTCTCTATTGAATGATTACTATTGTTGTGCCCAGGAATAACAGTGATTTGTCAGCTTCATGGATTTAATGATGTTAATTCCATAGAGCTGACATGCCAGTGTCCTTGCTGTGCTGCTGACCACGTATTGATCTTGTGTACTCCATCATCCAATGTTTAATACTTTCATGGACTGACATGGGTAGTAGTATAGTTGTTTTTCAAATATATCTTCACTACATTCATGGACTTAAGGATGGTGACCCATAATGATACAACTTTTAAATATGTATTTTTTATAGATGTAATTTTCATCTTATTTCTTTCATTATTTATCTCTCAACTCATTTTTAACTTCATTATTTTTATGTAAGAGTTGGACATTTATATAGCTAAAAGAGCTATAAGATTATATTATATGTCTGTGCATCCCCCGTCACTTCCACCACCACCCCCCCCCCCCCCCTTCCGTTTTCTGGTTCAATGCATGCCAGGAGTGATGTCACTCCTGGGTTCCTGTGTCTTTTTTCCCTTTTTTTCTCTCTCCCACTTCCAGTTTCCGGCACAATGCATGCTGGGAGTGATGTCACTTCCGGGTTCCGGGAGTGGTGGATGATGGGAATTTGGCACCAATGAGAAGGGGGAAGGGCACTGAGGAGGATGCATAAAGACAGCCCAAATATCAGGGCAACATTAAGATAACCATTGAGAAAGGCCAAGACTTGGCCGACACGCGTCTAATAGGATCCAATTTGATCTTTGTATCTTTAATTATAAATCTCATGTACAACGTGAATTGATATCATATTAAATGAGAGTGTAATGGTTATAATTATTTGCTATATTAAACAATGATGTACATACTTCACGGTTGGTTTGGCTTTGCGCTTGTCCCACCCCTCTTCTTGTTTTTGTGTCCTTGTTGGTCATCATGTACAGGTGTAGTGTGTGTGAAGTACATGTGGTGGCATGTTGGTGTATGTCATATTCACCTGACATGGAGGCTGTGTCCTACTGGGCCACCAGGCCTGAAGCTCCAGCGGTGGGCACCTGTCTCCGAAGGTCCTTGGCGACCCTCTCCCACTCATTATAGGTCTAGTTCTTGTCCTCCTTGGTCATCATTCTCCTCACCTTGGCCCTGATGTCGCCAAACTTGTGCTTGACAGACCTCACATCCCTTGGAGCTGTGCCTACTGCTGTAACCTCAGCTGCTACCTCCTTCCAGGCCTGAGCCCTAGGCCCTGGCCTAACTTTCCTCCACCCTACAAGAATCACTGGGCAGTCACGGATAGCACAGAGGAGGACCACATTCTCCAGGTGTATGTAATTGTGGACCCTGTGCTTGCCCTAAGACTCTTGCCCTCCCGACTGTGGGCGGGGATCCTTGCCTTCTGGACCGTCCCTCCCCTGACTACCACCGCCCCCCCCCCGGATCAAGACCCTTTCCCTTTTTTCCCTCTCCTAAGTGTGCCATCTTCTACACTCCCCTCCTCCTCCTCCCCTGCCTCCTCCTCTTCTGCCTCCTCCTCCACTCCGCCACTCCTCTGATCCTTCTCCTCCTCCTCTGCGCCACTCCTCTCCTCCTCTGCCTTCACTCCTCTCCTCCTTCTCCTCCTCCCCACCACTCCACTCCTCCTCCCCACCACTCCTCTCCTACTCCCTACCACTCGTCTCCAACACTACTCCCCATGGCCACCTCTCTCTCCTCTGCCTGCTCCTCGCCTCTCCTGTCCTCCTCCTCCCCCTCTCCATCACTCCTCTCCTCCTTCTCCTCCTCCACCCCACTCCTCTCCTCCTCCCTACCACTCCTCTCCAACACTACTCCCCATGGCCACCTCTCTCTCCTCTCCCTGCTTCTCGCCTCTCCTCTTCGCCTCCTCCCCACCTCTCCACAAGTGCAATAACTATTACACTTATATTTAAACTTTTATAAATGTACAGGTTAATGAAAGAGTAACTTGTGCTTATGTGGAACTTCATTTTAAAAAAGGGGAAATAATGGAACCAAGCACACTCTATTTATTTTAAAAATTAATATAATTTATAATCCTCTAAAAACCATTCATATTAAGAAACAAAGAAGAAGAAAATACTTTTATTTCAGCATGAAAATTATATAGCAGAGCAATGCATAAAAACAAGCAAAATATAAGGTTTTGGCACTTGATGAATAGAAATTATGGGTAATGAAGACTGGCAGCCAGTGTTAAAACTCCCACACTGCAAACAGCTTTGTAATTGTAAGGAAGCTACTCTTACTTTGGAACTGTAAAATGTAATTCAACAGAAGTACATGTTGTTTGTGGAAAGAAACAAAAGACATACTTTAAAAGTACATACTGTCTTAGTGGAAATGGGCTTTGCTAAAATAAAGCGAGAGCATCATTATGGCACATTACTGTGCTCTGAATCAGATCAGTAAGGTTAACTTGACAGTTGTAATGCATTTATGTGGCAGCCAAACGTTTTAGAGATTAGATAGATTAAAAGTAGTAAATGGCTACTATATTTCTTCTTGCTTTTAAAGGGCAACTGCACAATGAAAAAATAAATATGTCTGAAACAAGAAAAAACGTCATACAGCTAGTTTTTAATTAGAAAAAAATAAATGTACAGTAAACTCCTGATTATCCGGCACTCACCCAATTGGGACTCTCAAGCAACCGGCACCTGCCTCTATTCCCCGATTGACAAAAACTCTCACTTACAGCCCTAATAAATTGTGATTCTGCAAATTTAAAAGGGCACTATTTAAGCACACAACATTTTTTTTTACAGAAGTTTTTAGTTAGTAAACTTCTATCCAAAAGCAAGTTATTCACTAACTAAAAACTACTGTAAAAAAATATGCTCTGTGCTTATATAGAGCCTTTTTAAATTTGCTGAATCGCAATTTAATAAGGCTGTTAATCAGCATTATCCGGCATCCCAATTGTTTTTTTTTCTCTTATTTTTTTTAGCTTCAAATGACTTAGGTCGGGCTTTTGAAATAGGGACTCTCCGGCAACTACAATTATCTGGCAATAGGCAATCCCCACGTGTGCCGGATAATCGGGAGTTTACTGTATATGCCTCTGCAGAACCCTGGAGAGTTTTATGATAGGCTGGTGGGTTGTGCGTGTTACATTTCTGGCGAGCTGTAATTGCGTAATATAGTAAAAGGTGTCTTCTTTTAGGCCAGTCTTGTCCAATTTTCAAACAAAAGCTCTGGATGTCCGCCTGTTCCTTCCTCTCTCACCCCTCCCTTCAATGATAACTTCAAAATTTTAAACACACACCCCCGTCCTCCAGCTTTTAGGTTGTGATGTAACAAATACAAAATAGATTCCTGTACTGTAAACAGACTCTTCCAAAATCACTGATTTTATGACCAAGCTTCCAATATTGTTAGTTTGATATATACTTTACAAACAAGTGTTTATTTTTTAACTGCTGTGGTCCTTTAAAAGAGTTGTAAAAATGAAACATGCACATTGGATAATTAGTATATAGACTTGCACTATGCATTGGTTTAGGTAATATGATTTGGTCAGTTATCATAAATACTGTTAAGCTATAGAGAGTATGAATATTGAAAGGAACTCTGTATCCGTTTTTAAAGGGAAGAGTACAGAGTATGGCCTGACTTCACCATTAGTCATTGGTGATAGGGAATGGGAAGTGGGGATTTAGAACAAATGAGCAACATAAAAAGGTCATAGCAAATCAGTTTTAAAAAAATATATATGCTCTCAATAATGTAAGAGAAGTATTTACTCAATAGGCTGGACTATATAACATTAAGGTTAAAGGTCACAACAAATTAGTCTGAAAAAAATAGATATGCTCTATATTAATTCCACATGCTAGAGTATGTAATATTAAGGTTCAAATATGCTCTAAATCAACTATAACACATAGACCTTGCCACTGATTGTATGTACGTCAATAGGGAAAATAATCATTAACATCATAATTTACTGTGGCTCTGCAAATTGGAACTGTCTGCTATAGCCATTAGTAAACTGAAGAATATTCCAAGAGAAGAGTCCTTATGAGTTGTATATTTAGTTTCACAAAAATATATCAGGGTAATATTAGATGTTGTCCCTAAATAGGGTAGTGTACATAGACTGTTTGACTCTAAAGTCTGTGTTAATGTCTCTTCTGTGTAGAGTGCCTTATAGACATTGGATTAAAATAAGGGTGTCTTTACTGATGCTCCTGTATAGTACCTCTGTGTGCAAATACATCTGAGGGGGGAGACAGTGTGATGTTGCTCATGGCTCCTTTAGCTTTAATCCCCTGCATTGTCAGGTATGGGCAATGGCAGCACAGTAGCCTGAGGGATATGCCTGCATGCCGAGTGGGGACTTGTCCAGAAGTTCCTTGTTCACTCTCTCCCTCAAAGCCTCAGATGGGTGACATTCCCTACTATGTCTCTTGCATACTTCTTGCTCCTTGAAACTGTATTGACATGTCCATCAAACTGTTACTGCAAACACTTCTGCTGCTTCTTGAAAAATATATCTATAAAAATGTGCATCTAAATATCACATATATAGTTGTGAGCGTACGAGTCGTTGCTCACGCTTGCGGGCTCGCGTAGCGAGCCCGCGGCCCTCGCGAAGCGAGGGCCGTGGCTCGCGAAGCGAGCCGCGGCCCTCGCGTAGCGAGCTGCGGGCCTTGCAAAGCGAGGGCCGCGGCTCGCGCAGCGAGCCGCGGCCCTCGCGTAGCGAGGTCACTGGGCAAGGGCCTCAGTTGCTGGCATGGAGCGCCGAAGGCGCTCCATGCCAGCAACTGAGGCCCCTCGCGAAGCGAGGGCCTCAGTTGCTGGCGAGGTCACTGGGCACGGGTCTCAGTTGCTGGCATGGAGCGCCGAAGGCGCTCCATGTCAGCAACTGAGGCCCCTCGCGAAGCGAGGGCCTCAGTTGCTGGCGAGGTCACTGGGCAAGGGCCTCAGTTGCTGGCATGGAGCGCCGAAGGCGCTCCATGCCAGCAACTGAGGCCCCTCGCGAAGCGAGGGACTCAGTTGCTGGCGAGGTCACTGGGCAAGGGCCTCAAACCCTCGCAAAATTCACGTCGCTACTCAAAAAACACGACACACAAATTACGACACTCGCAAAATTTTACGAGGCACGCAAACAACGTACGAAACACGTTACCACACATTACGACCTCGCAAACATCGGACGCAACACGCCGACATACAAACATTTAAAACACAATACATACACACAGCACATACATAAAAAACTTACCTACACCAAGAGGGAGCACCCAGGACCTCAAAAATGCAACTTACACCTCGATTTTACTCGACAGAAAAAATGGCCGCCGAACAAAACGAAAACGAGGCTACAGCACTCTAAACTCGCAAAACACCACAAAACACCTACGGATATTCCGATACAGACCTATACCACACATTACTCGCCATTTTACACCAATGCGGAAGTACACGACTACGCTAACGGTTTGGTCTCGCGCACGCACAGTGTTACACTGCACACATTCAGCATGCTTATACAGCAGCTCCACACCACTAATGCTGCAGCAACATCAACACAGATTGCCAGCTCTTCATCACAATGCTTCAAAATAGGTACACTATATTCATTTACTAATTTAGCTACCTTACAATTTCATTGCCGTCATTTTTTGACGGGCAATTCGCTAGTCACATATATAGTTGTGAGCATGCGGGGTGTTGCTCACGCTTGAGGGCTCGCGTAGCGAGGGCAGCGGGCGAGGGCCTCAGTTGCTGGGCATGGAGCGCCGAAGGCGCTCCATGCCAGCTACTGCGACCCGCGCAAACTTTACGCCGCAACGCAAACAACACGACACACCAATTACGACCCTCGCAAACTTTACCTTGCAACGCAAACAACATACGACACACATTAACACACATTACGACCTGGCAACACTCGGACGCAACTCGCGAACATTACAAAATTCAAAACACAATACATACACACAGCACATACATAAAAAACTTACCTACACCAAGAGGGAGCACCCAGGACCTCAAAAAAAACAACTTACACCTTGATTTCACTCAAAATAAAAGAGTTAACAAACTAAAATATTGGATAAGCGACAGAAAAAATGGCCGCCGAACAAAACGGAAACGAGGCTACACACGCAAACACCATACGAGACACATTAGCACACATTACGACCTCGCAAAAATCGGACGCAACACGCGAACATAAAAACATTTAAAACACAATAAGTACACACAACACACACATAAAAAGCTTACCTACAGCAAGAGGAACCACCCAGGACCTCAAAAAAACAACTTACACCTTCATTTAAATCAAAATAAAAGAGTTTAGACACTAATAAAATCGCTAAGCGAGAGAAAGAAAGGCCGACGAACAAAACAAAAACGAGGCTACAGCACTCTAAACACGGAAAACACCACAACACACTCGCAAAACACCACAACACACTCGCAAAACACCACAAGAAACTCGCAAAACACCACAAAACACCTACGGATAATCCGCGAAGACGCATACCACAGATTACCCACTATTTTACGCCAATGCGGAAGTACACCACTACGCTAACGGTTTGGTCTTGCGCACGCACACTATTACACTGCACACATTCAGCACGCTTACACAGCAGCTCCACACCACTCATGCTGCAGCAACATCAAAATAGATTGCCAGCTCTTCAACACAATGCTTCAAAATAGGTAAAGTATATTAATTTATTAATGTATTATATATTTCATTATTACACACCAAACAGCATTAGCTCACTTACAATTTCATTGCCGTCATTTTTTGACAGGCAATTGGCTAGTATAATTATAGTTGTCAGTATTTTAGATTCTAACTAAAAAAAATGTTGATAACCATGTTGGTCCCTGGAAGCATTAATGCAATAAGACAACAGATGATTTGGTGCAACAAAGTTAAGGTCCCTATACAAAGCTCTAGCTATACAAATACGGTGATAGAACTATGAAATATTCAGTTTGATAAAGATGTGTTCAAGGCCAAAATGTTGTTATGTATTAATGTATAATGCTATAATATCACATTTGACAACATAAAAATAAACTTCAAAATGTTCAATGCTAGCCTATCCCTGTCATGATGCTTTATCAAAAAGTGAGACCGTAATTAACCTCTTGAGAAGTTAGTGCAATAACAGTGGCTTAGATGGAGTGTGAGTCTACAGCCATATTTATTGCAAATCCACTGTTCACCCAATAACCATCAGTGCATGTATCCATGCAATAACCATCAAGCATGTATCCTATACTAAATTTCTCTTTAAACCTAATGAATGATTGCGAAATATATTTGAACCACATCATAAAAATAATCATTAGTTTGGAACTAAAGAATTGTATGTATAATAAATTACTTAAAGATATGCATTCACTATACAGCTGCTATAGTCTTAGGCCCTCATTCAATTGCAATTTGGCCAATTGAATAGGGCTCTAAATAAGCACATAACATATTTTTTTACAGAAGTTTTTAGTTAGTAAGCATCTATCCAAAAGCAAGGTATTCACTAACTAAAAACTTCTTTAAAAAAAAGATGCTATGTCCTTATTTAGAGCCCTATTCAATTGGCCAAATCGCAATTGAATGAGGCCCTTAGTATTTATTTTATTCTTATTCTGACAAAAAAATGAATGAAAAACAGATAATAAAAAAAACAGAATTATGAAATTATTGTAAAAACAGCCTAAATTGAGAATATAATAGGAATACAACTCAACTATTATAGCACTAGAACAATACCCTTGCACTAGAACTATAGACTTGCATGTTTACAGGACATACCTTCTTGCCACAGGTATCACTCTGCTCAGGCTCTAGTGACTGATTCTTTACTGGTAGAAGATTATTTTGTTCAGTTGCTTAGACAACGTGATCTGACTATTCAATAGATGGACTAAACTGATGAGAAAAAAAAGCTGGGCAGATACGAACGAAAGTGATATGCACCAAATTAAATGATAATGTATGCTACTAAACTTGAATGGAATAAATGTATGATTCATTAGAAAATCCAAAATATTTTTCAAAAGTACAGTATGTATATTAAACAGAAATATCTTACAAGAACAATAGGTCTTCAAAGTGATATATTATACTTTGGAAAAATATTTAGGATTTTCTATAACATTATATATATATGTATATATATATATATATATATATATATATATATATATATATATATATATATACATATATTATATGACTCATATATAATTATTCCATACAAGTCTCTTTCTCTCTCTGTATGTATATAGAGAGAACGGTAAACATATATATACACACACATATATATATATATATATATATATATATATATATATATATATATGGATGGATAGATAGATATATGAAAAATAACTTAGCACTGACGTATAGAGTGTTAATTTTTTATTCGACTAACAGAAATTAGAGATAAAATACCATTCCAGGCCTTGGCAAAGTTTCTTCCTTATGCTTCACGTGTATACCACTCTACAATTTTTATAATACTGTATCTATTTAAACTCTGTGGATGTACAGCTATTGTTTAGTTGTACTTTTATAAAATGCCATTATCAACTAAAAGGCAATACCGTGACATGTCAACTCTTCAAAAGTAGATAATTAAGACTAAAGTTTTGGCAGAAGCATGAGAGAATAAAAGATAATTAATGAGTTGTTAACTAGCCCCACATGAATTGATGATATAGACAGCATGTGCTTAATTGTCCAAAATACAGTTTAATTGATTCCTCTTCTGCTCCCATATTTTAGCTTTCAGTGGCTTCCCAAGAGGTGAAATCATTTTATTACCTTAGAGTACTTAATAATAGCCCTTTCTATAACAGCTGCAGTGGCATTAAACAGCAAGTCTTATCATTTTGTAGCAGCGTCGTTTTGATTGCATAGCACACTGAATGACTTGGTGTTCTGTGTCTTCATATCCACAATACCATCTAGTTTAAACAATTCTATTATTAATTTGCTATTCATTAAGAACAGACATTTATATACTGTAACTTTTATGAATTTTCCGTATATATTTATCCATTACAATGCTTCTGAGACACAGGCCCTTATTCAATTGCAAGCCTGCAGTTGCCTTCATACCGGCCATAATTAAAATTTGCAACAGAGTTATTCAATTGAACAAGCCCACAGCTACCTGGCAGAAAGCCTAAACTGTAAAGCATGCCCCCGTAAGTAGCATTTCACGGCATGATCATGTTCAATTAACGAAGGCCGTAACTACCAATTGGTAACACACTATGCCGTGAAGGACTGAAATCCTGCAGCACCCGCAAGGTCCCCCTGCTCAAGAAAGCACATGTACAGGCCCGTCTGAAGTTTGCCAATGAACATCTGAATGATTCAGAGGAGAACTGGGTGATAGTGTTGTGGTCAGATGAGACCAAAATTAAGCTCTTTGGCATCAACTCAACTCACTGTGTTTGCAGGATCAGGAATGCTACCTATAACCTCAAGAACACCATCCCCACCGTCAAACATGGAGATGGAAACATTATGCTTTGGGGGTGTTTATTTGCTAATGGGACAAGACAACTGCACCGTATCAAAGGGACGATGGACGGGGTCATGTACCGTCAAATCTTGGGTGAGAACGACCCAGCCAAGGCAACAAAGGAGTGGCTCAAGAAGAAGAACATTAAGGTCCTGGAGTGGCCTAGCCAGTCTCTAGACCCTAAAATCCCTCCTGAGATGTGTGCAAACCTGGTGACAAGAAACATCTGACCTCTGTGATTGCCAACAAGGGTTTTGCCACCAAGTACTAAGTCAAAGGGGTCAAATACTTATTTTGCTCCTTGACCTGCATATCAATTTACCGTATATACTCAAATATAAGCCGACCCGAGTAAAAGCCGAGGCACCTATTTTACCACAAAATACTGAGTAGAATGAGTGACTCGAGTATAACCAGAGGGTGGGAAATGTGCTGCCCCCTGTGTCCCTCTTGTGCCCTCTGTGTCCCCCTCTTGTGTCCCCTCTCTCTCCCGTGTCTCTTCTCCCCCTCTCCCTTCCCTGTGTCTCATCCCCCCTCTCCCTTCCCTGTGTCTCTTCCCCCCTCCTCATTCTCAACCTTTCTCCCCACCCCACTCCTCATCCTCAACCTCCCTCCTCATCATCCTTCCTCATCCTCAACCTCCCTCCTCAACCCCCTCATCCTCAACCCCCTCCTCCTCAACCCCCAATCCTCATCCACAACCCCCCCATCCGAAACACCCTCCTCAACCCCCTCCTCAAACTCAACCCCCCTCCTCATCCTCAACCCCCTCCTCAACCTCCCTCCTCAACCTCAACCCCCCTCCTCATCCTCAACCCCCTCCTCAACCTCCCTCCTCAACCTCCCTCCTCAACCCCCCTTCTCAACCTCAACCCCCACATCCTCAACCCCCTATTCAACCTCAACCACCCCATCCTCAACCCCCTCCTCAACCTCCCTCCTCATCCCCCTCCTCAATCTCCCTCCTCATCCTAAACCCCCCTCCTCATTCTAACCCCCCCCTCATTCTACCCCTCTAAATACCCCTCTCTCCCTTTCCCCTCACCTGCATCTGAAGCTCCTGCTCCAGCCTCCGCTCTTCCGGCGTCTTGACGTGGCGCGTATGTGACGTCACGTCATTCGCATATACCGGGTGCCTTCCGGCGTCTTGACGTGGCGCGCATGTGACGTCACATGCGTGCCACGTCATTAGCATATACCGGTTGCCGGCACCCGGTATATGCTAATGCCGTGATGTCACATTCGCACCACGTCAAGACGCCGGAAGGAGCAAAGGCCGGAGCAGGAGCTTCAGATGCAGGTAAGTGAGGGGAAAGGGAGAGGGGAGGGGGGGGGGGTATTTAGAGGGGTAGAATGAGGGGGGGTTTAGAATGAGGAGTGGGAAGGGAAAGAGACACGGGGTAGAGAGACACGGGGGGGTAGAGAGACACGGGGGGGTTAGAGAGACACGGGGGGGAGTATAAGCCGAGGGGGTCCTTTTTAGCCTTAAAAAAGGGCTGAAAAACTTGGCTTATACTTGAGTATATACGGTATCACTTTTTTGACATTCCTTTTTTTTTTTTTTATTCTGTCTCTCACTGTTAAAATACACCTACCATTAAAAATATAGACTGATAATTTCTTCGTCAGTGGACAAACGTTCTAAATCAGCAGGGGGTCAAATACCCGCCGCCCCCTTACTGTATTACATTACCCCCCCTCCACTGTATACCTGTTCATTTAGTTACTTGTATTTACCATGTTTTATTAAGAAGAAATTAAAAGCTCTGCTTTACTGCCTAAAATTATGCAAATAGTCCCTGTCTGGGTCTGCCCTTTGTAGCATATGCAGGTACAGACTCTGTAGTGGATGTCCAGTATAGTGTCCAGTACTTGATGCTATAGAGTATCACAAAGACATGGACAGTACACTGTCAGTACAGACAGAAAAAGCCTTTAGTTGGTGAAACACATAGAGACATTGGCACAGTGATTGCTGGGTCTACTTGGTAACACCAACACCAATGTTATCATGTTGCAACAACCCCTCATTTGGAGCACTGAGAGCTGCAGCTACCAACTACTATTTGAATGGACTAAAGGATTACTAAGGGCCACAGAAAATGAAAAGATTGAAAAATATGCAAACAATAGTTTTAATGTATGTTTCTACATGGTATAACATTTATTTACCATGCATGTTATGAAAAATATGTTTTTTTTTAATTTTCTATTTCTATAATGTCCTCCTAGGTTGCGGACTCACTCTAGGAAGAGTTAAATAAATTATATATATATGGCTATACACAGGGCTGCTTCTGAGTTCACTCACAGAGCCTGGAGGAACAGTGTGCACTAACACATGTCCACATAATTTATTTAGAATCCTCCAAGAATGGCTCAGCAGCCAAAAAGAACATTACTGATTATCAGAGTTGCAAATGGAGTCACATGGAATAAAAATATAACATTTTGAAAAAAGTGCATTTAAGTTTTCTTTTTCATAATATGCTCAGTCCTCGTTCTTTGGCATACTGATTATATTTCATGCAGTGGTGCTTTAAGATAAGGCAGTTCACTGTGTCACAGCATTCCACCATTTGGCATCACTGTGGGTATTGCAGACATGCGTCTGCCTACATTACTTCAAAGCCTCACATCAGTATGGAGAAGCAGTCTACATATTAGCAAAGTAAAGAATGAAAAGATCAATATACACTTTACATTACTCTCAAGTGGTACAGACCAGACAGTGATTGAAATAGAGGAAATGTCACTGAACGACCAAATTAATATTTAGTGCCTTTAGTACATTTTTTAATAAATAGGATTATAAAAAAAAACTTTAAAAGGCATATGAGAGGAGTGTCTCATACCACGCACTCTGTCCCAGTGAGTATTCACAATAGTCCAGACCCAAGAAGTTGTCACCATTTAAAGTAACTGCACCCCAGAATATTTGATACTCTTAAAGCAAAGACTATAGTTTGTGAAAAAAATCATATTTGTTGTACAGTTAACAAACCAACAACATTGACAGCTATGTAAGCCATGAGCATAAAATCCATTTTACAGAATCTTTTACTACATTTTGCTTGTGTGTAAGAGTTTCCTTGTTGTCTCTTTTCAGTAGAACTTGCTGGCCTGGACGTGTGCCCTGACATTTTTTTTTCTATTGAGCCGTAGGGGAGGGACATGTGTCCTCTTTGGTGAGTTAAATGTTCAGCATTTAACACCTACCACTCTTCTCCATGCTTTCAGAATACTGCTTTCCCTGCTCTGCATCTGACCCCACTTGAACTAAATAGGAAGGATAGCAAGCATATCACCTTCTACACACTAACAAAGACTGACAAACATAAGGTTTTATTAATAAAATGCATTACGCTCTTGGCTTAGATAGCTTGTAAAGCTGTTTGTTCACTTGCTGTGGGAGTTGGGAGACAATACTCCCACATGGTATTTACACAGTATTTATCTTTGAGTCATGTTCTACTACATTTATTTGCTTTATAACATATATAATTCTTCTGTTGCCTATAAGTCTATGATGCCTTTAATACAATATTATAGGTATAACTTTAAGCCAATAATAAGTTGAAGAAATATACTTGGCCCTTTAAGTGTTAAATTCTTATTGATAAAAATCATATTTATAATAGCTGAAAATTGTTAAAAATGTGAACATTTTTACATATAAAGTAGATTATTTTTATCTAAACTTACTAAATACCATGATTTTACCTTGAACACAACACAAGTGTGCAGAATATCCATTGATTTCATTTTGATATACACATCATGTTGACAGGTATTTTTTACCTTGAACTCATCAGTACAATTGGAACAAAAGAGACATAAAAATGAAAGATATATTTTTTTTAATACATACCGAATATAGACTGGGAATTAAAAAATATGTGTCAATGTCAGAATTGATTTCCCAGGAACCTCTTCACCAGTAAGTGGTATTAATATTCTTGACTTGCAAAATTAATTATATTCGATGAAAAGATGAGATTAAATAGCCTCTAAATCAGTTTTATACTCTCATAAACAGGGAGAGTCACGTTCTCTCTCATGACAGAATTACTGACATGCTTTTGGCACTAACACTTACACAATTAATGAGTTTACTTAGATTTAGGATGACATTTTTAATTGTGTGCATGTTGAAATCCCATAAGCATCGTACTAATGGAATTGAAATCCATGAGGCTCAAAGCTTGAAGAATAATGATACACAATCTGCTTTATGAACACACCTGTTTATGGAGCTAAAATGGTTTAATATTAAAATCCATAATGTATGCGCATTCCTGTTGTGACTGATAATAACATCAATCATGAAATAATGATCAGGAGCAGAGACAAGAGGTTATACCAGAATGGTTACTTTCTCCAACATTGGGTAGATGCCATGTTTTGTGTGGTCCATTAACGGTTCTTCTTTTGTGATCAACTACAGTTCTATTTGTCGCATTTCTGTCATATTGCTTTATTCAAGGAACACCAAAGTGTCATATTTATAGTACTCTCTTAAGATTAATTTGACTTCATAATGGGTTTTAGAAAGTGAAGAAAAGACCTATAATCATTTTTAACTACTGTATTTAATTCTGCTTTACTAGATGGAGATATTTGCTTTAGCTTCTAAGAATATTAGTCATGTGAGAAAATGGAAAGAAACATGTATGCAGATAGCATCTCTATTCGGTTGTAAACTTGAATAGTCATTCTACAATATAAATAAACAGAAGAACAGCTGTCAGTGGAATAATAATCCCCCTCATGCTCCAGACCTAGAATGAATCCAAGATTAAAAACCCCATGACTCAAGCAGACTCTGCTAACTTTAAGGACTTTTCTAAAATGCTTTGATGTCCATGATTTAAACAGCTGCTGATGTGGTTAGTTTCTAGCATCGTTCACAAATGTTTAAAACTTTTCCCAAACTAAGAGCCCTATTCAAATCAAGCGACACTAATTGCGTTGCTACGTAAAATCAGCTGCGGGAGCTGTATTCAAAGAGTATTCAAAGCATTTAACTCGCAGTCTTATGGATCCAAACCGGCATCCATAAAACATGCTCTTATTAGTAGCAGTGAAGGGGCTAGGCTATGGCACCCATGCAAATTACACCAAACAAGTACATTTTACTTATTTTCTTGCCGCACCAAAGCCATAGGAACCAATGGAAAATATCCAATGGAAAAGAGATTGGCAGGGATATTTGCATGCTTCTTACCCCATGACTGTGTTGTAGATTTTTAAAAATTAGCACGCAGGTCCCAGAAGTTGGAGGTTTCATTATCTAGATTGAGAGAGAGTGCAGGAGAGTCATACACTGGAGTGCAGGTTTATATTCTTCTACTTATTATAGCAAATTAATTACTACTTTACACTTAATTTTACAATACACATAAATACTGATATCACATAATATACATACACATGGGATAATACTACACATAGATACACATAGCTAGGCCACACCATCCACACACCCCCACTCCCCACCCTATATCCTATCAGATAAAACATTTACATAAAACATACTTTTTTTTTTACATCACGCATATACACATCTATATATATATATATATATATATATATATATATACATACATATATATAGATACATATATATATATAAAATATATATACATATATATATATATATATATATATATATGCATGTTTTATATATGTCTTTTTTTATTTACCCTTATTTTATTTTTGGGTTTGAAAAGGAGGGTGCAGCAAGGAAGAGAGAGGAGGATGAGAGGGGGAGTGAGGGGACCTGGAGAGTAGAGGGAGGTATGGAGATATAGAGAGGGAGGGTGGTAGTGGAGGCGATAAATAGGAACACACATCAATCAAATAACCATACAATGTTTTTAACCCATATACCATTCATCTCTCATTTAATCTGGCAGGAGGTCTGGGTCCACTACAGAGCCAGAGGCGGGGCGACCGGTTCATTTGGAGCCAGAGGTTTCTGTCAGTGCCCCCACCCACCAGGATCTCTGTTGGGACGAGGGGCAAGGGGAGGATCAGGGGGCCCTGAAGATGAGAAAGAGGACTCCCAATTTATGCAGTCAGTGGGGGGACTTGTAGGACCTTCCACCACACCTGTGGCTTTTGACTCTATTGGCCCCCTTCTCCCCAGACTGATTTGCCATCTGGGCCCTCCTATTAGCCCACCGTCAGGATCATCAGCTCCTCCTCACAACACCAGCAAGTCCTGGCCACCACCACCACCAAGCACACCACCACCCACATCCAGGGCTGGATTAACATATCTGGAACACCTGGGCAGAAAATTTAAAGCCGCCCCTATAACATTTATTTGCTGGGTTCCCCTGTATATATATATATATATATATATATATATATATATATATATATATATATATATATACATACACACCATTATTTGTACGTATACAGTGAGAGAGAGAAAGAGATATGTGTATAAACATATATTTATGTAGAAGGGTATATACAAATTATAAATAGTGTGTGTGAGATATATATATATATATATATATATATATATATAAATATATATATCACACACACATAAACATACACACACAAACATATATACACACACATACATATATATATATATATATATATATATCACACATACACACACATAATACATCCATAGACACACACATATACATACTGTACATACATATATTTATATATATATTGTACTATAGTGCCCAGCAGAGGTGAGAACAAATACGTTTTGAAGAGATCTCCCCAGGAGAGAGAGAGTTAACTTCCTGGAGCAGTGCTAAGCGACTAATTGAACCTGCAGGTGTTCTAAGTCTGTTAAAGGCACACACAAAGAAATGGGTGTGACACCCTGCAATTAGGTCCTGTGTAGCCTAAGCAGAAGTAAAACCCCACGGGCTGTTAAAGTCTGAACTCCGACTCAGCTAACCTTTGATCGTTCAATCCCGTAAATGTTACAATCGGAAATCGCTATTAAATTTCTACAAGTCCTCAAGCCCGCAATTGTTTTCACACCCATAAATGGCAAATGGAGCCAAAAAATCCTACAGGTACTAGAGAAGGTTAAACTCTTTTGGCTTTCATTGCAGCTAAGTCCCACATGCTTCCACCCCTGCAACTGCGGCCCTCGCTTTGCGAGGGCTGCAACGGGATGACAACTCGCAGTACGACAACTATATTAATGATATATATACAAATGTATACATCTTTTAGCACTCCACATATGCTTCTCATGCAGGAGCACAATGTGAAAAATAGCGATAAACAGGGCATTTTAATACCATATTGCTCAGATAGCTCTATGGGATCATCAGAGAGGTGAGTAGGTGTTTAAATGGCTAAACAGTGAATAAGTAGTCAAACACAGCATGGTTTGGAGTTAAAGCAGGAATTACAGGAAAAAGAGCAGGGCATACCAGTGTGTTATGTGTTATGGATCTATCTCTGCAGATTTTTTTCTGTTCCTACGTCCATGATTGTGATATGTTATGTGGGGTTGTGATACTGGCAATAGTTTTTCCATTATATATGTGATGAGTCAAACATATTATTGTACATATCTGAGTTTTTTATTTTTCACATTTGTGCCTCTGTGACTGTAAGATATTATTTGTAATGGAGTTATATGATTTCTGAGGCAATGTATTAATGTGCTTTCTCTTTCCTTTCTCTTTCCTATCTTTCCTGTCTGAGTCACATGTGGAAATTAAATAGTTTTAAATTGCATGTATTTGCCACGTAAATCTTTACAATTGTTCACAGTTGCGACTGCTGTGATTTGCGATAGCATCATAAAGTTTCAATTGAATAGGGTTTTGGTGTAAAAGTGAAAATAAGTCACTGGTAATATTTCTGCAGTTCACAAATCATTGGAATAGTTTGCAGTTATTTGGAGCTTTCTCTTGTAACAGTCACTCCCTATTTTTCCAGGATGGGTGAATAGAATAGCTATATAGAATAAGGCTGTAAAATTGCCCTTTAATATTGGTTTTAATATGTTTGTATTGCTTGTATAAAATAAATATCAGTTGTGAAATTGTGTACTTGCATACTGTCTCATTTATTTTTGGGGATGGAGATTGTTTTGGGAGGTAGGGTGATGGAGGTTATGTGTCAGGAGACTCACAGAACACATGTAATTTTGTTTATTGACCAATTCGGTATTTGTATTTTTATTTTCATTTTCCCATCAATGTGTACAGTGCCTTACAGAGACAAGTTACAAAACAATTATCTGCCTTAAAGAGCTTACATTTTACTTATATGGTGAAAATACAAATACAGACACATTAAGGTTAAGTGCATGTGGCAAAGGGGGTGTTTCTTAGTATCTCCAATTCCATTTACTAAGGGTGATGTTTTACAATATCCTTAAAGAGGTTTCTCTGATATTATATAGTACTGTGTTTCAGTGGTGAATGCCTATTAGTGAGAGGTTTTAATTAAGAAAAAGCTCTAGAACTACGGTAAATGGAACAGTGAGGAGACATCCTGTGCAGAGCAAGGAAGGTGAGCTGGGTTATAGCAAGAGATGAGAAGAGAGATATAAGGAGGACCTGAGGAGTGAATAAATAGTCTTAAAGCAGAAAAGTAGTTTTTGTAGGCAATTCTTGATTTACTGAAAGTCAACTGAGGGATTTTAGTATGGGAGAAAGATGAGATTTAAAAGAGAAGGAGATGATCTGAGCAGCTGCATTAAGCACTGTTTGCAGAGGAGTGAGATGAGAGGCAGGAAGGCTACAGAGTATGATATTGCAGTAATCTAGACAAGATAGGATAAGGGCCTTGGTGAGTGTCCTGAGTGTGGAGATGCTATGAAAAGGGCATATATTTGAAATAGATTGGATACCAGAGGGGAAACCTAGGTATGAATCCAGTATGACACCTAAGCAATCTGCTTTATCTATAGTATGGATTGTTGTGTCTTTGGCCTTGATAGGGAAGGGGATAATACTGACTTTTTTTTTGTATTTAGTTTTAAGTATTAGGAGCTCCAATTTTGCCATGTTAAATTTAAGACAGTAGAGGGTAATCTAGGTTCCAAGGTGTTTCTATGGAATAAGAGGAATAGAAGCCAGACCAAAGAGTAAAAAAACAGTCAATAAGAGTTAGAACTGAGAAATTTTAATAAATGTGATAAAAGTAGTCATTCACAACGTTTGGAAACAGGGATACAGGACAATAGTGAGAGAGGTATTTGAGATCAAGGGAAGCCTTTTTGAGGATAGGAATGATCATGGCATGTTCGAAGGATGAGGGAACTATGGCAGTTTAGATAGAGAAGCTGTTTGGATAGCTGAATAAATGACAAAGATTTGAATAAGTGGTAGGGAATAGAGTGAAGAGGAGCAAGTAACATGTGGAGAAGAATGGAGGTATGACATTTCCTCCTCTGTAATGAGAGAAATAATCAAATAGGGGCAGTTGCTACATGCAAGGACATGGGAAAGGGTAGATGAAATTGTAGGCAAGCTTTGATGGATGGAATCCACCTTAGTCTGAAAAAAGGTTGCAAAGTCCTATGAAGTCTGAGAAGAGAGTCAAAACTAGAGAAGTTGTATTGTGGGTTAGTTTTGTAAGCGTTAATAAGAGACAAAAAATAGCTTTGTTTAGCAAAGTAAAGAGATACAGTGGATATAAAAAGTCTACACAACCCTGTTAAAATGTCAGGTTTCTGTGCTGTAAAAAAATGAGACAAAGATAAATCATTTCAGAACTTTTTTCACCTTTAAAAGACAAGAAGAAAACTGGTCTGGGAGGTTACCAAGAGGCCTACAGCAACATTAAAGGAGCTGCAGGAATAGCTGGCAAGTACTGGCTGTGTGGTACATGTGACAACAATCTCCATATGTTAAAATGTCAGGTTTCTGTGCTGTAAAAAAATTAGACAAAGATAAATAATTTCAGAACTTTTTCCACCTTTAATGTGACCTATAAACTGTACAACTCAATTGAAAAACAAAGTGAAATCTTTTAGGTAGAGGGAAGAAAAGAAAAATAATGTGGTTGCATAAGACTGCATACACTCTTATAACTGGGGATGTAGCTATGTTCAGAATTAAGCAATCACATTCCAAATCGTGTTAAATAGGAGTCAGCATACACCTGCCATCATTTAAAGTGCCTCTGATGAACCCCAAATAAAGTTCAGCTGCTCTAGTTGGTCTTTTTCCAGAAATTTTCTTAGTCGCATCCCACAGCAAAAGCCATGGTCCACAGAGAGCTTCCAAAGCATCAGAGGGATCTCATTGTTAAAAGGTATCAGTCAGGAGAAGGGTACAAAAGAATTTCCAAGGCATTAGATATACCACGGAACACAGTGAACACAGTCATCATCAAGTGGAGAAAATATTACCAAGAACTGGAGCTCCCTCCAAAATTGATGAAAAGACGAGAAGAAAACTGGTCTGGGAGGCTACCAAGAGGCCTACAGCAACATTAAAGGAGCTGCAGGAATATCTGGCAAGTACTGGCTGTGTGTTACATGTGACAACAATCTGCCATATTCTTCATATGTCTGGGCTATGGGGTAGAGTGGCAAGATGAAAGCCTTTTCTTACGAAGAAAAACATCCAAGCTAGGCTACATTTTGCAAAAACACATCTGAAGTCTCCCAAAAGCATGTGGGAAAAGGTGTTATGGTCTGATGAAACCAAGTGACAAAACTTTAACTTAAGGTGGCTCAAGGTATAACAAAGATCTGGGGCCAATAGGGGTGCTTCTGAGGATAAAAATATGGAGTAATAAACAAGAAGAGGAAGGACAGGTATCCTTTTGTGCATTAGTGCACACCCTCTGCCCAAGTAACAATATAGAAAAAACTCAAACTTTAAAACTTAACATTTAATATAAAATTAAAAAATGGCTGGTATAAAATCCTAACACTCTGACTTAATGAAAAAATTTAAGGGATAGGTGAAAATTACCATATAAATATATCTTCATATTTTGGATCCCATATATCGAGATGACAGACCCTAAATGTCCACAGAAAAAATATATAAAAGTGATAATAGTGGTATCTTGTATTGATAATATAGGTGTGGGTATGCTATAGGTGTGGGTATGCTACTCTCCTCCCATGTCAAACAATCCATGTTAATTCCAGCTTGGGAAAAACACAAAAAATGCCAAGGGGATGTATACTTTTTCAAGGAACTGTAGTTTTTAGTGAATGCCAAATCCAGATAGTGATTTTGCTTGTGAGTGCTGATGGCAATCCACTGTTGTAGATCATGAGAGGAGAGGCCCAAGGTAGAGGGGTCATCAATGTGGCAATTGAAATATCTAAAGATTAGGGACAGAGTATCAAATGAGAGATGAAGGAAAGCCAGGCTTTAGAATCAGACAGAAAGTCAGACCTATAGGAGGTGGCACAGTGGCCGGTATATCAGAGAAACCTGGTGATAAATAGGTGAGAGAATCTGGACAGAGTCCATTTCAAATTATGGAAATGTGAGAGAAGATGGCATAGGAATAATGTGATAGTGTCACTGGGAGGAGAGTAGCATACCCACACCTTCTCTCCTATCATCAGGCCAATCAGATTGAGAGAAGGAAAGTCCACCATAAGAAATGCAGTTGCCAGAGGAGTTACAGAGGATGTAAGCCAGGTTTCAATAATAGCAGGCATTGTGTGAAGAAGAGATCATGGACTGAGAGGAGTTTGTTACAGTGTGAGTGGGCATAGTAGAAAGGAGGCAGGGGATAGAAAATAAGTTGAAGTGATTGCCATGAAGTGATGGGTGGATTGTGAGGGCGAGAACAGCAGGGGCCAGAATTAGTATTTGTACCCCCAGAAACTAATAGGAGAATTAGAGAGCAATAAATATTGTGAGGATGATTTGTAGGTTTTCTTATTTGTTATATTATTTCAGTTTTGTCTGGAAAAGAGATATAGAGCACAAAAAAAGAGAATAATT
The DNA here is from genome assembly GCA_027410445.1 of Discoglossus pictus. Taxonomy (NCBI): domain Eukaryota; kingdom Metazoa; phylum Chordata; class Amphibia; order Anura; family Alytidae; genus Discoglossus; species Discoglossus pictus. Next base: position 302,081,509 of record CM050163.1, on the reverse strand, counting down.
GGTCATGGCAGATTACTGGAGTGAGAAACGAATGGGGGGGGGGGGGGTGTACTGACACAGAACGTTTATAGCACAGATATAGCAGCACAAAGCAGAGCAAGGTTGATGGTTTCCAGTGCGGATGGGCGGCCTGTGCCTACAGTCCTAATTATAATTCAGCTGGGAAGGAGATTGTAGACATTCAAATCCAGTTCAAAGTCCAGTAAAAAGTCTTGCAGTTCAGCAAGTCATTTTGAAGCTCTGGCATGATAAGCTCTTCCAGACAACCCCCTCGCCACACATCTACAAGGTTATATGCACATATATAGGGATGTACCATCAACATGCACATTTAAGTATTGAGGGGCAATTGATTGCAACTGATCTAATCAGTTACCATGTAAACAAATATTGATGACATTAGTGCCATGTTTTGTTTTTGTTTTTAAAAGTGAGTTTAGACATGAATTTTAAAGCATATAGTCCACAGCTCCATCTTCAACATACGTGACAAAATATAGTAGTAGTGAAACTGAAGAAGTGAGAAGCAAATACACTATTCTGCTGTATGTAAGATACAATAACAAATTCTATTTAGATTTTCCTTATATTGTACTTTCGTTCTTCAACTTTGCATAAGCTTGAAATGCACTCTTACAGGCCCATATACATTTTCTGCTTAAACAGTATGTGTATTTTTTCCCATTTTTGTACAGAGCTGTATAGAATACTTGTGCGTTAATGGCAAAGTAATATTATTATTTATTTATAAACATAACATTAAACTGAGTGTTTCTTCAACGGCTTCATAATTGGACAAATTTTAATGACCAAACTATGTATTTCTTGGGGATTATATCGCTTTAATTAGTAGCTGCAGTAATAGGTCTGGTCTAGGCTTGATATTGTACAGCTTAAGATGAATAATTACAGCCTTTAATTTTAGTAACTACTGTATTAAATTGTGTTTTAATAATAGCATACATTTTCTAATGTTTTTAAATATTGATAGCATTGTGGCCATTTCCAAACCTATGAACATGCTCAAATGTTCCGTAAAATGTTTTTATGTTCTGAAAAATTTGCATTTATTATAGCTTGGCCTAGTGTTCCTTTTTATGCCGATTTATTGCACAACTTTAATGACAAAGGCCCTCATTCAATTGCAATTTGGCCAATTGAATAGGGGTCTAAATAAGCACATAACATATTTTTTTTAAAGAAGTTTTTAGTTAGTAAACATCTATCCAAAAGCAAGGTTTTCACTAACTAAAAACTTATTTAAAAAAAATATGTTATGTGCTTATTTAGACCCCTATTGAATCGGCCAAATCGCAATTGAATGAGGGCCAAAGTCAGTGTACATCTTCTCAGAGAAAAACAATTACCACTGATGGGACATTCTATACGGTCACTAGCTCTAATCTTAAGACTATCTTGGGACTCCATGGATATTTTCAGGCTGCAGCAGTATAGAATGCGGTTTCATTTAAGGGGCAGAGGGAGGAATCGGCTTGATCCCCAAATTTCCTGTTCTTTGTTTTAAGATCACAGGGTTCCTTTAACTGAAAATGCTTAACAGTTTGTTATCATAACAGCTTAAACTCAACTCAGCAACTACTTGGCACAAAGCTTTTGAGCATTTTCAGGCATTCAAGAAGCACTTTACTGAATGATAACCTCCTGTACAAGAGAGAATAAGTGTTCACATGGGACAGTGATAGCTGGTGACCTTAGGGACTTGAGGTCTAGCACACTCAATAGTTTGCGGATTCTTTTAAAATCGCCAATCTAAAGCATTTTCACCATCAGATTTGTAGTGTTCTCTCTCTTGCTTGTCTTTGTTAAGTGCACAGACTTCAACATTGGTTCTTCCCCCAAATTTTGATGCTGAACTGCGGTCATGAAATTAATACTTCAGATTTATTTTTTTAAAGAAATAAAATCATCTTCACTTCTTGAACTAGATTTGAGATAATCACTTTGTTTGCAAATAGAAACAAATTGAGACACTGCATTGTTCCCTTGGCAAGCATTTGAGATTTTTAAATATAGGATCCAATGCAGTGGCTACCTCCAACCCACCAACCATATTTATTTATTATTTAATTCATCCAGTAAAGCTTTGTTTTAAACATGACACATAACCTAGTTCATCATAATTGCAGTTTGTATTAAGATGAACAATTAGTGGCAAAAGAGTAGATCATAAGATGTATTTCTCACCTCCCAAATTATCAAAGACTTCCTTGCATGGTATCTTTCCAGAGTTTTCCTATATATGCTGGCGTTCGCAAGACAAGATTATTTTTGTGACTTGGGCCACAAAAAAAAACAGAACAGATTAACTGAAATTAGTAAAGTGCAGCTACATGTTGAATACTTCTTGCTCTTTGCTGGGCTGTTTCTGCATATTGTTTAGTTTTCTGAAGTTGGCAGGTGAATATTTAAAACTAGCGAATTGTCCGTCAACAAATGACGGCAATGTAATTGTAAGTGAGCTAATGCGGTTTGGTGTATAATAATAAAATAAATAATACATTAATAAAGTAATATACTTTATCTATTTTCAAGTAATATATCCAGGAAGCATTGTGTTGAAGAGCTGGCAATCTGTTTTGATGTTGCTGCAGCATTAGTGGTGTGGAGGTGCTGTGTAAGCGTGATGAACGTGTGCAGTGTAATAGTGTCCGTCAGCGTAGCTGTGTACTTCCGCATTGTATAAGTTATTGTTCTAAAATTATTGTTATTGTTCTAATGTGTGGTATTCGGCTGTGGCGGAATATCCGTAGGTGTTTGGTGATGTTTTGCGGGTTTAGAGTCCTGTAGCCTCATTTTAGTTTTGTGCGGCGGCCATTTTTTCTCTCGCTTAGGTGATTTTCGGGTGTTTAAACTCCGAAATTTGTACTTAAATCGAGGTGTAACTTTACTTGCAGAGGTCCTGGGTGCACCACCTTGCTGTGGGTAAGCTTTTTCTATGTTTGTTGTGTGTATTTATTGTGTTTGTAATGTGTTTGGGGTCGTGCGGGTTGCGTCCTTGTTTTCGGATCTTGTACGTCTTTTTCGGCAATTCCGTAGGTGTTTGGTGGTGTTTTGCGTCTTTAGACTGCTGTAGCCTCGTTTTTGTTTTTTTTCGGCGGCCATTTTTTCTCTCGCTTAAAGAATTTTTTAGTGTCTAAACTCTTGAGTTAAATTGAGGTGTAACTTCAGTTTTTGAGGTCCTGGATGCTCCCTCTTGCTGTAGGTAAGCTTTTTATGTATGTGTTGTGTGTATTTATTGTGTTTTTCATTTTGTCATGTGCGCGGGTTGCGGACGATTTTTGCGAAGTCGTAATTGGTCGTAACGTGTCTCGTATTTTTTTGCGAGGGTCGCAGTTGCTGGCAAGGAGCGCCTTTGGCTACGCGAGCCCGCAAGCGTTAGCAACAGCTCGCATGCTCACAACTATATATGTGATGTCCCACTATCTTTTAAATCTAAGCCAAGATGTGATCTATTCTATACTAAGACAAGCTGAAGACTGTACGACAAGGCAGATGTTCCCCATTATCTGTATAAAAAGTGTTGTTACTTTGTTGTTCACATTCCAATCTTCTGCTTTTTTTCCAGGGTGTTAGCACAAAATTACCCCGTAATGATGTTCTGTGGAGTTCTCCACAGCCATAGCAAAAAAATACAACTTCCATGAGATTGAATTTAAAAAAGTGGCAAGTACCCCTAAGTAACCGTCATTACCCAAGGACTATCAATCTGTAGTGAAGGCCACATTATTGACTGAAGACAGCATATCCCAAATGCCATTTTTCTTTACATTATACAGGTCATCAATGCGACCAGTACTGTGCAACTAGATGGTGGTTTTGAAGTGTCATTAGTAAGGAACACACAGAACTTAGACCCTCATACTCAACATTGCCCAATAGTCATGTGTTCTTTGAGATCCACTTAAGTAATGTAGCTATCAAACAGCTGCTCTTAATTTAGCACATGTCTTTTGGCCCATACCAGAGAAATCTGAAATATTTGCCATCTGTCAGAGGATGAACATATGTTCAGTTGTGATCTTTCTTCAACTTTAGCAATTTGGTCATCCTCTGACAGATGTGACGCATGCGCAGCATAGGGATGAGCACTGGCTAAGTGATATGACGTTAAAGTGTTGCAGCACATTGACATATAGCAAATTACCTTTCCTCTACAAATCTTAACTCAAATTTTCCATCTAAAAGAGATGGGGGCTCTTCTGGATTATTTGCTTAGGCTTCTTGTGCTTTTCTGCTACTAGTAGGAACGGCAAGAGCATCTGTAATAATATTAAATAAAAATCGGCCAAGTCACGCCCCCATGATTACATTTTAATCACACCATAAATGTAATTGCTTGATTAACCACAATTAATGGCCTTGAACCAATATTTTTCTGCAGATCTGTATTCAGTAAGTGAGAATGCTCTGATTCTTATTATTCTAGGCTATTATACACTTGAAAAAGGGACAGACCAGGAAAGATATCAACTCACTAATTGAAAGGCTATTCCCTGGGTCAATACAACACAAAGACCAAATGTTATAGAGCGAAATGTTGCTCAGTATATTCAATATACAGCTCACTGGATTAGCCAGAAAATTAGAGTGATGCTTGGAGCTGAAGGAGCAGCTTTACCAGCAGGGCAACAACCACAAAGAAATATGCCTGCTGAGCCTTTGGGCCACACTTACAGCTGTGAATTCACACTAGTACCTGTGTTCTTAAAATATCACTGTATAATGAAATGAAAAATAAAAAAAAACTTTAAAACTTCAAGTTATGAAAATATGTCAAAGGAAATTTAAACTCAATATAATAAATGTCGTTTCTGCTGCCTCCTGGAGACATCTATGGTACTCTGAAGGTTGTATGTGGGAGGTAAGTTTACATCTCTACAGGTGCATAGCTTGTAGTTAAGTTACCATTGTGACTGCTTTCTTCTAAACATACTCTGGGATTTGTGTCGTATATCAAAAGCATGACATAATAAACCCCTTCCTTTTCTCTTTGCCCCTACCTCTAGAGATAAATAAGATGCTTATCTTATTTATCTCTAGAGGTAGGGCCAAAGGGAAAAACATCCTTCAAAATTAAAACGAAGAAGAAAAATTGATGAGAGACAAGATATGCTCACAGATTTTCCAAGTAACATTTGCTCTAAAAATGCTTCTATACGCAAGGCTTACAGTACATCTGAAACAAGTTATTGCATTTACAATACAATAGGGCAATGCCTAATCTATTTTCATTAGAAGTAAAAAAAACTGAAAACACAAATGTAATCATTTGTTTTTGTTGTCACTTTTATTACAAGCATATAATATTAATTGGCAAAACACAGAATACAAGCTTCACTGTGATAAAATCAAAACATTAAGCAATATAATAACCCTTACCCAAAAGGCTTTGACAAAAAAAATTATACACGTTTTACACATTAACACAAAAAATAAAATAAAAATGTAAACTTTCAAGGAAATTTTTTTTATTGGAGTTCTGCGTTTATTTTGGGGTAGTTCTTTTTTAATAATAAACAAAATATATGGTGCTATAAAGAAATTAGTGGGTGCAACGGCTTTTAGTCTCTTTGAGAATCTAAAATCACCTTCCCTGACAATTTCAGAACAACCACTTAATGAAATGGTCATCGTTTTAATGTTTTTTTAATACCTGTATTTGACTTTCAAGAAACAAGACTACAGAGAGAGTGGACAAATACATTATGATAAATCACGAGATTTGAACCTTCCGAAGGGTTTCATTTAATGTTAAAAATAAAATATATGGCTATGATTTATTACATTTATTTATTGTTATCAACTTTGGATATTTCCTTTATGTGCATTTTATGATCAAACATTATGAATGGTTCTTTCATGTTTGTTCCACTTAAATATGCAGTCTTTAAAAACAACAAAAAAACTCAATGTGCCATCAAATTTAAAAGGTTAGCTGCATCCTTAAAATTGTACCTGAAGAAAAACAGATTTTCTGTTGCCTTAAACAAAAACAAATATCAAATCAAGATATTTTTAACTAATCAGTTCATGTTTAAAACCCTTTTCTTAAGAGAAAAATCACAGTATAAGTAAATTGTTAATGAACAGGTTACCTTTCTCTACCAATCAAACTTGAATTGGTTACAAAACTTTTTATTTGCAGTCAATTAATTAAATACAGTATGTGTGGTTACACATGGGAATGAAAAATCAACATTAAATGATCTGGTTAAAAAACGTGTAAACAAGAAGAGATGAAATAGATAAAATGAAATAGCACCATTTTGTATATATAGTTCAAATTATTTCCCCCCAAATACTAGTCTCCATAGATTGGCTCAAATAATCTACAAACACTCTAATTATAATTGAATCTGTTGTGTTGGATATACTAAATGCATAGAAATAAAAAACACATTTTGACACCCTGTACTAAAAAAAAATAATATTGTACAGATTTTTTGCCATTACTCCAAAATCCAAAACATGTGTGTTTTTTTTTTATTTAACTTCATTCAGTATTCTGAAATTCCCATCTGAATACTTTTCCAGAGTACTGAAGAGAATGTATTTATCTATTTAAAGCATTTTGCAAATCTATTGCACAACATCATTCCAAAGGCTTTTTATTCACTATAACAGAAAAAAATAGGAAAAAAAAGAAGCTTGTTGAACATCTTACAATTTCATTTTATATGCCCGTAAATAAAGCTGGTCAATTAAACATTTTTTTTTCAATGGTAAAATAATATAGAAAGCTTAAAATAGAATAAATAATTTTATAAAGTTATTTTTAAACCCCACAATCCTATTTTAAATTTTTAATATATTCTGTCAGAAGTTTCTATTTGCAATAAGAACTATATTAAATGAAACCGCATACCTGCCTATCTCCGGTCTCAATGCTGCAGGACACAATAGAGGCCCATAAATATTATTTTCGTAGACATTAACCAGTTAGAGTAGTTCTAGAAACTCCTCCACCGCAAACAAAAAACCTCAACTTCAAAATACATCTCAAACAAAAATAGGCTAAATGTGGTTTATAGGACATCACAGAAGTATCCAATAAAATCTGCCAAAAAAGTGCTTTCTTGCCCATTCTCAAATGTAACAATTACAATGCCGCTGAAGGAGTAATACTATACTGTGCCTCACAGAGGCTTTTTTAAATTCAGTACATCTCCTTCATTAGCGAGGTCTGCAGAATGCTGGACTGAACAGTGCAATCAACACCTCTACCTTGCTCCCAAACTCTTACAAATAGAAACAGAAGAACAAGGAACTTCCGACATGATATCTTGTTTTACTTTCTTATAAAGGCTCTTTTTACAGCTGAGGTTGTCAAGTTAACACATTGTAAAAGGCAGAGTTATATGGTTTTCATAATGAAGAACCAGTTGTATTTGTGAACATTGGCTTCCAGTAAGAAAAAAAAACTCATCTGTATGGCGGAACAGATAAGTAAGAATATACAGACGAACCATTTTCGATGCTGGTGACAACTGACGTACAATGCACTAGAAGCCCCACCATCAACAGACTGATGTAGCACCATTGCAAATTCAAGTGATCCCAAAGGTAGTTGCAAACATGTAAATTGTTCATGAATGCATGCACTTAATTTTATTTTTTACATTCTCCAGTTAAACTGCAGTAGAGTTGGACAGCAATCCCTGCAGGTCCCAAGGTTAATACTTTTTTTGGGACTTAGTAATTCTCTGAGCAGTGATATTACAGTTGCCTGTACCTTCTCCATCATTTCAAAATATGAACTGCAAAAAAACAAAAGAGCTTAGGAGATAAACTTAGCACCAAGAGCAATTGAAATCTCTTAAATTTGAGAACAAGTTATTAGGTTAATTAAGAAGATTTGGAAAATATAACTGTCTGTGCTAATTATATCAAATTGTTTGTGCCAACGTGAGAATAAAAAGTAACATCTCACTAAGATGTACAGTAACTGGTCTACCATGGCGCAACAAATAGAGTAAGCTTAAAATTGCAGCACCAGATCAAAAGTGCACTGTGACATCATAACATAATTAAAATTGTACATAGCACTGCATTGTCTAAATCAGCGTTTTAACTATTTCTCATAGGCCATTAACAGGTTAGACTGTTTTAAGCTTTAAGCATATTCTGGTTTGCATACAGTGGCATTTATATTCTATCGACCAGTGCACAAACATAGATACCATAAAATGTGGCCGTTTGTGATCCTTGAGGACTCGAGCAGAGAAACACTGTTTAAATAACCCTATCTGCTTAAAGGATTGAATGTTCGTATAACTGGTATTTATCTCAAACCAATTCTTTACTTTGGGAATGCTGGAAGTAGCATACACCACTAATAATCTCTCGATAGTATGCCAATATAAAGTTCAACATTGGGCTGAAAGCCAGAAAAACTACAACATAAACTGGAAAATAGGTCTGTAAATTTAAATGATTTATAAATCTTTTCTTAAAAATTAAAAAAACGCAACCTAAGGTAATTTGGTGTCAATCTTTCTCTTCGTATATTTATATATCTCTCTTAATATATTTATCTATATACCATGATCAATACATCTCAAATACAACTTGGATGTAATTTGCAGCAAAGACATGAAATCATGAAAAGTGTTTTTGATATTTGTAAACGCCATGCTGGTAGTGTCTTGAGTTGTGAAAAATTATTTCTTTTGTACAAAAAGTATAAATATTTTTTTTTTCTTTCTGTCCAGAACTCTGGCATTCCTGTTGCGTAAGAGAAATGTTTACAAGTGAAAAGGGTCTTCTGTTGGAGCACTACAATCTTCTGGCTTGAATCCGCTGGTTCGAGTCACATGTCGTGAGGAACGTGGTGCGCTAGGGTGGTGCCCATGATAGTCTCTGCAAAAACCTCGTCCAAACAGGACAATGAAGTTCTTTTACAGTAAGTCCATTTTCGGTCTGTAATGAAGGAGAAGTGGCGCTTTCTATATAAAAAAAATAAAAAAATTATAATAATAAATAGGTGACGTAAGCTTTTAAAAAATATGTAAAAAGTTTAAATAAATTAATACATTTTGCTATAAATTGTGATAAAAACATATATTTTCTAATCCTCCACTAAGAGGACTACTGAAGAAACAGTGTGTGGTCTTCTTTGTTACAAATGGCAAGCTTGATTGAAAACTGCTTGGAAAGAGCACAGAAAATGTAATGATAAATAAATGATCAGGAAAGTCAAGCAAAAAAACTATGTTCAGTTTACATTGCAAATAACACCAAGGCAAAAAGTGAACCATAAAAATAATTATTTTTCAACTTGACATAAAGTACCTATAAGCAGTATGATTACAAGTGTCTTTTAAAACATTTCTAAATAATATTTTAGCTTATGGATGTTCCTCCCAAAGATGCATGTCTTCATTTTGTTAACACTGTAGAAAATGTATTGCATTGACTTTATTAATTGCTTTTTAAGCAAAATATGCTTGTGTTATTTTTTGTTGAAGCATGTATATAAAAATATCTGCAAAGTAAAACCCAAAAAAATCTATTAAAAAAAAATAATTATAATGATAATACATTTAAATATCATCTGAATAGCAAGCATGAGGGAGGTTTGAAAGGATCCATGTTTACGCTATTAAAACTTTCAATGACAAAATAATACCAAGTTTCAGAGGGATAAATATGTTATTTGCAGTTAGACTGAAAAGAAGAGAATAACAAATTCTAGCTGTTTTTAAAATTACCATCATTTCATGTAGTTGGGGTGTAAGTTAACGCATGGGAGGAGTTACTATCTTTAAATTAATAATATATTTTAAATCAATTTATATTTATATTAATAATACTTTTTTCAATCTGTTTAATTAAAAATAGTTAAGTGTACATGAAGTTTGTAATTACTTAGACTATATATTTTGGATTTTTATGTTAATATCGTATAAAGCATTCCTATATATGTACCTTGAAAAGATTGTTCGTATCTAAAAAGCATATAAATAAATGTATTTAGTATTCTTTATTGAAAGTTGACTGGCTGTAGGGCTCTCCATTTTCAGACTATTGTATTTGATCCTTTCTTGTAATATGTATCTACCCCTTAAAATAAGCAAAATTGAGAATTTGACCATATAACCAAGCATTTTCTCAGCATCTTTTTGGCTACAAACATTTTAATATGAAAGAAGACTGGCCTGGCAAATCTCAATTTCCGCTGCAAAGGATAATGTGCCATTTCACACAACAGAAATAATTTCAAGCTAGTTCCTTGAACAGGACAATGATTTCAGTGTAAGTGACCTGCACAGTTAGTCACCAGATCTCAATCGAATAACGCCCCTTTGGGATATGGTGGATCCAGAAATTCCACCACTGTGGTCATTTTTTTTTCTATATGTTTGTTTTACTAACTAAACATATTTTGTAGTGTTGGGAAATAATAACAATTATTTCTCTCGGTGCATAACACCTATTCATATATATAATAAAGAACCAGAGAAAAACAAAACAATAAATCTTTATTTATATTATTGGAGACAACGTCGATTAAAAACTTCTTTAAAATCAAGGGAATAGGAAGTAATTCCTTAAAAACATTTAATATTGACTCCCTTATTTTTGCACAATAGACCAGTTATTAAGAGATAAATTAAAATACTTACTAACTAAACATGATAATTGTTTACTCTCTAAACAATTTAGACAAACAAAATTAAACAACCTTATTCTTCATAGAGTCTCATTTTGTTTTCTTGCCTACTGCCATGTTCCTTTATTATGTGGGTGTGACCTTGTTAATTAAGTTTCCCTTCAGTATTACTAAGAGCACAGACCGTTCAAATGCCAGATTGACATTGTGACTCCTCCCACCTCAGGTCTTCATCAGCTGAAAACAAAATGGTAGATTCCACCGAAGCATAATTGCTTATAAATGGGTGGGTTGTAATATATTTTTTCTAAACGTTGCACATTTTCATTTTCATGTTTAATTCTTCAGTGGTCTCTTAAAATATATAAATTATCATATGTATTTAATTTTATTTCTCATATATATATATAGTGATATAATGTGCAACAACATATTTTAACCAAAGGTCTATTAAAATAATGCATACTGTAGAATGCATTAACATATACTATAGCTAGGCCTAATATGTACAAAAATCATACATATCTACAAATGAATTCTGATTTAAACCACATAAGAGAGTGCAATACCTTAAATCTCCATCTTGTGACAACCACAAACTTGAGTGTGTGATCCTTGCCAAGAATTTCTTCATTGCATAATATATCCAGCTAAAGCAAAATAAAAATGATTGTGTATGTTACAAGCAGAAAAATGGAAAAAGAAAATTGTAAAGTAGTTTACATTTTCATGCAAAATGTACCAACTTTTACGATGTTCAATGAGTAGCTCCATCGTTGTTAGCAAAATAATGTATTGGTTACTTTGATAAAAATAAGAATAGTAGTTAAAAGATATCCAATTATTGACTGCATTTTCATCAGCATGGGATGATTGTTTAGAACAAAAAACTGGATAAAAATGGTAAAATGTGGTAAAATAAGCTGGAAACGAAATCATGAGGCTTCAAAGCATAGAAAATTGAATGTTATATAAAAAGTTGGGCTAGCCAACCAAACAAAAAACAAAATGCTTTTGTAAGTGACCTCTATTAATACAGTAATCATTGTCTCATTCTATAGTACCCCTTTAATTGCATTATTTTGTAAATCTGTAAAAATGTGAGAATTGCATAAATTAAAGATACGTTCTAGTTAACTAGAAACTAGGTAAAGTAGCATTGAACGGTTAGATTATTTCTAATGGCTGAAACCAACATGTGATTTCACTTTAGCACAGAGATAAAAGAAAGGGCTTATTGTCAGATCAAAAAGGCAGATTGACTGGTAAAAAAAAGAAACATTTACATTTAAAAGTATATTATAAGAAAATGCAATTTTGAAACATTCAGGTGATAAAGTGCTTGTAATTGCCTGTAATTTTAAATTATATCATATTCTGAACCAAAACTCTGTCCCTTTAAGTTTTTATCCATTATCTTTATTTATTATATATATATATATATATATATATATATATATATATATATATATATATATATACCCTGAATGGAAATAGACATTTTCTTTTCTTGCTCAAAAACAGATACCTTTAATATGAGATACCTTTAATATGACAAACACATATGCTACTTATAAATGTAATGTACATCAGTACATTTCTACATTCAATGCGGTTTATGGGATTTTATAAATAAAATAACTCTCAAAAATACACACATAAATAAATAAAAATATTTTACCTCATTGAAAGATGATAGATTAAGTTTTTTGGCAATGAACTTCTTTAGATGTAGGACTGTTGCTTGTGCGGAGCATCGTATCCATTTCCTCTTCAGTCCACGCAACTTGCTGCTGTTGCATTCTAAGCATATACTCACCTTTGAAGAAAGAGAATACACACTTTAGTTAATAATGTACACTGTCATTACAAATTGAACTAACGCCACGAAGAGACCGCGCAACAAAATGAAACCTGACAGAGATAAGGGGACGCTCTCCTGTGCTTTATAAATAAACAAAACACCTTTTAGCAGTTGTGACTTTACCAACTTTGGATAGTAACCCCTAGAAAATGTGCAGATTGATTTAGAATGGTTTTATTTCCTTTTTTAAGTGACGACTGCATTCCCATATTTACTTTATGTTCTTCTGAAGAACTACAGTAGGCAAAATGTTTTCAGGAAGTAAAAAAAAAATATATATATCAACAAAAATATTGCATTTTATTTTTTCCAGGCTGAGAGCTGACATTTTTCTGCTAATATGCTTCTTTAGGTGGGAATAGAGGAATGCATACCAGCTTTCAGTTGCCATCTTGAGTTGCCACAATATGGTGAATGGAAAATCTCAGTTGACAAGGGCACACACACACACACTCTGTTGAAACATCAATATTGCCGCATGTGTAAAATTACTATCTTACCTAAATTACTGTACTTATTTAGATCCCTTCCTATCCCTCTCTCCCTTAAAGACCTAGATAAATTCCAGAATAGTATTTCCCGGTTCATATGGGACGATAAACGCCCTCGTATCCCCAGGCAGGTGATGTTTCGCTCCAAGAATACAGGTGGTCTCGCGACCCCGAATTTAAGACTTTATCTTAAAGCCGCTCAATTGGCCCCTTTACCTAGGGCTTACTGTACGAAACACCATCCATCTTGGGTTTTTATGAAAAATTACCAAATGTCTCCACATAGTTGGGATAAGTTGGTTTGGATTCCTGAGGACTCTGCCCCCTTCATAACTCATCAAAACCCCATGATCTCCTTAACGCTTCAGGCCTGGAGATGGGCTAACTCTAGGCATCGACTTAGCTCAGAATTATCACCTCTTCTGTCAGTTATGTCCTTTCCACAAATTTTAGCAGACTCAAGCTCTATGTCTAAATTCTGGTGGACTTCCAGACACCTGGATCGCATAGGGAACTGGTTCGCCAATGACACACTACTGACCTATGACCAATTTTGCACGACTCACGACTTGCCAACTACGGAACTCTACAATTACTTAAAAATTAGAAGTTGGGTTACCAAGATGGTTAAGGATTCTGGGCCCCCCAGAGCTTCCTGGCTATCAGTTATCTAAAAATTTCCCGCTTGCCATAGGTACTCGGAGTTCTCTGTATAACACCTTTCTGGGCACTACGGGGGCCAGAAACCCAAGTTTATGCTGTACTGGGAAAAGGACCTGGGGGTAGAGTGGGACTGGGACAAATGGACTGAATCTTGCTCCAATCTTTCAAAAGGATCACTTAATTCGGCCTTATTAGAAACATCAATCAAAGTTTTCCACAGGGCCTATTGTACTCCTGATAAAATGCAGAAGTTTAGGCCGCAGGAGAGTAATAAATGCTTTAGGGGATGCCAGGATGTGGGGGATCATATTCATGTATGGTGGGCCTGTCCACGTGCCCGGAATCTCTGGGAACAATTGACCCGTTTAGCCTCCACACTTTTTCATAAAGAAGTAACTCCTTCGATAGAATCCTGTTTACTGGGGGTCCACATTAAAAACTTGTCGCATCCGCAGAACAAGTTGTTTCAAATAATGGCATTAGCTTCAAAGATTCACATAGCCAGTAGATGGAAGGACATGAATCTAAACTTTCAAGAGGTGACTAGGAAGATCAACTACTTACTTATTAACGAGAGGCTGACCCATATTGTTTTAGATAGGATGCCCCAATTCCAGATAGTTTGGGACCCTTGGATAACATCCTCCTTTAGCGTTCCCCTAGTATAATGCCTGTAATTGTCTGAAGCGATTTTGAGGAGTGGACTGGAGTGGGGGATCTCTGGAGACCTTTCAGTGGTACTAGAGGGCAAGGAGGATCTGAGGTAAGAGGGAGAAACCAGCCGGGATTGCTCCGTGGCCGCCTAGAGGGGCCAATGATTATTTTTTGTGATATGGTACACGATAGTTTAGTAAAAATAGATAGGTAATAACTTTTATATTGTATACTCCTATCAACTGTGTACTCTTGAATTTAATTGGTTCATTATGCCTTGTATTTTCTTTATGGTTGGAAAAATCAGTATAGACACTAGAAAATTTTCTCACAAAATTTTTTAAAAACAAGAAGGTTTAGTCAGTTAATTGCTGCAAAATGATAATTTTATGTTTAGATGACTTGATAAAACTGACATTTATGACTGTTAAGAATGTTTTATTTATGTATGGAATTTGTATACCTTCTAATAAAAGAATATTTATTCAAATATTGCTGCACGTGTCACTGAATTTTCATCTAGCTTTACACTGGATTTCCATATAGAGCAGTTATGTGTCTATTTTTATATATATATATATATATATATATATATATATATATATATATATATATATATATATATATATATATATATATATATATATATATATATATATATATAGTAAATAAAAAGTACATCTGTGTTCACATTTGAATGTCTAAAGCAAGTTAAAAAACCTGCTTCCAGCTCAGAGTTCCAAGAAAAACAGTTATTACACTGCATTCTGGGAAGTTGAGCTGGGACACACAAATATGGCCACAAATGCCTCACTCTTCATTCCTTAGCCATTATCAATCATGGCTTCCTTTAAGCTTATGCATGCTGTATTACACAGCTTTAATGCAAAGCCAAGGTTGGAATAAACACAGGCTGAGTATCCAATCCATGTACAGCTGTTTCAAGCTTACTGGCTATCATCAGCATGGAGCGGGATCTCAGCCTGTGTTGTGGAAATTATGAGTAGGTAGTTCACCACAACAATCATTTATAATATGGTGGGCAAAAGAGTGATAGAAGCCCTCCACCGTACAGTAGTACAGTAAATAAAAAGTACATCTGTGTTCACATTTGAATGTCTAAAGCAAGTTAAAAAACCTGCTTCCAGCTCAGAGTTCCAAGAAAAACAGTTATTACACTGCATTCTGGGAAGTTGAGCTGGGACACACAAATATGGCCACAAATGCCTCTCTTCATTCCTTAGCCATTATCAATCATGGCTTCCTTTAAGCTTATGCATGCTGTATTACACAGCTTTAATGCAAAGCCAAGGTTGGAATAAACACAGGCTGAGTATCCAATCCATGTACAGCTGTTTCAAGCTTACTGGCTATCATCAGCATGGAGCGGGATCTCAGCCTGTGTTGTGGATATAATAAATCACAATTACGAATGGTGATGGTTTGTGTAATCCCTGAGGAGCCGTAGATAAGGTTTCAGATCCAGCAGAACCACTGACGTTGTGCACCGTGTGAACCAACTGGAAGTTGCTGGTCATGCTTTGTGCATTCGAAAATGATTTTTATTTTTTTTTTTAAACAAAGTTTATTCCATTTTCATTACGAAGTTTCCATCAGGATTTTTGTTATAAAACTGCATTTTTTTTTATTTTTTTTTTATTTAACATGCACAATTTTACGTGAAATAAACTTAACTTTGTTTGAACATTTAAAAAAATAAAATTTGCCATCTGGACAAAGAAAATGCTACGTGACATGTTCACAATAAAAAAGGGCCTGAAAGAAACAAACTCTTGTTTGATGTCAAAATCAATGATTGCAATACAATCCTACTATACTTCCCCAAAGCATCAACTATAAATAGAAGGCTACTGGAAAAATGAAAGCATATTATATGAACAAATACATAGGTCAGAAAAATGTCAGGCTCCATTGTGTCTCCCTCCAGCTCATTTATACTCAGGTCTTGTCTTGCCATCCTAGGAGCCATTATTAAGCTTGCTCCGTCAATCTACATTGTATAAATTGGGCAAGAAAGAATGAAGAGCTATTTTTCACCTACCAAAACATAAGTCATTATATCAACTTTAATTCAAAGGTGAATGTGCAAACAAAACTGTACAGAGAATATGTATGTACCATTTGCAAATGTGTTGCTGGTATTTGTAATAGTGGAAATAAATTATGCCATGTTACTTTTTTTTAATATTTTCTAACATTTCTATTCAATTTCTTTTTATATTTAATGCTTTAGAAAGAAAGAGAGCATGACAGAAAAAGAAGAACATGCTTTTTCACACAGGGAAATACTCTGACAATATTCAAGACTATAATGACATCCTCAACTTGAATGCCCATTCTGGATCACTGCCTTGTCGTGCTGTAGGAACTTGTGTACTTCAATGAAACGGTTAGCTATAACATGTAGGGTCACTCAAGAAGAGCAGGTCATAGCAGAGAAGTCAGACAAATCATGATCCACTGGAGAAGGAACTGGAGTATATTTGCCAAGATAACTTTATGGAAAAGCAAAACCTGAGAAATAACAATATGGCACCGGAAGAGGAGAGCCTCCGGTCAGAAGGTGCCTACCAAAATACTGGGGAAGAGCAGGGGGCTGAGTGCGTGTAGCACCATATCTATTGAAATGGTTGAGCCAAAGTTGAGAAGACGAACATATGCATATTTGTCTAGAGAGCAAAAGAAAGTCTGCTGCTGCAAAGAAGAATTCAGCATAGGAACCTGGAACATTAGAACTAGAAACCAAGGCAAACTGGACGTGGTCAAACAAGAGATGACAAGGTTAAACATTGATATCCTGGGACTTGGTTAACTCAAATGGACTGGAATGAGACATTTCATATAGACAGACACCAAACATTCTACTGTGGTCAAGATATTTGCATTAGTTTGACCTTGGAGCACAGAGATTATTAGAATTCTGTCCAGATAATTTTCTGGTCGTAGCGAACACCCTCAGCCACAGAGATGACTCTGCATCTAGACATCACCAAATGCATAATATAGAAATCAGATTGACTATTTACTTTGTAGCCAAATGAGCTTTATACAATCAGCAAAAACAAGACCTGGAGATGACTGCAGCTCTGATCATGAGTTATCAGACCAAGAGGAAATACAGTAAATAATATCCCCTGTTAATATGCAGTGGAAGTAAAGAATAGATTTAAGGGACTTAACATGGAAGATAGAATGCCTGAGGAACTTTGGACAGAAGTTTGTGACATTGCCCAGAAAACAGCAACAAAGAATTTCCCCAAAAGAAAGAAAACTAAGAAGTCAAACTTACTGATGAGGCTTGGAGAGTAGTCTAGGAAAGAAGAAAAGCAAAAAAGGTAGTAGAGATAAGGAAAAATACTGTCGAAATGAATGCAAAATTCCAGAGGATAGCAAGAAGAGACAAGAAGGCATTTGATAATGAGCAATTTAGAGAGAGATAGAAAAAGAAACAGAATGGGAAAGTCAAGAGATTGCCAAGAAAATTTGGAATCTCAAAGGAACCTTTGATACCAAAGTAGGAGTGATAAAAAGACAAAACATGGTGGAGACTTAACAGAAGTCGATCAGATAAAGAAAATGTGGCAGGAATACACAGATCTATACAGGAATAATCTTAACAGCATTGATAACCTCAATAGTTTGTCCAATGAGCTGGAAGAACATTTGGAACGTTCAACAGTGAACAGTGGACTGAAAAAGGTAAGTCTACATCCCAATACCAAAAAAAGGCAACTCCACAGAATGCCCAAATTATCATAAATAAAAAAATATGTGTCTATATATGCGAAAGACTGCCCACAGACTGCTCCACGTCTGCTTCATTACTGCAACCAATTAAGTAGCAGGGGTGTGTCCATAGGGTCAGTCTAACACGACTGAACATCAACAGCTTTAATAAATGGCACACATATTTATAGTTCTATATAAAGGCAAAAAATAAGACATTCACCCTTCTAATGAACAAATATATTTTGTCAATGTATGCTTTATATATATATATATATATATATATATATATATATATATATATATATATATATATATATATATATATATATATATATATAACCTTTCAAATATACATGGAGCTCGTTTATAAAATCCGAAAAAGCATTTTGTTTTTCCTGCAAACACTGCAAAAGTTAAAAAGACCATCTAATCTTTCCATGTTTACAACACATTAACACTTATTTCTTAGGAACTCTAGTTTTAGTACATGCCAGGACTCTAGAAAGTCATTTACTGCCTATTAACTGTTGATGCCAATGAGTGAAGATGGTGAATAATCTGCAAGTGTCCCCATTTAACAACCAAATTTCATTTTTGATTAAGTAACAATTTGAAAACTATCTGTATCTCAACTGGAAGCTGGTTACACAATTTATAATGTGTAAATTATATTTATGTATATGTCAATTACTAAAAGTGTTCAACACTGTAAAATTATATCTGTTATTAACTTGTGAATATTACTGCAAAAAATGTGCAACATTCACAGGAATTCCAGTTGGATAAGAATGTATATTAAACACTTAAAACTGCAATATTTTTGCTTTACAAATGTATTGATAGTACATAAGGCAGCTACTTCAGACTTTAGAGCAGTAACGGACAACCGATTTCCCTTGAGCCTCATATATGGCCCCTAAGTGCATAAAAACACTGCTTTATTTTAATGAAAGTAAAATAGTAAAATCGCTGTAGGAAAATAATTGTTTTGTAACAGAGGTATAGGTAATAAGGAAAAGTATTTAGGAGTACATGTGGGTGTTATTTGCTTGTTTTATAGACATATAATAGTTTGTTTCTTGTTGAAGAGGGACATGCACTCCCACTCCAGAACAAAAGCCTGGGGGGCCTGTTTCTCACCACTGCTTAAAGACTATAAAACAGCAAATGATATTACTACGGTGGCCTATTACACATGGCTTGTGGGTATTTGCTTTGAATAACTCTAAAGCTAAAAATTTACCTGTTCATCGCTTCTGTGGTAGTCGTGATCTTCTTCCTGTTTTTCTTCTGTTGTTTCTTTACTTGGAGGTTCTTCTGTTTTTGTTTCGCCTTAAGAAAAATGTAAGAAATAACAAACATATTACAATAACTTAAAGTGCACGGCATTGCCTATTACTGGAAGCTCTTTAATGTATCACAGCAAAAGTTATTTTGGAAGGATTTTTCTCTAAAATTGCTCCTTGGGTAGTTAGATGGTTGCTGGCTTACTTAAACAGAAACGACAGTGTTAATCAAATGTTTGTCCCATTTTACTGACCTATATTACAAAAGGTAAAGCATTATCTCTAGCCAGAGATACATTTCCAACTCCTATGATATCCTAAGCAGTGTCTTTTACAAATCAGAGAAACATCTCTCAAAGAACTCTCAAAATTGGAAAAAAAGGCTTAATAGGATAAGTAGGAGTTGGGAGGTCTCAATCAACTGGTAAATATATCTCAATAGTCATGTGAATACATTTTAAAGTGATTTCCATTAGTCTCTTGTTTTATGAACGTATCTATAATTCATTTTGGTATCAGAATACCAAGGACATGACATTTTATTTGAGAACCTTCACACTACAATAGATGAAACTGGAGAGACTAAACATAACATTATGGAGAGGTTTCACATCACTAGAGCAAAAGTAATTATATATATTCCATATATTCATTTCTATTGTATAGAACTTCATTCAGTAGGTCAAGTGTAGAACTGTGTAAGCCTAAACATAACAAAAAAATATTTCAGTGGAGATTAAATATTTTAATGGCTAAATGAATAAGATTAGTTTGCAAGCTTACAAGGTTATGGCCCCTTCCTCAAAGCAAGTATGACCTTGTACCCATTAAAAGGTATCTTTCTCCAGTGAAATAGTTTTTTTATGGACCTTCAAAACAGATTGCATCACTATTAAGTCTTACATACATATCACTATATTGTATTAAATGATTTCCCCCGACATGCTGCTTTTTCATAAGAACTGCATTTAATAGTACAATGATTCTTCAATACAAGGTCAAAATCTTACCATTTCGATGTGGCTCTACTGGTGGTTTTATTGTACACAGTTCGGCCTTGATGTCTCCGGGCA
Source organism: Discoglossus pictus (assembly GCA_027410445.1). Taxonomy (NCBI): domain Eukaryota; kingdom Metazoa; phylum Chordata; class Amphibia; order Anura; family Alytidae; genus Discoglossus; species Discoglossus pictus. The sequence continues at coordinate 302,061,095 of CM050163.1, read as the reverse complement.
CTTCCATGCCAAGTTTATGGTAAAATTCCCTCTGTTTACGCATTTCCGCTGTTAAGAATAAAGTTACACTTCTTAATCTTTGTTAACAAAAAACTTTTTTTATTTATAAATAAATGAAAAAATATTTTAGGAAGAAATGCATCAATCTGTATGTGCCCAGAGGTACTTAAAGCCGTGAAGAAAAAGACGAAAATGAATGTTCACTTTAATTACAAATTTTGTGACCTTCCATAACTCTTCAAGAGACTGAACATTTTCAAGGAGACATACCTCCTGGAAACCAAAACGGTGATAAATACAAAAATTTACTTTTATCAAACTGTGCTAATCTTTACAAAGCGGTAAAAAGTTCCTATGCAACCATATAGGAATCACAAATCCATACACTCAGAATGCAATTTCAAAATATATTTATTTTAGTCTTTATTAGAAAAAAAAAGGAATCATGAGTTTAAATGCCACTGAAAGTATGTGTTTATAGATTTAGCATCTTGCCTGTCAAAAATTACGGCAATAAAATTTGAAGGCTGGCAATGTTGTTTGCCCCACAATGCAAGGCTCTCCCAGCTCTAACTTGCAGGCCTTACGATGAGCGCCTTTGGCGCTCATTGCAAGCCTTTCCCCAAGTCTATTTTATGGGCCTCACGATGAGCAGCTTCGCCGCTCATTGCAGACCCGCCACTTTCGCGCCATTGGTGCTCATTGTGAACCTTTCCCAATTCTCCTTGCCCTGTGTTTTTTTCCCCCCTTATTTCCCTCCCGTGTGTCTCTTTTTCCTCCCCTCTGTGTCTCTTTCCACCCATTGCAGCAAAGTCATGCAGGCCTTGAGATGAGCACCTGTGGCGCTCATTGCACAAGCCTGTATCTTTTAACATAGCCTTACCAACAAACTCGCAATACGACAACTATATATGTTATTGAGCCATGGAAAACACCTGACTTTCCTTGCAGATTATATTTTCTCAAAACTAGGGGTCAGGCAGCATATTAGAGTCTTTCACCACAGATCCCTCCCCTCTCCGACTAAATAAAAATATTTCTAACTTTTACTTTCTTCCTGACCCTTGCTATTCCTTATCTGTCACTCTTCCCCAGGTCTCTGCCCTTTCATTCCCTTTAGATTGTAGGTAGCAAGTTCACAGTCTTGTAAGGTGCTTTGGAAAAAAGATTCTAAGCTCAAAACAGGGCCATTCTATTTCTAATTTGTTAATTTTGTATTTCCCTTGTTCTTATCCCCTGTACAGCACTACAAATAGCAAGATGGAAAAGAGAACCTCATGGTACTCAAAACAAAGGGGTGTGATATACAACAATCAAGCCAGATCCCGTGCTTTTAAAAATAATAATTATTTTTGCAGGTCTTTTCACCTAAGTTGAAAATAAAGATGTTAAGGTGCCCTTTAATAGTTTGGTATATTTACTGCAATTGAGGATTAAAAATGAAAAATCTAAATTACTGTACAGTATTAATGTAGATTTAATTTTGCATGTCCAGGAAGTGCGAGACATGGACAGCTGCATCTCTATGTGATTTGTGTGTTCTTGCACTAAAACATATCCTTGATGCTTCGTTCACAGCATGAACAATATGATGAACAGAGAGATATGTAATCATACTTAGCAATACAGATGTGATCGTTCTTGTTGCAAAAGGTGCATTAATTAGCATAATGCTATTAGCACTTCAGGAGCATTGCATGACTTCCAACAGCTGAACCATGTTAGCAACACATTTTTATATTAACACATACACATAACACATACATAATACAAACCAAGTCACTACATGTGAAGGAATAATGATTTTGATTTCTGTATCACTTCTATGTTGCCTATACACTAATCTAAAAAAAAAAAAAATCCTAAACCTGAAATATCACAAATTATTTTTCTCTTCGTTAGATCTCAAGATTTTATTCATTAGTAATTGCTTGAAATCTTGTCTTCTACCATCACAACCTCACATATTTTTCATAGCCAATAACCCTTTCCTTTTGCAAATCTCTCAAGGACAGTGACTAGGTGCTATATAAGATTCTGTTCTTGGTCTTTCATTCCTTATATTCAGTCACTCACTAAACTCAGTCCAAAGTTAGATGGAAAAGCTCAAATGTCAATTCATCATCAATGTATAAAACAATAGAGGAATGCCGTTATAAAAAAATGCCATCCCTCACAAAGGATACTTGCCACCTCCCATGCAAAGTTCTCCTTTACAGTCATAATCTTATTTGGACTTCTCCGCCAATACTGAGATTTATTTTTACATAACTCTACATAAGTAGACACCAACATTGTATTTTCACTGTAATGGAAATCGTGCAAAACCAAGACAAACCATGTCTGCAGGGTGAGAAATTTAAATATTTGCTTTACAATGCCCCTTCTAAATGATGATTAACATTAGCATTATTATATTGTATAAGCTCCCTATATCCTCCATAGCCATGACTAAATATACATTTCACACAAAGCCTTTAGTAGTCATCTATTTATACTGCCTTCTCTGTCCCATGATATACTTTGCTTGTCCACACATGTTCACTCCTGAATACCATTACATTCATTGTAATTATCTACTTCCCACCCCTATTGGCATTCACCCAACATCATAATCAAACATTCCCACATCTACAGACCTCAATTTTCCTTTAGCTTTTGTGTCTCACTTCAAAACAACTCATCCAGCTTGGAAAGTTCACTTATCCTTCATTTCTTAACACAACCACCCCCATTATCGCCCTCTAGAAGTGTAGATTTTAGGATCCTCAGCTCCTTTATTATCACAGTACATTCTGTCTTAATAATGCACAGTACCTCTTTATAGTAATAGTAATGACTAGAACATTCTCAAATAAAAGAATACTGCAACTGCTATTTTTTTTTTACTAAGCTTCTCCAAATCATAATTAACAATCAACATTTAACACACACATTTCGGGTCTGTAGTTTGTTGTCAAAGATATCCTACCTTCTTGAAGACCTGGAACAAGTTTATATACAATATCTTGCATTGTCCGGTCATGACTGAAAAACAAAAACAAAAAAAACCCCATAAATGTTAGTTCTTGAATCTCATCATGTTTTACAATTATGTAACAGACTTAATAGACAATACAATGGAGAAAAGTTTTCCGCATTACATTAAGTAACTTGGAAACCGTAAAAACTTGAGTGATCTGGAGAGGCTCAAATTCGAATTTGTAACATTACTAAATATGAACCCTTGGGTGCTGTAAGGGTTGTGGCCACTTGCATACGAGTATTTTTACATTTCATTCTTGATTACTCCTCGGTGATGTCACAATAATAAATAACACATTTAAATCAGAGACATTTGTATCTGCATAACCAGTGCTGGCAGGAGAAGAAAAGAAAAAAATAATCAGTACATTTTTAATAAAAGTTATACACAACTGTTCTTTTATTCAGTATCATGACACACAATCAAAACATTTTCTTTGCGAGTATCCCTTTAATGTTTTTCTTGCAGAATAGAGCTCCATTAGAGTCATGGTACCATATGCTGGAGTTATACTTTTAAAAAAATGCCCTTGTTGAGTTTTTTTACCTTATATTTTAGTGGAATATTATCCAGTGGCTTCTAAGAAACCAGACAAAAGAGAAACATAACGACTCAGTCTGAAAGGGTCCTGCTGTTGAGATCTTCATTAGTTTTGATATATAAAGGAATATTATATTTCTATGCTTAATAAAAAGTCTCCTTTAGCAACGGTCTCATAAAAAATGAAACCTGAAAAATCTACCAAAAACAGCAGTATGTGAAAAGATCTTTTAATAGGAGATATCACAATACAATTCAAAGGTAGCACAGAATTGAATACAAGGTGGAAGAAGGGAACATTAATTATAAATGGAATGTGATAGGAATTGAAATGAGAGTGGGGAGGAGTGAGTATAGTGTGTTAAACTCTATTAAACTGATACTCATAGTGAATGAACAGTTATAGGTTAAGGAAAAAGTGTAATTCATGGACTCATGGAAGTATGCCTTGATAGATAGAAGGATTGAACCACCAATCCATTGAAGAACTAGTTAATGTATTATCAAAATATACATTATATCAACAACTTTCAGTGTTCAGAGAGCAGAAAATGCCTTGCAACACACGAAAGGCTACATCTCTAACCCAGCCTCATCAAAAAGAGTACTAGCCTCCTATATAGTCACAAAAACACCCTCAATATTAAATTAAATAATCTATGGTAAGGTTAACTGAACAGTGCAGTAGTTACCGATGATTGGGACAAAAGCCTGTAATGAGTAGGAAACGAGATTATATCTTAAGGTCCTACATACAACATACTTTGTGACAGACAGACTACTTCAAATATAGCAAAAGTATCTAGAAACCAGTTTCAGAGGATGCCAACCAAATGGTACGCACATTTGGTGGTTTTTGCCACTGGCTCAAAAAATCTTGGTAATTTTGGCATAGTAAAATGACCTATAGCAGCTCATTGGAAATGTCCTTCTGCATATGTTTAGATCTATTAAAGACTTGTAGCCCTAATAATGCATGCAGACTGCCAAGGCATAATAGTTAGCAATGATTACACTGTAGAACAAAGATAATAATAAAGGGTGTGATTGGTAGATTATAAAAGCGGATAATTACAAATATCAATGTACTATACGAATTTGAATAATTACAGGATGGAACCTTTTTTTGTGAATAAATAAAAATGGTTTATGAAACATTTATGTGTGTATATGTTCAGTATAGCACAAACGGTATATTTGTAGCAAATGTCACCGCTGTGCCACAGCACATTGATGCCTTCTGAATACATGACACTTTTTTGTCTGTATGATTTGTTTCACCCTAAACAACAGTGAATATTTTATTAAACAGTGAGATCTTCACAAGTCTTAATGTAACTCATAAGACACTAAGATCTGTGGCAGGAAAATAAAACCGGTTTTACTAGAGCAGAATGAAACTGCCAGTGTGCTTCAGGTGAACCCAAATCTTCATAATACCTTTATATATTGGTTATCTTCAAGTGGGAAGCCGTGTTAAATCCCCATATGACCAGTTACAATGAGAGATTCTCACTGAGATTGCCTTTATAAGGTGTTGAACTTCAACACCAGCAGGGAAGCAAATACATTATGACTGGTGCAACAGGATGCTTTTAGATTGTATTCTCACAATAATGGGAAAGGCTATAAGGCATTTATTTGGTGAACTACATTTATATTACAGAGCATAAGTTAGATATGTGTGTTTATTTTCTAGAGTCGATATGAATCATATGCATGTTTATTATAGGTAGACAGACAGGTAGAATAGGTTACTGTAGACACTCGAGTATACCCCTATTTTTTATATTCCCCTTTTAACCAATAATTGGAGAATCGCGATATATTCAAGATACAGCTGTTCTAAATTCTGGTAGACTGGTTCCCTGCAGTGCTTATTGTTGAATGAAGTTTATACTCTTCCCACTGATGCAGGAACAGATGGCTCCTCGCTGTCATGTCTTTATTAGAGTGCATCCTGCTGCTGCAGCCAGTGCACCGAGTGCTGCATTTACCACAGGCTGCAGCCATTGTGTTGTGAGTCCTGTGGGGGCGGGAGTGGGTGGGAATGGAAGTGGTCTCAAGCATACAGTATATATTATATATGCATATGAACATATTAATCATAATATTATGTTGAATTTACTTGTTTTATTGAATATTCAAGCGTTTATGCACCATTTGAGGCGCTTTTGGAACAGGATTAAGCACAATTTTTTTCTACAATTCCGTAAATTTTAACTCTTGCGTTATATTGGCGTCTTGCACTTTTACCCATTCACCTATCAAATTTGTAACCCTCGCGATATATGCGGGTGGCGCTATATTCAAGTATCTACGGTAGACAGAAATATAGACATAATGGCATATTATGTCACCTAGTCTGCGCATTATATGCAATTAAAATATCCTCAGGATAGTTTTATCCATGTCTAGGGAATGTTCATTTCCTCTACTTATTTGTCCAAGCTGAAAGGGTGTTCCACTTAAAGGACTAGTGAAACCGAGAAACAATATATATATATATATATATATATATATATATATATATATATATATATATATATATATATATATATATATATATATATATATATATATATATATATATATATTTGCAGACTTTAATTCTGACTAAGAATAATTAAGCATGGATAATGTCTATTTCTTGATCACAAAAAAATAAAATTCTAATGCCCCTGCTGAACCCTGGAGGCTTCTATGAACGGATGATGGAATTTCAGTGTGTCTGAGGGGAATCTAAATTTCTGAAGAGCAATGTTTGCATTTCCTGATGGAATCCGTTTGATACCCATTTCCCCTCACTGGTCTAGAAGCAATTTCAGTGAGATCTAACTACCTAACAAAACCTACAGACTTCCTGCTGTTCCCTCATGATCCATCTCTCAGGAAGTGATGTAACACACTGGAGTTAAAAAAAAAAAATTGTTTGCCAAATATGTAACAATAGTAACAGCTAGTAAAATTTTTTTTGTGAAATATGAATTTTTGAAGACTAGGAAAACAGAAATCTATTTTGTGTTTGTTACCTCAGGATAGGGGTGGGGGAGGATGGCATAGACAGAAGTTAAGAGTTTGATAACTAGATGAGATCGAAATGGATACCACACCCTTCCCTGGCCCAGAAACAGACACTGTGCATCATTCAATGCAACCATAGCACTCCAGACACGTAAATGTCCCTCTCAGACACACAACTTCCACCAATGTATCATGGATCCCTCCAGGGTCATGCAGGAGCATCATTTTTTTTTTATTAAAAACTATCTGTATGACTTTTTTTCCTGATTAAGTATGCTTTAATTAAGATAAAGTTTTCAAACATATCTTTTTTTATTGTGCATTGGTGTTTAAAGATAGTTGAGGTAGAGCAGAGACGGCAAAGACAACAAAAAGTAGTAATGGAAAATAGGTTTTCCATGTACTATCCAGCCTGTGCTGCAGTGCCATACATTTTTTAAGTCATATTTATATAAAATATAATATATAAAATCATATACATTAGATATACTACATTACATGTTTTATTCAATTAATCTTAGATCACAAGAGTACATCATCAATACAAGCTGCAGCAAAGCAATGGATTGTTATCCCAAACACTCAATTAGTTACATCAGACAATTCTAATGTTTGAGGAACATTATAGAAAACAAATCACCAAATAATTCATGGTTCATTACTTCTTTCACATTCCAAAAATGTTAGTTGACAAATAGATGTATTACTGCACTGCAAAAATGTGCAGTCTAAGCCATTAAAATTATTTTATTTTTAACCCAAGATTTATGGTGACTAAACGTGTTTTTATAGAATTGTATTCCATATGGAATTTAGAGCTAGGCATAGACTATAAAATATATTCATGCATTTTATACTGTATATAAAATCAGTTACACACTGTTGAATAAATACATTTAGCTGAAAGGACACAGCAGTGTTTCCAGATATAGTATCATTTAAAAGCTACATGTACTAATGAGCATTCTGTCAGTTAAATGGTATTCTAAAAATTGCATTTTCAATTTACATTGAGGCTTGTCATTTTTACCTGTTCGTCTTTACACACACATCAATCCTGTGCGGTTACCTTTGTTCTACAGTAACAAAAAGCGTAGAGGCGCTCATCTGAAAACGAACAACATCTATGTAGGTTTGTTCTATAGGTCTTGTCACCTAATGAGAGAGCAACCTCTTATATCTCACCTGTGCTCTTCACAGGGAGAAATATCCTGTAGTATATTAGTCTGGTCTTACCGAGAAGAGTGATCTTTTTGTTAAGTTTTCCTCACCCTAAGTGTGATAGGGGGCACCAGACATGGACTCCTTGCTCACTGTGCCATAGGGAATTCAGCTGTGCCTCACTGACGAGGCCCACAGAGGCCGAAACGTATGTCTGGGGTTTGCGGTTTCTCCCATTCAGAGTAGAATTGCCTGGTATTTTGGGGCTGGATCACTTTAGTGAGTGGGACCAGACTGATATACTACAGGGTATTTCTCCCTGTGAAGGGCACAAGTGAGCTAAAATAGGTTGCACTCCGAGTCGGTAACCAGACCTAGACAGCAAACCTGCTTAGGTATTGTTCATTCTCAGATGAGCACCTCTACTCTTTTTGCTTTGTTCTACAGTGTAATTAACTAGTCTAAAAGTCTTAACTAGCAATGATTAGCACCCATTACACAGTAGAACAAAACATAACAACATTGGCTTGGTGGATGGATCATAAAGACTGATTGACAGGTAAAAATGACAAACTACAATGTAATATTACTATAAGAAAATAAAATGGGGTAAATAAAATTAATAAAGTGCTCATTATTACCCATAGTTGTAAGCTGCACTTTCCCATTAAGAGAAATAATTTAAAATGTAATCTCAGGTAGCAGAGTGCTGAAGGCTGATGTGCTGCCATTTTATTATGGAAAGTCCTAATGTACAAATGAAAGGAAGCATTATATATTTAGTATTACATTTAGAAAAGCAATTTGCAGAGGGCAGCAGTAGATAAAGAATTTGGTGACTTTTGCTGCAGTCCCACACATGAGGTTATCATTGGAAAGGTAAGAAAAAAGAACCTGTCACTCAGCTGTCAGGGAAATCCTATAAAATAACATGAAGTGTCACAACCCTGGCACCCCTATCAGCAGATATTAAACAGATATGGACATCGGCAAATAATGCTGTCATGGATTTGCACTACAATAGTGATTGGACGGCTATTATCTACACAATTTTGTATTTTAATAAGTACACTGTGGGACAATCTAATTTTGCAGAGAATTGCATAATGCAGATTTCACTTGCAATAATCCTAGTCTGGATAGGACACAGAAAAATGAGCGAGTTCCCTGGAATTTTTAAATTCATAAGCATCAAGGCAATTGGCTGCGAAGATAGATAGCACATGAAACAGAAAATGGAAGGAGCTCCCAATCAACCCTCACAAACAATTGTCGTAATGATTATGGACATATGCTAATCCTGCGCTTCCCCAGGGAGTTACTATATCAGTGAAATATAAGAGGCAAAGGCAGGTGGAATATCAACATTGCGCCGTTCGTGAAGAAGAAAAGCCTCCAGTTGTTTGAGGGAGGAAGGAGATGGGAATCTGCTCCACACTCTGATCCAGAATATCCCATAAGGGTCCAATGAGGTTTAGATCTAGTGATTGGAGAGGCCATGAAAGGCATTTGACTTTGTCCTGGTGTTCATGAAACCAATCTTGAATTTAGCAGTGAGTATGGGGTTGTTATTCTGGAATATGGGGACATCATGAGGGAACAGAGTATCTCTCATACTGGGCTTATGTGCAATTAAATATATATATGGAAGTTTCCCTGTTTTTACCTTTTTCTAATCAAACACATGATGCTTATATCAGAAACGCACATTACATCGAGTCATTCTATGCACATACAGATTTATTTTATTTTTAAAGCTGTTTCCACACCATAGATACCTCATACTAACCAATAGGAAAATTGGATCCAAGTACGTTTCTTTAACTCTATACTAACCTTCCAGACAATAGCGAGCTCAGTGCAGAGTTACAGAGGAGCTGCTGCTTTCCAGGGGGAGAACGGTCTGTGTGACCAGCGATTCCTGAGCTGCTTCGTTACAGGGGGGAGAGAGAGGCGAGTGGTGGGAACAAAAGACTACAAATCCAATGATGCTTTGCTGCAGAGACTGAATCCCCACAATACCTCTGACTATGAATTCTATGCTAATTTAGCTTGTATCTTCTGGGGAGGTGCCTTCTCAAAATCAACTGCCAGAAAAGTAAAGACATTTTGTAAACTTTAGGGCAAGTTTATTAATGATTTTTTGCCAAAAAAATGTTTGCCTACGCTATTGATTCCCCTCTATCATTTATAATACAGGAAACTTCATATACCCTTTATGCAAAGCCATTAACAATAAAACAACATAATTGTAGCTTTAAATTTAGATTTGGGTAGATCTACATTTCTCCACCCTATGAAGTGTGAGGAAAGTGGAGAAGACCTGCCTAGAGTGCAGTCCTTATAGGAGTCTTATCTGCCTCTTCCTTTGTAGTGGTCACTGCAGGCAAACAGACCAGTCTAAATGTTATGACAGGCTACTGCACACATTTTTCCAATTCCACATAGCCATATTACATATTATTGTTATTTCCCCCTCAATCATATCAGCACTAGGCTTTTCAACTCCATTTCAAGCAAATATGTCTGACATATAGGGGTCATTATGTGCCATAAAAACATGAATCAAAGTCACACCTGAGCACAAACCCACTAAGGACATTGGTGATAATAATAACAATATTATGAGGTAACTTGTGATCTCTTGTGCGGACTGATTCAGTAGGGACCGTGCTATTTCTGACAGGTCTCTGGCTGCTCGCTCTCTTAGTACAGACCTAATCAGAGTGGTTCCCTTCTGTGTAATTATACATATACTTTCTCACGTGTGGGGCCCTGTGGCTTTTGCACTCTCTCACACAGCAAGTGCACATTTCTTGTGTTTTTCTGCTTTCTATAAAAGGATTGTATCTTCAACCATTTTATATCTATTACTATCCATTCTTTACACCCCCGTCCCACAGGTAACACCATAAAATGCTGTATGATGGGGCCATCTGCTGAATAATATTTTAGTTTTTCAAATTATTTTATTAATATATTAAACCCATCTTTTGTGCTCTGAAATACCGGTATATTGAACACTGCAATGTCACATATGAATCTGCAGTACGAAGGGCCACTGTAGTGAGGTTTAATTTATTTTGTAACTTGCATTTTTACTTTAAATGGAAGATTCCAGCAAATCCACACAATTAGGCATTCAGGAGGCTCTGCTCATAAGGCTGCCATCATTTTTTTACGATTAATATAGGTTTGCCTAAAAAGCCACTATAGTGATTGAGGCAGATAAGAGCATAATTAAGGAAAAAGTCATAAAAATAATAATTGTTAATTATAACACAATAAATGTTGATGTTTTTGCAGGAACCGGGAGAAATCCATTATACAATGGCAGAAATTTAGAGTGGCTTAGAATCCTGGAGAGATATGGTTGCATTGAATGATGCAAGGTGTCTGTTCTGGGCCAGTAAGAGGGAAGTGACGTGGCATCAATTTTAACCTTATTATATTATCAAACAAAGGCTCTGAACTTCTGATTGTCCCCTGCTCCCTCAACTGATTACTACAAACCTACCCCCATCATCCACCTCACCGGTTTTGATGTAATAAAAAGAAACCCAAAAACGAATTATTGCAGTTGGAGTCCTAAATAATTTAAATTTTCCACAAACAAAAAAGTTTTATGTCCATGGCTTGCAAAGCTGATTATATACAAGTTGTAATGAAGGGACCTTCAATGATCTGACAACATAAAATTCTCACTGCAAAGGAGAATTGGCTGGGAGGAAGCACTTGAACCTGGCTCCCTTGATACTCTGATTCTTTTGTTCTTTACAAGCGGTTTCCGCATACAGACAATAACAGTACTGAGTGCCTTTAATATAAGAAGCAAGGAATACAATACAGTGAGAAACTGGAAGACTTCCAAATGAACAACAAGAGAACTGGCACAATATACTCTACGTACATTTACACAGCTAAAGAATATAAATAAATAACAAGTGCACTTATCAGTGCATCACTCCCAACAATTATAAACTGTGACGTAAGAAATTCAAAATACGTTACACTTATATTTTATTTTGATATTATATTTTCTATATTCATATTCCTTGCCCGATTTTCAGATATGATTAGGGTTATTATTACGATCTTTATTTGTAACGTGCCAACATATACCATAGTGCTATACAGGGGTTAAGTACATGGCAAAATGAACACTGTCACAAGATTGAAAACTCGCAAACTTACAATCTAAAGGGTTTAGGTGTGATACAAGAGGGGGACAAATGCAAGATGGCGGTGTGAAAGCAATTTGTTCAGTCAATTGGAGGTGTCTGTGTGTTGTACTGTAGATTGTGGGTGTGAGTGTTATTAAGCTGTGGAGTGTGCAGTTGTACATGTTAAGGCTGAAGGTGATAAGTGTGTTTTTAGTGTTTTTTTAAAGGTTTTGAGGCAGGAAGATAATCTAATGGAGTGGGGCAAGGATTTCCAGATATTAGGGGCAGAATGAGAAAAGTCTTAAAGGGGGGAGTGAGAGGAGGTGATAAGAGGATGAAAGAAGAAGGTCGTTAGCAGAACGAAGGGGGCGGTTGGGAGAGTATTTTTAAACAAGAGCAGAGATATAAGGGGGTGCACTGTTGTTGAGGGCTTTATACGTTAGGGTCATGATTTTATATTTGATTCGGGAAGCTATGGGAAGCCAGTGGAGTGATTGACAGAGAAGAGCTGCAGACACTGAGGGTTTGGTATTGAAGATGAGTCTAGCGGAGGCGTCATTATGCATTGGGAGACAGATGAGAGATGGGGAGGCCAGCAGGAGGGAATTGCAGTAGTATAAAAGTCCTGTTTTCTTTTATTGGGATCTGGCAATAAACGCTTTGAAAGTGTTATTCAATTTATTTCTGAAAGTTATAGGAGTATATTTTAGTTTATACTTAATATGGTAAATTTGATTCTGATTCACATACAGACTGGAGCAAGATTGATACTAATGGTAGGACATAGGAGGGACAGACTGAGGGGCCGCTATGCGATTCACCAAAGATCTGAGCTACATGCCAGATACTCTAGTACCTCAATAACGACAAGAGAACCCCATTCTAAATCTCCACTTATATATTTTAAGATTGTTAGAGAAAATAAGAACTACTCCCTTGAAAATGGTCAGAAAATTGCTTACTTGTTACTGCAAAGATATTTGCTAATATTACAGTACTTTAAGACCAATTCAGGGTGTAAAGGGAAAACCGTTGTGTATAACTGCATATATTGTTTCCTTGATGAATTTCTCAATCTCAAATAATATATTCCTCCAATACTGAGATGAACAAGGTCACAACAACTGTCCAAAATGAGAAACTGACTGCCCTAGGATAGCTTCAGATTGAGAATTGAACATTAGTACTACACTACTCACACAATACACTGCCTAATGGATTATAACAATGTCATTGAATATGAGATACTTTGTAGGAATGAACTTCTAACAGTGTAAAAAAATGTCATATTTGTTTCCTATTGCTTGTTGCTGCCTAATATTTTCCATGTTAAAGGCCTATGAGAGGCATCTTTTCTTTGATGTTAAACTGTGTTTTCCTTTTTTTCTTAAGAAGCTCCTGGGGCAGAACATACTGCTTTGAATATATCACTGTATTTAGGGCTTTGTCCTTATCAGCCAATGTTCAGCAATACAGCTGTATGAGTCATAAATGTCTGCCAATGAGATCTAAAATCATGGTGATCCACTATTCATCGCAGAGATACTAGAGTGGGTTGCCGGTTCCTTCTCCAGTGGGCCACAGCTCCTGGTATTCCTATGTATTCTCCCATCCAAGTACTGACCAGGCCCAACCCTGCATGGAATAAAACTCAGGTTGCAGCGGTGAAAGCACCGAATCCTATCCAATGGACCACTAAATAAAGATGTTCCTGACTACTCTAAAATTAATGTCAAATAACAGGACACACATGCTAGTGTGGCACAAAAGCGATGAAAGCAGTACTCAAACACAAATTCTTCTAATTCTTTATCACTTTTACAATAGTTTAATTTGTTGATTTAATAACCGATTAGCAAAATAGCAATGATACACTTTGGAAAATATAAAGCCGTTTATTTTTGTTCATTTTGTTTACTCTGAAATAAGTCCAACAAAAAGTAACCGCACAATGCCGACTGTGTGAATTTATTAAATTGAACTTGGTGCCCCTGAGTAGAGAGGTTTGCCAGTCATTATTACTCGTCCAACTTGTCCTTATCAGAGAGCCAATAACATTAAGAACATTAAGAGGAGCGGAGAGACCGAGCTCCAGCTGTGCTCCTGCTAAAGACACCAACATCACACTAAAGAGGACAACTGGAGGACATCTGCCAGGACTCATCATGCCACATAATAACATTAATAAGATGCTTAGTAACACTTGTGTGTGTCACTGACTGTATTCTGAACGATTTAAAGGGGCAGCCAAGGTTTCTATTTTGAGGAACAAGCGTGATTAAGGGCATATTGATTTAGACATTTTTTTAAATAAACTTGAATCTATTATTATATGAAGTTATAAGCAGTTACAAGTTCTGACAAAAGCCACCATCTATCTTTTAGTGGGCTACAGAAATATAGATGTGACTGCACTTACACTCATTATCCAGTAAACTAAAATATGCCTTTATCTGATAGAGATGAAGCAGTAATGTATGAAAACATAATTTGCATTAAAAAATACCAAAATAAACATTAATAAACTTACCCTGATATTTGCAAATTTCTTTGGTTTTCTGGGACTTGTTTTGAGAAGGCATAGCTCTTGAAAACCTTATCTAAATTAGCATAAAATTCATTTTGGCCAATCACAGATAGCTATAACATTGTATCAATGTCAGGGAAGTCAGTTTGTGCAGCAAGGAATAATGGGATGGGTAGTCTTAACTTCCACAAGGAAGTAAGGAGCAGCTCAGCCATTGCTCTGTGGATCTCTGCATTGTGCTGCTGTTGGATTGAAGGTTAGTATATGGGTAAAAGTAAAAACAGTACCCAAAATGCAGTGATTCTATTGGTAGGTTCCAGGTGCCTATGTAGGCAGCTAATTACCCCTAATTCTTCCTCCTAGCTCCAAATTCTGACCTCTTGAATATCTTTTTTTTGAAAGATAATATATTCTGCTGAAGGTTATTAAATCATTGGATATATTTAGAAGTGTTTCTCATATACACTTCTCTCTCCTGTCCTCTAAACTGTAATCTAGGAAAAACTCCAATTAAGTGACATTTTTTAACAAATTAGCAGCTGTGTAAGCCATGAGCATAAAAGCATTTTGAGAGAAAATATTCACTTAGTAAAAACGGATTGGATCTAGGGATTTTGGCCTTCTAGAGCACTGCTTGATGACACTAACACTTTCCCCGCTCCGCGCCCTGAACTCATCAGGAAGGATTACTGGCATGTTAAACCCTACACACTTGCAGAGTCTACTAAAAATAAGATTTTCACTTAACATTAGTTAATGATCTTCACTGAAACATCTGCTAATGAGGTTTGTTTGTTACATACTTGTCCAGTTATATGATGCTTTGCTGAATGAATACATTGCCCGTACATGTCATATAAGGGCCTTATCTACACTTACACTGCTGCACTTTTTTCTTCCTTGGGTATTTTTGCCTTTTTAGCAGCTCACCAGCTTTAAATAATCACATTGAGTTTGCACTCTGCTACATGTTCTTTTGTACATGATGCCATAATTCACACATTGCAAATCATTATTCATACACATGGCCATTTCCAAATGGGTATCTGTACTTACCCTATATACTGTAGAGGATGGCTCTGATGGATGACAATTCTACATGTGGGACAAGTGTTATTTTCTTCCAAATATTTCACCAAACAACTTCTGCAAACTGCAAAGAGAAGCAATATTTTCACTTGACATTATTTAAACTACAATTTTGGTAACAAAATATTTCAGATTACATAATGCTTTTAGGAAAACAACTGCAGTAATAAATAATTATCTTTTTATGTAATCTTCATGAAATTTATAAAAACATGGGTGATGTTGAGTTTTTCTAAAAAGTTTTTTTTTCGAAAGTAAAAAATAAAAGGCTAATTAACTATCCGCTCTAATTAAGATTTGTTTCTTTCCTGTGTACCATCTGTGTGTTTTCCTCAATGTCTTAAGACTTTCATTTATATTAACAGGATTCTTTCCACTGTCAAACACTGCCATCTAGTGAGCAAATTAATTATTACGTCAGAGTAAAACTGTAGCAAATAAGTAAAATAAAAATCTTAATATCATATTTTTAGACAAAATAACATATTTCGTTTTGTATTCAGAATAATCTACTCAGAGCTACAATCTATATAGTTTATGATTAAACCTAAATTAAAAAAATACAATAAAAATAAATAAAAATAAATGAATTTTCACCTAAAAATAAAATCACCAATTTCAAATGTGCATTTTTTTATTTTTTATTGTTAAGACTCTGTATACGTTGCAGGTCTCCCCCTTTACTAATAGTGTCTGTGATTAAATGAGACATCCTGATGAAAATTGGCTTGTAGCTCCCTGACCTTGTTGGAGGTCACACTACTAGAAGACACCACAAGGGGACTTTAAAATAATTCATTGAATATTCATTATAAATACAATTTCATCCAGCATTTTGAAGAGGCACAGAAGTGTCACATTTGTCATCTTAGTAGAACGTTTCAAACATTACAGTATTTTTCCCATAGAGTCTACTGATGCACCAAACTTCACTTAAAACAAAGGAAGCTACCGCACTGATGTGTATATTGTGCACCGTTTGTGTGGTTCAATCAGTATTACCCTTGGGTTACAGGACACACAGATGGACAAGGACATACTAAGGATCTGACCAGTGGCAGACCTACTGCTGGTACAAAGCCCTGGGCCATAACAGGTTAGGGGCCCTCTGGTACTGCCAATAAGGATGGAATCGTAATGTATTAGATAAGAATGGCAGATAATTACTTTATAGAAAGGTGATCTGACCATCTACATATAAAATGTGTCTATTTATGATCATCCTCAGCAGGGTGGATAGAGAAGATACAAGGGGGGGCCCAAATATTTTTGGACCATTTAGTAGCTCCGCCAATGGATCCGACCCAGAGTTTGGGGTTTTAACTCAAACCACAGGGTACGTAACTGATCAAATCAGTAGTAAATGCTAATGTACTGTAGTAGCCAAACTAAAACCCCAAGAATCAAGTAAAGGAACTGCTCTAATTTATTCCAACTGGAGTAGGAAATAAATATAGTTATGGATGGCTTTGTGGTGAGCTCAGATAAACCACATGTATGTGAATATATTCATCTTTCCTACAAAAATCTCCCAAAACTTCCATTGTTATTTTTCTGGGGTGGAAAAATAGTCGATAAATGTATCCATACCAATATAATCTAGGCCTCATACAAAATACCAAAATCTCTGGTTAAGCACCTCTGTGCACAGCCACATACACCCCATAATTTACATACAATCCTCATAGAGTCACTCAACAGCAAAGGAGGTATGTGGGGCTTGATCAGAGCTGCTAATGGATTCACAAGGAATAAAAATGAAACATTCAAAAAGTTAGTTAATGGTTCTTTTTAATAACATATTCCACTCTAACTCTTTGACATACTGCATAAACAGACAGTAAAGCTATAATGATGGGATAAGGTATTCTGCCATGTTAAACCCAAATGTATATTTAGAATCTCCACTGACGGATATGGTTCAATTTGTTCTATCTATTGTTATGTTATTATATAAAAGACAAAGTGACAGATGAGGCAGGACTTCATAAAATATGTATTTATTGTACATCTGCTGAAGATTGCCCCTGAATGTGCTCAGAATATTATATCACACAATACTTGAGCATGTTCTGGGTGGCTTATTGCAATATTAATCATGCAACAGTACATATTTAACCTATTCCATACCATTTTATTGCAATGATATTTATAGCAATCCAATGCAAATTTATATTGAAATCTTAATTCTACTGCAACCTCATGTCAACATATCCCTTTTAAATTGATGTACTCCTCACGATGCAGAAACAAATCCCATCTACTGGACAAACTAATATCCATTAATCACCAATACAATTAGATTTCTGGGAAAAACCGATTACTCTGCAGAGCAAAACAACAAAGACATAGATCATGCTGGTGTGCATAAATGTATCTACTGCTTTATTCAACCGGAATTTTCATACACTTTATATAAATACAAACACACATAGTGCTGTTAAATAGGCCTGTCCGACTGTGACTTTATGGACCGCAGCACACCAAACACATGTATCAGCCACTGCCATCTGAGAACCATCAAGTTCATGCCCATCATTTCAATGACCTCATCTATCCATCCCACCTCTGCCGTCCCCATCTTCGTGTGCCTTTAATCTCTCCCAGCATCAGAGTCTTCTCTAAGGAATTCTGTCTTCTCATGGTATGGCCAAAATATTTGAGCTTTAGCCTCATGATCACACCTTCCAGTGAACAGTTTGTCTTGATTTCCTCTAGTTTGGATTGACAGCAGGCCAAGAGATAAGAATTTTTCTCCAACACCAAAAGGAGTTAATTCTATGGTGCTAAGCCTTCTTTTTGGTTCAGCTCTCACATCCATGTTTTAATTATCCAGACCTTTGTTGATAATTTAATATATCTTTGCTTTTTATTGGTTTTCCAGACTTGCCACGGCTTCCCTCCCCAGAAGCAGATGTCATCATTTCATTGCTGCATTCACTATCTGCAGGCCAGCTTTTGCAATCTCTTCATTCACCCTCATCAATAGGTGTTTTAGTTCCTCCTCACTTTCAGCAATCAGAGTAAGAACATCTGTGTATTGGAGGTTCTTGAGATTCCTTCCAGCAATATTAATTCCTGCTTTGGATGCGTCCAGCCAGGGCTTACGCATTAAGTTTTTTGTGTATAAATTGAATAATTAAGGTGACAATATACAAACCTGTTGCACTAATTTCACAATCTTGAACCATCCGGTTGCTCTATATTCGCCTCTAACCACATACCGAGTCCTGAGGAGGTGGATGAGATGGTCTGGTATTCCCATCTCTCTTGCCACAGAGATCTTTGGACTTTCCCATTGTTATCTTTCCCATCTTCTTATATTATTTGTTATAGAATATCTCCTTGTCTCTTCTTGCTATCCTCTTGAATTCTGCATTCAGTTGGACAAAACCTTTCGCTTTAATTCTTTCCTGGGTTACTTTCAAAGCGTCATCAAATGGCAAGTTTGCCTTCTTTCTTTTGGGTGTATGTATGTATGTATGTATGTATGTATGTATGTATAAATATATATATATATATATATATATATATATATATATATATTTTTTTTTTTTTTTTTTTTTTATTTATTTTTTTTTTTGCTGTTTTCTGGACAATGTCAAAATTATATCTACCACGTTTAGCTCCTTAAATATATTCTTCACCTCCACTGCCCACTCAATAAGGTATACTATTTGTTTTGTATCTGCTTGATCTAATAATTTTCCATCTCTTCCCCAGTTTACAATAAGAAGCTCATGGTCTGAGCCGCAGTCAGCTCCAGGTCTTGTTTTTGCTGACTGTATAGAGCTCCTCCATCTTTGTCTACAAAATACAGTCAATTTGATTTTTATATTGTCCATCTGGTGATGTCCGGGTGTAGAGTCGTCTCTGAGACTGTTGGCAGAGGGTGTTTACTATGACCAGAGAATTATCTTGATAGAAGTTTATTAATCTCTGATCTGCGTTATTTTGTACTCCAAGGCCAAACCTGCTAGTTATTCCAGGTGTCTTCTAGTTCCCTACTTTAGCATTCCAATCACCTATGATGTAACATCTTTTCTTGTTGTTATATGTAGGAGGAGCTGAACATCCTCATAGAATTGGACAACGGCAGCCTCTTCAGCATTCATGGTTGCAGCATAGACTTGGATCACTGTGATATTAAATGGCTTGCCTTGAATTTGAATAGAAATCATTCAGTCATTTATTGGGTTGTAACCAAGCACCGCTTTGGCCACCCTTTGATTCACTATAAGGGCTACTCCATTTCTTCTGCAGGACTCTTGACCACAATAGAAGATATGGTGGTTGTCTGATGTGAAATGCCCCCTACCACTCTATTTGAGTTATTTAATTCCCAGGATATCAACCTATTAACCTTGTCATCTCATTCTTGACCACATCCAGTTTGCCTTGGTTCATAGTTCTAACATTTGAGGTTCTTATGCTGAATTGTTCTTTGCAGCGGTGTCTAGGTACCTGGAAGGAAGCCCTTCATAAAAATACATTATACAGTGGAAAAATATTTAAGAGCCGGGAGCATAAACTTAAAGAGCCCGGACTCCAAGGACATTTTTACACCTGTATATGTACAGTGGATATAAAAATTCTACACACCCCTGTTAAAATGTCAGGTTTCTGTGCTGTAAAAAAATGAGACAAAGATAAATCATTTCAGAACGTTTTCACCTTTAATGTGACCTATAAACTGTACAACTCAATTGAAAAACAAACTGAAATCTTTTAGGCAGAGGGAAGAAAAAATATAAAAATAAAATAATATGGTTGCATAAGTATGCACACCCTTAAACTAAAACTTTGTTGAAGCACCTTTTGATTTTATTACAGCACAGTCTTTTTGGGTATGAGTCTATCAGCATGGCACATTTTGACTTGGCAAGATTTGCCCACTCTTCTTTGCAAAAACACTCCAAATCTGTCAGATTGTGAGGGCATCTCCTGTGCCCAGCCCTCTTCAGATCACCCCACAGATTTTCAATCGGATTCAGGTCTGGGCTCTGGCTGGGCCATTCCAAAACTTTAATCTTCTTCTGGTGAAGCCATTCCTTTCTGGATTTGGATGTATGCTTTGGGTCGTTGTCATGCTGAAAGATGAAGTTCCTCCTCATGTTCAGTTTTCTAGCAGAAGCCTGAAGGTTTTGTGCCAATATTGAATGGTATTTGGAACTGTTCATAATTCCCTCTATCTTAACTAAGGCCCCAGTTCCAGCTGAAGAAAAACAGCCCCAAAGCATGATGCTGCCACCACCATGCTTCACTGTGGGTATAGTATTCTTTTGGTGATGTGCAGTGTTGTTTTTGCGCCAAACATATCTTTTGGAATTATGGCCAAAAAGTTCAACCTTGGTTTCATCAGACCATAACACCTTTTCCCACATGCTTTTGGGAGACTTCAGATGTGTTTTTGCAAAATGTAGCCTGGCTTGAATGTTTTTCTTTGTAAGAAAAGGCTTTCGTCTTGCCACTCTACCCCATAGCCCAGACATATGAAGAATACAGGAGATTGTTGTCACATGTACCACACAGCCAGTACTTGCCAGATATTCCTGCAGCTCATTTAATGTTGCTGTAGGCCTCTTGGTAGCCTCCCAGACCAGTTTTCTTCTCTGCTTTTCATCAATTTTGGAGTGAGCTCCAGTTCTTGGTAATGTCACTGTTGTGCCATATTTTCTCCACTTGATGATGACTGTCTTCACTGTGTTCCATGGGATATCTAATGCCTTGGAAATTATTTTGTACCCTTCTCCTGACTGATACCTTTTAACAATGAGATCCCTCTGATGCTTTGGAAGCTCTCTGTGGACCATGGCTTTTGCCAACTAGAGCAGCTGAACATTTTTGGGGTTTATCAGAGGCACTTTAAATGATGGCAGGTGTATGCTGACTCCTATTTAACATGATTTGGAATGTGATTGCTTAATTCTGAACACAGCTACATCCCCAGTTATAAGAGGGTGTGCAGACTTATGCAACCACATTATTTTTATTTTTTATTTTTCTTCCCTCCACCTAAAATATTTCACTTTGTTTTTCAATTGAGTTGTACAGTTTATTGGTCACGTTAAAGATGGAAAACGTTCTGAAATTATTTATCTTTGTCTCATTTTTTTACAGCACAGAAACCTGACATTTTAACAGGGGTGTGTAGACTTTTTATATCCACTGTATGAATATATGGATTGACAGAGTGAGGGTGCATTGTGGTCTCATTTGCATGTACCTGCCCGGCTTTCCCAGAGTCCAGTGCATAAACTGTATTTGAGAAATTTGACCAGGAAATAAATTTAACCTTTAGACATTCGAATAGAATCACTAATGTACTATTCATTGATTGTACTACTGTACTTTGTACGGTGGAGGGCTTCTATCACTCTTAGCCCACCATATGTGAAATGATTGCTATATTTTCTTGAGTAAGCCCTAATTAGGGCGAAACGGACCGTCTGGACAATTTTTTCAATGCGCAAGTACTCTAATAATGATAATTGTTTTAGGAAGTATGTTTTTTTAGTGACTAGTGGCTTGTGATTACTTTTTGTGACTACTGCTGTGAATAGCTTGTTTGCACTCATGCTATATAGTAGTTTGTGGTTATAGAGAGCTGTGCATTCAGTTGCTCCAAATGTAAGCCTTATTTCACACTCCCCATTTACTATTTTTATAATACTTATAGAGTTACTACGCATCTTTTTGTTGTTTTTAACTTGTATAGAATTGTCAAAAATTGTATAACTTCCCGAGGATTAGCAATTTGCCATATGAGGGAAGTTGTATTGGGATATAAATATAGAGATCTGGAGATATAGACTGTCTCACAGTGGGGTTTATCCCTGGTTACAACTTTTGTGATAGATAGAGATGCATATGTCTGCAATAGGAGTACTTTTTGTAACCATTTGTTTTAGCTATCCCATTTATATTTGACAGACTCTTTATGGAGTTTTTTCAGTCTGTTTTTATCCATTCAGCAATCTTTTTCCTAATTATCGAAAGCATTATTTCTAACTAATGGGTGTTAGGCACCAGGAAACTTATATAGTGATATATACATAATATTCTTAAAATACGACATTTAATCCATTAACTATTATATGCAATTTCTCTACATTGTGGGCAGACATTTGAGCTGACTTCTTAACATATTAATGGTATCATCAATAATCCTATAGAAAACACTAACCTTTTCCACATTTCAACTCTAGAAGCCTAAAGGATCAGTGAATGTCATGTATAGAAAAGGATAAACAGAAAACAAATGATGGCTCCCACTGTAACAGAATTGCACATAATCATTAAAAAAATAATGAACTAGGGGAAAATATTTTACTTTGTATACAAAAATAAATAAGAGATTTGTTTTGAATCATTTTAGTGAAATACATGAAATAGATTAGGCTTATTTGCTCCATTTTGCCACGGACATTGCCCAGTATATAGGCTGCCTTTACAGGAGAATATGTAAAGATGATGTCACTGGGGACAGAGTCATCCACACAGCTGGGCAGGGTCCACTTACAACATGACAGGGGGAGCTTTCAGTCAGTTGTTAGGGCGGCGACAACGTCAAAAACAACTTCTTATTTCAGGGCTTAACAAACCCAATACATGGATCCTAACTAATCTTTCTGGCTCCTAACTTTCAGATAAATTTGTGATGTCATTGTGAGCAGCAGGTTTGTTAGTTTGCCACATGGCTAACAGGAAACATGGAGAATCATATTTTTTGTTTGTTTGTTAGTTGCCATGGATACCGCTTATTCTAGCTAAATGATATGAGGTCATTTTGAGTGGCATGTTTGATAGATGGTTACATGTATAAAAATGGCTAGTTTTTAGAAACAAAATAGGAGGAGTAGTGTTAACAAAGTGGCGCTCTAAAGGCTGCTATGAACTATAAGTACATGAATATCTGTAGGCTTTGTGACATGTTGGTAAAGAAGCTATGCTATGTATTTAAATATGGGTTGTTAAAATAATTTTAAAAGTTTATAAAAATAGCAAAATGCTAAACAATTTATGTAAGAAGACATTAACAAGAAAGGTTAAAACAATGCAGAATAATGCAAGTTAAGGGGTAAAATCAGTAACAAATGATTGGTCAAAAGTACTGTAATATAGGTGTAATAATGAAAGGTGATCTTTAGATGGTGCTATAACAGCAAGGCTTAGCTTACAGCAGTTGTCATGGATACGGATTATTTTGTCTCAGTGGTGTGATTTTATTACTGCATGGCAACTTGGTATCCGGTGGCTGTTTATTTATAAGGAGATCTGGAAAACATACATTTAATCCAATAGGACTGTATATAACCATTGTTTAGGGATAGGAGAATATACAAATGATAACTCCTGAATAATTAAATAGATACCAGATAACTTCAATGGCTTCCACAGAAACAATCTGACTTATATGACAGGAGGGAGGTGGAGAATGAGTTGTTCAGAAGTTTATCATGCAATTTTTAACCATTTTTTTATATGTGACTATCGCTGAATTTATAAACACACATTTCTAGACTAACACCTTTACCCAGTGCTTACTACGAAAGGTTATTTAAAAAAAAAAAAAAAAAAAAAAAAAAAAGCATGCTGCCCTTGTAGGAAATATGCCAAGGAATCAGAGTTGCACATATTGTTACAAGAAGAAAAAAGAAAAAAAAACTTTACAAAAAAAAAAAGATCCCAATAACTCTATTAGCAGCTGTGAACAAGCACTACATTCCTCCTTTACTAACAAGAAGGGGAGGGGGAAGAAGCACAGGCTCTCCTAGTATAGATCCCCAAATGTATAAAGGAATAGTGATAGTAGGATCATATGGATGAGTATCTAGGAACTGATGGGTATATGGGTGAGCCAACATAAAACTCCAAAAGAGAAATTTGGGAGGAAAAAACAAATAACCCGGACATTAGGATTCTAAAAATGCTGCTAAATATATGTCTCTATAGATGTCATCTGGCTCTAGGGTCCCCATTAAGTGGATCCACTTTGTCTCTGTGAACCTCAAAGTGAGTATCCTATTGCCACCCCTTACAGGGAGTTTAACCCGCTCTACTGCCTGTACGGTCACTCCTTGTATATTTTTGTCATGTTTCTTTATCACATAAGCGGAGATGGATGGTTAACCTGCTTATTCAGGGCACAAAATGATGCCCACCAAAGTATAGTAGTATACATGGATGAAAGTGTGATCTTGGTAAAGAACCAGATTTTATTGGTACAAGGGAGTGAAGTGACAACCGGGGCCCTCCCAACAACTACGTCAGATTGACGAAAGTGCTCACTATACCTCATACCTATGAGGTTACCGAAGGTGAGGGCAACTACAAATACATCTCTGTCTACTCAATATATTTTGGTGATCTACACTCGGAGAGCCTGAGCCTCTTCCCCCTCCCCTTCTTGTTTGTATTTCACTTATAGGACACGCTTGTGGACAGCGTCCATTGAAGAAGCAGCACACCTACACACCGAGTCAAACCCTCCAGCATTGAGAGGTCTTTCTACACAAATCAACAGGAGATTTTACCCTTAAGGCCTACCCGATCAGGGGAAATACACCCACAATCTTGTGGATAAGACTCATTGCTCAGACGTTCCAGTACCTCTAGCTCACATAAAGCTTCAGCCAACACTGGGATCAAGAAACCCCAGTAACTTTGCATTCTCCTATATGGTTGAGCCACTCTAGGAGGACTGTATGTGTATACCAGGGTGTGAATGACTATGCAGAGAGTCTCTTCTTGGCTTACTCACAGATTCCTCCTAGAGTGACTCGGCAGCAAAAGGAGAAAATTACTGCTTGATCAGAGCTGCAAATGGAGTCACATGGAATAAAAAACAAAACATTTTAAAATAAGTTTAATCATATGTTAAATTCTCATTATATGGTCTATAAGGTCAGTATGCCATCAACAAAAATTCATACAGTGGTCACTGAAGTGCTGTTAACGATTGATGTTAGCATAAAGAGAATAGTTTGATAAATAGTATGAAGAGAATAAAAATGTTAAAATAACGGATTTAAAGAAATGATATACAGACATTGGAGTTTATAATGTCTAATGAAATATTTAGTGACTAACTGGTGATAAGAAAGAGAAGGTGATATACAACGTGCGGAGGTCTGTGGGGAAAGGGATCCTTCCATAAATACAGGTGACATGCCTTAATATACATGTATCTATAAACACGTTAACATTTGTTCTATATTTCTATCATTCTTCTCGGTTTGAATTCTTTAATGTCATATTTTCTCCTTTTGTTTTTGGTTTTACTTTATGAAAATTTGGATTTCTACAATTAAATGTGCACAAACACTTAATTAAACAAATTAGATATAACACCCCATTTTGTCATCATTAGCAAATAAAGTGTTAGCATCCAATATATTGGCAACTTGTAGTGAAAAATAATCTCGGTGTGGGTCATTAAACTACAGATTGAGAGCAGATCTTTAGAGAAAGCGTGTTGTGATGACTTGTAATTAAAATTGCATTAGCGGGTAATGAACAAGGACTGTCATACACTTCGACTTTTGGTCATGACCCCTGTGGTACATTTCCTAGTACGAGTTGCTGAAGTAAAAAACGGTCAGAGCCGGCAAGTTTCAAAGGTTTCATAATCACCTTTTTTAGGTTTTTTCATGTGCTATTTATGTGTAGTTTTGTTTATTTTTATGGGGTTGTTTGGGATTGTTTTTTTTTTTTTTTTTTTAAATGGAAACCAAATTATGCTTTAAAGAGTATATGAAAGTAAAGAGATTATTTTATAAATTGCACTTTTCTACAGTAAACTTACAAGTTAGCAATTTTTATCTAAGTCTATCTTTCTGATCCACCTTCTAAGGGTATCCGATAACTTGTGAATGAAAAGATTGTTGGTCAATAATTGTAGATTTTCCCTGGGGCTCTGAATCTGCTATCTTCAGTGTAAGCCATGTGGGGGGGGAAAAAAGACTGAGCATGCTCATAACTCGGGAGTAACTAATGAAATAAAATTACTCCATTGGGACTGGGAATGTCCAGTCCCTCGTTTTGCACATGGTTTACATGTATGTCACCATCCAGGGCCATTTACCAGATTAGTTACAATAAAGCATTAATGCGGAGGTGGGAATGTCAGGTGCATCAGCGTACAGGGAGCAAATAATTCAATTGTTGCTTCAATGGCCCAATTGGAACTGTGCTCGGACTAACTTGATTTGAGGTGAGAAGCCAATTTTCGAAGTAGAGTTCAGCGAGTAGCACATATCTATTTGGTCATTTCTTGTGCCCTGACTCGCCTGTCCTATCCTATTTTAAGATACAGCTGATCATGCCCACTATGTCACAGAGAGGGGTCCTGCTTGTCTCAGAAAACAAGAAACTAACTTCAACCCCATGTTTGGAGACAACTGGTAATGATCTAGCATCGTTAGTAGATTTTATCACAGAGTCTAAAGGGTAAAGAAACCTGGTTGCCCCAGTCCAGCAGCCCATAAAAGCCTGACTTCTTCACCTACAAGACTTGGGATGGGTTCTGGATGTCCACGTCACAGTCCTGTGGTTTCCTGGAGTCACTTGCATCCAGATCTCATTTTAGGAGCATGTGTTCATGAACATTACCAGAGAAGTCTTATAACCGGTAACCCTAACTGGCAAGAATTTCCCAATGTCACTTCTCTACTGTGGGATAACTGTATCTGCTTTTATTGGCTTTTTCCCTTTAACTATCCATTGTTCAAATATATTGTGAACAAGTGTTGAGAGTGCCAGAAAAGCAGGATATTAAGATGAGCCTTGGTTTGGCTAGTAACTACGGTTGACCTGAAGTCTCTGCCTCTTTGGGGATTCTTCAAGTAACTCAGAGAAACACTGAGGAGTGGAGCTAGGTGCAGAGCAAGAAGCAGACATGAGAGAAATAGGAAAATATTCAACCTAAACTAGATGTGTATTATGTGTGCCTATTTTGATATGTATTTTGCATCTAATAAAGCTATATATCCAGAATGCACATAATATGTTCATACAAGTGCAATAGTTACTGGTGTGAGGACAATTACATACACTGTTGGTGGATATGGATATGCTCTACGATGCAAACCTGGATTTGGAAATTCTCATTTATGAAATCACTGTATATTGACTATTTAGTAAAATGAAAAACCTATGTGGTAGGTTGGAACATAATTATGGAAAATATAAAAGACATTTAAAAAAATCTGACTTGCACTTTGGACAGAAACAATTAATGCAATATACTAGTGAGTTAGCATGTTCAAATGACTACTTTAGTAGTCTTATAAAGAACTCTAAATAGAATTAGGTAAAAAATAAATAATAAAAATAATAATTTTAAATAAGTTGTTTTTTTCTCACGCCTTGCCTAACTATTCTTTAGAGAGCCATTTAAGAACACTAATGTGACCCATTACAATCACATATATAGTTGTCATAACTGCGGGTTGTCAAAAGTTGTTGCTAGGGCCGCAGTTGCTGGCATGGAGCGCCGAAGGCAGGCGCTCTATGCCAGCAACTGTGGACCTCGCAATGTTTACGGACCTAAGACACAGAAATACGAGACGCGGGACTTATAAAAAAAAAAAACATTAGGACCTCGAGCGAACCTCAAAACATTCAAAACACAATAAATACACACAACAAACACATAAAAAGCTTACCCACAGCAAGAGGGGGCACGCAGGACCTCTGCAGGTGAAGTTACACCTCCATTTAAGTCCAAATTGAAGAGTTTAGACACCCGAAAACCACCTAAGCGAGAGAAAAAATGTCCGCCGAAAAAAACCCGAAAACGAGGCTACAGGACCCTAAACACGCAAAACACCACCAAACACATATGGATTTTCCGAAAAAGCCGGACGAAATCGAAGAACTAGGACGCAAAATCAGCCACAGCCGCGTACCACACATTAGGCGCCATTTTACAACAGTAACTTACAGAATGTGGAAGTACACAGCTACGGATTTGGCTTGCGAACGCACTCTATTTACACTGCACACATTGCTCACACTTACACAGCAGCTCCACAGCACTCAAAACACACATTGTATGCTGCAGGAACATGAAAACAGATTGTCAGCTCTTCAGCATAATGCTTCCTGCATTTATTACTTCAAAATAGGTAAAGTTTATTCCTTTATTAATGTATTATTTAGTTCATTACCATACACCAAACAGCATTAGCTCACTTACAATTTGATTCCCGTCATTTTTTGACGGGCAATATTCTAGTCTAACATATATATATCCTAAAGTAACTTAGACTTATTTTTATATGTTTTTAGCTTTACTAATATATTTGTGCAGGCCTGCAATGTAAGTAAAAGAAAATGCATAAACAGAAAGGTCACTGTTGATCACACAAAGTTAAAGTAACTGAATTATAAATCAATTTGTATAAAATGTCATGAATCTAAAATTACAACCTGAATTTAAAATGCAATTAGGAATATTCCATGCGGCGAAGCAATTGTGTGTTTATAAAAATGTTAATGTTAGAATGTTATTATTAATAAAAATAATATACTTCATTTATTTTCCAGATATGACAAGTTAGTCTACATATTTTAAGTTGTTTTTTAGTGTCTCTGTACTATCATATAGTAAAAATAGCTCAAATCATGAAAAATGTTTACTATTATTATATCTAATCCGCTACATAAGATTTACAATGTATATCCATTATAAGCAAATGTATGATTCTTTTATTTATTTAATATCCAAACTTGCTAAGCACTCATATTTCCACAAGTTGTTTAATCAACTCCACTACCATTGCATTTGTGATATATATTCAATTTTGTTTATGTGCATTTCCACATCAGCAAGTTTATTTCAACTCCAAATACTTGTTCTTGCTGCATTATTAATATGCCGTGCAAGTGTCTCTGTGATCTTATTTACCTTCACTTCTGTATACTCTAGTCATAAGGCTCCGGTACGGAGATGTGTATATATGATCACATATAATAGTTATGAAACTACGAAACGTCACGATTTGCGAGCTCGCGAAGCAAGCTCACAAGAACTGCGTCCCTCACGAAGCGAGAGAGGCAGTTCGGGCCGCAAATGCGGACCCTCGCAAAGTGAGGGGCCTTATTTGCAGAGGTGGAGGCTCTACGGCGCCTCACAAGCGGTCACAATACACCCACAGAAGCGGGACTTTGAAAAAATACATCTAACACGCAATCAGTAAATACGGACTTACACAAAAAAAATACGAGCAAAAAACATTACGAACTCACAAAAATACGACCATAACGGCCGAACCTTGAGCAGCTGAAAACATAAAAAAAAAAAAACAATGAACACACACACAAATGACATAACAACCTTACCCACAGGGGGGGGGGGGAGACACTACACACTGCTCACAGCACTCAAAACACACATTGTATGCTGCAGCAACATCAAAACAGATTGTCAGCTCTTCAGCACAATGCTTCCTGCATATATTACTTACAAATAGGTAAAGTAGATTAATGTATTACTTATTTAATTAGCATACAAAAATACATATACACAAAAAAAAAAAAAAAAACAGTATCGCAATAAACGCAAAAGCCATTCACCACGCACCTCACAACGAGCGCCAACACTCCTCATAGCACACAAACTATACCAGTGGACAGCCTTGCAATAAGCGCAAAAAGCAGATCAGCGCCGACCTTACAAATGACAGCAAAAGCACAGGGGAGTGAGAGGAGGAGGGGGTAGAGACACAGGGGAATGAGAGGGGGTAGAGACACAGGGGAATGAGAGGGGGTAGAGACACAGGGGAATGAGAGGGGGTAGAGACACAGGGGAATGAGAGGGGGTAGAGACACAGGGGAATGAGAGGGGGTAGAGACACAGGGGAGTGAGAGGAGGGGGGTAGAGACACAGGGGAGTGAGAGGAGGGGGGTAGAGACACAGGGGAGTGAGAGGAGGGGGGTAGAGACACAGGGGAGTGAGAGGAGGGGGGTAGAGACACAGGGGAGTGAGAGGAGGGGGGTAGAGACACAGGGGAGTGAGAGGAGGGGGGTAGAGACACAGGGGAGTGAGAGGAGGGGGGGAAGTACAGGGGAGTGAGAGGAGGGGGGAAGTACAGGGGAGTGAGAGGAGGGGGGAAGTACAGGGGAGTGAGAGGAGGGGGGAAGTACAGGGGAGTGAGAGGAGGGGGGAAGTACAGATACGGGGGAGTGATAGGAGGGGGGGAAGTACAGATACGGGGGAGTGAGAGGAGGGGGGAAGTACAGATACGGGGGAGTGAGAGGAGGGGGGAAGTACAGATACGGGGGAGTGAGAGGTGGGGGGAAGTACATATACGGGGGAGTGAGAGGTGGGGGGAAGTACAGATACGGGGGAGTGAGAGGTGGGGGGAAGTACAGATACGGGGGAGTGAGAGGTGGGGGGAAGTACAGATACGGGGGAGTGAGAGGTGGGGGGAAGTACAGATACGGGGGAGTGAGAGGTGGGGGGAAGTACAGATACGGGGGAGTGAGAGGTGGGGGGAAGTACAGATACGGGGGAGTGAGAGGTGGGGGGAAGTACAGATACGGGGGAGTGAGAGGTGGGGAAAGAGCCACGGGGGAGTGAGAGGTGGGGAAAGAGCCACGGGGGAGTGAGAGGTGGGGAAAGAGCCACGGGGGAGTGAGAAATGGGGAAAGAGCCACGGGGGAGTGAGAGGTGGGGAAAGAGCCACGGGGGAGTGAGAGGTGGGGAAAGAGCCACGGGGGAGTGAGAGGTGGGGAAAGAGCCACGGGGGAGTGAGAGGTGGGGAAAGAGCCACGGGGGAGTGAGAGGTGGGGAAAGAGCCACGGGGGAGTGAGAGGTGGGGAAAGAGCCACGGGGGAGTGAGAGGTGGGGAAAGAGCCACGGGGGAGTGAGAGGTGGGGAAAGAGCCACGGGGGAGTGAGAGGTGGGGAAAGAGCCACGGGGGAGTGAGAGGTGGGGAAAGAGCCACGGGGGAGTGAGAGGTAGGGAAAGAGCCACGGGGGAGTGAGAGGTAGGGAAAGAGCCACGGGGGAGTGAGAGGTGGGGAAAGAGCCACGGGGGAGTGAGAGGTGGGGAAAGAGCCACGGGGGAGGGAGAGGTGGGGAAAGAGCCACGGGGGAGGGAGAGGTGGGGAAAGAGCCACGGGGGAGGGAGAGGTGGGGAAACAGACACGGGGGAGGGAGAGGTAGGGTAAGAGACACAGGGGGGACAGGGGGAGAAGGGGTAAAAACACAGGGGGGAAATGAGACACAATGAAGGAAGTAGATAGAGGAAGAGGCCCATTGCCAAAAGTGCTCTTCTCGAGGCCAGTAAAGTAGAGGGGGAGAGGCTCCCATTGTGTGGCAAACAGCACTGCCAGGATTCACATTTAATTGCCGTCATTTTTGACGGGCAAGTTGAAAGTATATAATAAAACCTACAATGCATTCTGTATTTTGTATACTGTAAGAAAAGTGCTCACAAATAGTTAACTGGTTTTGCTGCCTACGTGTTACTAAGGACCACTATAAGTGTCTTAATCTCATGTACCACAAAGTGTAGTTAGCAAATGAACGGGTAAGGAGGAGAATGCACATGGTATCATAAGTGTGGTCATATGATAATGGCATTAAATCTATACGTTACATCAGTTTAAGGATTCAGATTTCCAGCAACAAATTTACAATTTGGCTTTATCAGACTTATCAATGTAACCTTGATTTTTAGCATTTTTCTGTACAGCAGCAATTTATCTGTACTTTTGATGCAAATAATTAAATTCTTCTAGAAAATATTTATGTATGTTCACGAATATATGACCCTTCATGAAGTCAGAGTGCATTTTCAATACCACTTTTTACTATGTGTGTGGCAGGGAATCATGCCAGTTAAGTTAGGAAATCTATAGTTTTATAATAACAGACCTGTAAGTTAACTTAGAAATTATTTTTCTATATAGGTGCATTTTATTCAATGTATTGTTTTATAATGCTGATAGCATATATGATTGTATATGAATTTAAACCAGTGATTTGTAAGACGTCAATGCATATACTGTATAATATCTAGGACATTCCTACATCCTTAAGGCATTTTATTTTAAGAAGTATTATTTTAGTGTCCCAGTTATCTGCAATCCAAATAACTGCACTGGCCATCTGAAACAAGTTTATGGCTCACGCTTTTGGAAATCTGAATTGGAGAATGCAGTGAGACTTGACTCTATCAGATCTCTAATACAGGGATTCCCAAACTGTTATGTAGAACCCTGGGACTCTATTCTGGGTGACCAGGAGACAACTACAATTACTTCAAGTTTTCTGTGTTCTTAAAAGGGTCCAGGAAAGAGATTACAATGTCTTGGTTAGGGAATCCGAAATCCTGTGATATGTATTGGACACTGGGAAGCCTTTGGGGAATATGTGGGAAGAGATAGGGGGGTTTAGCAGGGGTCATTTTTATGAATCTGGAAGTCTACCTAATAAGTTTGGACCCTAAAAAGGTTTCCATTGCTGAATTAGTTTGGATTTGTAAATCCAGGCTCTGACACACAAGACCCTCAAATTACAGAAATAAAGCACTACATCTACCAATCTGATTGATATGTTGCACTACAATAGGCATGCATATTATAATATCACCTTTTTTCAAGAATAATACAGTTTCTTTAATCATTTTTTCTGTAAAAAAAAAAAAAAAAAAAAAAAAAATATTAAGTTTGGTTTTCTAGCGTTACAAGCTACATGTAGGACAGTAGTTTTATAGCTTATTTTGAAGTAAGACCCTTATGTGCTTCGAGTCGGGTGGCACTTTACTTCTTTACTCAGCTGTGTGATCTTGGGTCTCATCTAGAAGATTAATGCATAGCTCAAAAGCTTTTTCAAAACTCACACAAAATACACAAGTCATTCATTCCAGTAGGTGAAGGACAACCAGCTAATGATGATTTTACAGATGGCCATCACAGCAATCAAGAACAATAGTAAACAAAAAAAAATGGAACAGCAGTGATTTTCTCTATATAGGATTTGATTCTCATATTGATTTGAAAACATTAAATAATACATGTTACCACAGGAATACTTACAGGTATGCAAACACTCTGTTACTGTAGTAGCATCAATAAGGTAACCATTGCACAAGCGACACGTGATGTGGGCGTTGATGTCCCAGAGTTTTATCTTTCTGGTCAGCATCTTTGGTGTCTGCAAAAAAAATATATATAATGAGAATGAAGGTATTTGCCATTTACTACTATTTATCAGAATCATTGTAATGATCAATATAAACAACTTTTCAACTTTATATAATGAAAAATGATAAAACATCTATGATATCTATTTTATCTATGATAAAAAATAATAAAAAAGCTAGTTTCTAAACCCATGTGTAAAGGATCACAGCACAATGAAGAAAATGTGTTTTGCACAATTAAAACAACATATACAGTATGTTTGAAAACCTTGAATTTGTCTAAGAGCACAATTAAGCTGGTAAAAAGTCATAATTACCTTTTATCTAGAAAAAAACATTTTGATATCTTTACAGGACCCTAGGGAGATCTAGTGAGGGGGAAGAGTGTGGTGTCAATCTTATCCTTATCAAACAAAGAGCCTGGATTTCTGCCGGTTTCCTTCTCCCCAGCCTTCCCTCCACTGATACTACAAAAGCACATATAATCCCATAATTCACCTCTCAGGAAGTGATTTAACAAACACAATATGGATTCATGTACTCCTGTCAGATGTTCTCAAAAACAAAATCTATGTCCATGTCCTAACACAGCTACAAATATTGTGTGTTTGGTACAAAAAAAGTGTATTAGTTCTCTAAGCTGGAGCTTTCCTAAGAATGTGTATTGATATTACCTCCAGCTCCCTAAGAGTGACAGAAAGAATGAGAAAAATGCAGCTTCAGCCTAAATATGGGGGGGGGGGGGGGGGGGGGGGGAGTCACTATTATACACATGTTTTTGATCAGATCTATAAACTATTGTAAGATGTAATGTCTCAATATACACTTCTAGGTGGTGACATATACAACATACAGAGTTTTCAATTTTACTGTCTTTCAACATCAGCTAAAAAAAAAACTAGCTAAATTGTGTCTGTTACATTTTACATTGCAAATTGTACACAAGGAGCAAAATCTATGAACATACGGTAGTTTATTTTTCTTTAAGAATACAAATGAAATTGACCAAGTTCCATATGCAACAAGACACATTAAATAATAATAAAAAAACTAAATAATAAATACATTACCACTGTGAAAAAGCCATTAATAGATGTTGTGAAATTTCACTTTTTAGCTTTCAAAGTTCCCCTAAGCAAATTATAAATGGAAGCAAATATTTTAAGTTTTAATAGGAATGTAAAGTTATAGAACGTTTTGCCTATTATGGCCTGGGTTGAGGAGATTGATATCTGCCATTTAACCTTTTTTATACTGTATGCATCATTATATTAATATTCTGTCATTGCAAAAGTCAGAGATGTCCAATTAGAAAACAAACAACACAGAAAAATAACCAGTGGCAAGACAACTGATGTATTGGACTACTTGCATGGATACACAATTCAGTAGAATAGAACACACACTACATAACAATTATCCACATACTAACGCGCTCTCAGTGGCCATCTTATTAGGTACACCTATATACCAGCTCATTAATGCAAATATCTAATCAGTCAATCATGTGAAAGCAGTTCAACACAGACATGGTCAAGAGGTTCAGTTGTTGTTCAGACCAAACATCAGAATAGGGAAGAAATGTGTTCTAAGTGACTATGTGGAATGATTGTTGATGCCAGAGGGGTTTGATTAGCTCAGGAACTATTGACCCCCTGGGATTTTCACCCACAACAGTCTATAGAGTTTAGAGAATGGTACAAAAAAATAAAAAATTACCACAGTGGTATACAGAAGAGCATCTCTGACAGAAAAGCACCAGTAACCCAAATTACCACAAGTTACCACAGTGGTATACAGAAGAGCATCTCTGACAGAAAGGCGCCAGTAACCCTAATTACCACAAGTTACCACAGTGGTATACAGAAGAGCATCTCTGACAGAAAGGCGCCAGTAACCCTAATTACCATGAGTTACCACAGTGGTATACAGAAGAGCATCTCTGACAGAAAGGCTCCAGTAACCCTAATTACCACAAGTTACCACAGTGGTATACAGAAGAGCATCTCTGACAGAAAAGCGACAGTAACCCAAATTACCACAAGTTACCACAGTGGTATACAGAAGAGCATCTCTGACAGAAAGGCTCCAGTAACCCTAATTACCACAAGTTACCACAGTGGTATACAGAAGAGCATCTCTGACAGAAAAGCGACAGTAACCCAAATTACCACAAGTTACCACAGTGGTATACAGAAGAGCATCTCTGACAGAAAGGCGACAGTAACCCAAATTACCACAAGTTACCACAGTGGTATACAGAAGAGCATCTCTGACAGAAAAGCACCAGTAACCCAAATTACCACAAGTTACCACAGTGGTATACAGAAGAGCATCTCTGACAGAAAGGCGACAGTAACCCTAATTACCACAAGTTACCACAGTGGTATACAGAAGAGCATCTCTGACAGAAAGACGACAGTAACCCAAATTACCACAAGTTACCACAGTTATATACAGAAGAGCATCTCTGACAGAAAGACGACAGTAACCCAAATTACCACAAGTTACCACAGTGGTATACAGAAGAGCATCTCTGACAGAAAGACGACAGTAACCCTAATTACCACAAGTTACCACAGTTATATACAGAAGAGCATCTCTGACAGAAAGACGACAGTAACCCAAATTACCACAAGTTACCACAGTGGTATACAGAAGAGCATCTCTGACAGAAAGGCGACAGTAACCCTAATTACCACGAGTTACCACAGTGGTATACAGAAGAGCATCTCTGACAGAAAGACTCCAGTAACCCAAATTACCACAAGTTACCACAGTGGTATACAGAAGAGCATCTCTGACAGAAAGGCGCCAGTAACCCTAATTACCACAAGTTACCACAGTGGTATACAGAAGAGCATCTCTGACAGAAAGGCGACAGTAACCCAAATTACCACAAGTTACCACAGTGGTATACAGAAGAGCATCTCTGACAGGAAGGCTCCAGTAACCCAAATTACCACAAGTTACCACAGTGGTATACAGAAGAGCATCTCTGACAGAAAGGCGCCAGTAACCCTAATTACCACAAGTTACCACAGTGGTATACAGAAGAGCATCTCTGACAGGAAGGCTCCAGTAACCCAAATTACCACGAGGCACCACAGTGGTATACAGAAGAGCATCTCTGACAGGAAGGCGACAGTAACCCTAATTACCACAAGTTACCACAGTGGTATACAGAAGAGCATCTCTGACAGGAAGGCGCCAGTAACCCAAATTACCACGAGGCACCACAGTGGTATACAGAAGAGCATCTCTGACAGGAAGGCGACAGTAACCCTAATTACCACAAGTTACCACAGTGGTATACAGAAGAGCATCTCTGACAGGAAGGCGACAGTAACCCTAATTACCACAAGTTACCACAGTGGTATACAGAAGAGCATCTCTGACAGAAAGACGACAGTAACCCAAATTACCACAAGTTACCACAGTGGTATACAGAAGTGCATCTCTGACAAAGGCGCCAGTAACCCAAATTACCACAGTGGTATACAGAAGAGCATCTCTGACAGAAAGGCTCCAGTAACCCAAATTACCACAAGTTACCACAGTTATATACAGAAGAGCATCTCTGACAGAAAGACGACAGTAACCCTAATTACCACAAGATACCACAGTGGTATACAGAAGAGCATCTCTGACAGAAAGGCGCCAGTAACCCTAATTACCATGAGTTACCACAGTGGTATACAGAAGGGCATCTCTGACAGAAAGGCTCCAGTAACCCTAATTACCACAAGTTACCACAGTGGTATACAAAAGAGCATCTCTGACAGAAAGGCTCCAGTAACCCAAATTACCATGAGTTACCACAGTGGTATACAGAAGAGCATCTCTGACAGAAAGGCGCCAGTAACCCTAATTACCACAAGTTACCACAGTGGTATACAGAAGAGCATCTCTGACAGAAAGGCGCCAGTAACCCTAATTACCATGAGTTACCACAGTGGTATACAGAAGGGCATCTCTGACAGAAAGGCTCCAGTAACCCTAATTACCATGAGTTACCACAGTGGTATACAGAAGAGCATCTCTGACAGGAAGGCTCCAGTAACCCAAATTACCACAAGTTACCACAGTGGTATACAGAAGAGCATCTCTGACAGAAAGACGACAGTATCCCAAATTACCACAAGTTACCACAGTGGTATACAGAAGAGCATCTCTGACAGAAAGGCGCCAGTAACCCTAATTACCATGAGTTACCACAGTGGTATACAGAAGAGCATCTCTGACAGAAAGGCGCCAGTAACCCAAATTACCACAAGTTACCACAGTGGTATACAGAAGAGCATCTCTGACAGAAAGGCGCCAGTAACCCTAATTACCATGAGTTACCACAGTGGTATACAGAAGAGCATCTCTGACAGAAAGACGACAGTAACCCTAATTACCACAAGTTACCACAGTGGTATACAGAAGAGCATCTCTGACAGAAAAGCACCAGTAACCCTAATTACCACAAGTTACCACAGTGGTATACAGAAGAGCATCTCTGACAGAAAGGCGCCAGTAACCCTAATTACCATGAGTTACCACAGTGGTATACAGAAGGGCATCTCTGACAGAAAGGCTCCAGTAACCCTAAT
Source organism: Discoglossus pictus (assembly GCA_027410445.1). Taxonomy (NCBI): domain Eukaryota; kingdom Metazoa; phylum Chordata; class Amphibia; order Anura; family Alytidae; genus Discoglossus; species Discoglossus pictus. The sequence continues at coordinate 302,022,811 of CM050163.1, read as the reverse complement.
TACCATGAGTTACCACAGTGGTATACAGAAGAGCATCTCTGACAGGAAGGCTCCAGTAACCCAAATTACCACAAGTTACCACAGTGGTATACAGAAGAGCATCTCTGACAGAAAGGCGCCAGTAACCCAAATTACCACGAGTTACCACAGTGGTATACAGAAGAGCATCTCTGACAGAAAGACGCCAGTAACCCTAATTACCATGAGTTACCACAGTGGTATACAGAAGAGCATCTCTGACAGAAAGACGACAGTATCCCAAATTACCACAGTGGTATACAGAAGAGCATCTCTGACAGAAAGGCGCCAGTAACCCTAATTACCATGAGTTACCACAGTGGTATACAGAAGAGCATCTCTGACAGAAAGGCGCCAGTAACCCAAATTACCACAAGTTACCACAGTGGTATACAGAAGAGCATCTCTGACAGAAAGGCGCCAGTAACCCTAATTACCATGAGTTACCACAGTGGTATACAGAAGAGCATCTCTGACAGAAAGACGACAGTAACCCTAATTACCACAAGTTACCACAGTGGTATACAGAAGAGCATCTCTGACAGAAAAGCACCAGTAACCCAAATTACCACAAGTTACCACAGTGGTATACATTAGAGCATCTCTGACAGAAAGGCTCCAGTAACCCAAATTACCATGAGTTACCACAGTGGTATACAAAAGAGCATCTCTGACAGAAAGGCGCCAGTAACCCTAATTACCACAAGTTACCACAGTGGTATACAGAAGAGCATCTCTGACAGAAAGGCGCCAGTAACCCAAATTACCACAAGTTACCACAGTGGTATACAGAAGAGCATCTCTGACAGGAAGGCTCCAGTAACCCAAATTACCACGAGGCACCACAGTGGTATACAAAAGAGCATCTCTGACAGAAAGACAACAGAAACACAAATTACCACAAGTTACCACAGTGATATACAGAAGAGCATCTCTGACAGAAAGACGACAGTAACCCAAATTACCACGAGTTACCACAGTGGTATACAGAAGAGCATCTCTGACAGAAAGGCTCCAGTAACCCAAATTACCACGAGTTACCACAGTGGTATACAAAAGAGCATCTCTGACAGAAAGGCGCCAGTAACCCTAATTACCACAAGTTACCACAGTGGTATACAGAAGAGCATCTCTGACAGAAAGGCGCTAGTAACCCTAATTACCACGAGTTACCACAGTGGTATACAGAAGAGCATCTCTGACAGAAAGGCGCTAGTAACCCTAATTACCACAAGTTACCACAGTGGTATACAGAAGAGCATCTCTGACAGAAAGACGACAGTAACCCTAATTACCACAAGTTACCACAGTGGTATACAGAAGAGCATCTCTGACAGAAAGGCGCTAGTAACCCTAATTACCACGAGTTACCACAGTGGTATACAGAAGAGCATCTCTGACAGAAAGGCGCCAGTAACCCTAATTACCACAAGTTACCACAGTGGTATACAGAAGAGCATCTCTGACAGAAAGGCGCTAGTAACCCTAATTACCACGAGTTACCACAGTGGTATACAGAAGAGCATCTCTGACAGAAAGGCGCCAGTAACCCTAATTACCACAAGTTACCACAGTGGTATACAGAAGAGCATCTCTGACAGAAAGGCGCTAGTAACCCTAATTACCACGAGTTACCACAGTGGTATACAGAAGAGCATCTCTGACAGAAAGGCGCCAGTAACCCTAATTACCACAAGTTACCACAGTGGTATACAGAAGAGCATCTCTGACAAGAAGGCTCCAGTAACCCTAATTACCATGAGTTACCACAGTGGTATACAGAAGAGCATCTCTGACAGAAAGGCTCCAGTAACCCAAATTACCACGAGTTACCACAGTGGTATACAGAAGAGCATCTCTGACAAGAAGGCTCCAGTAACCCTAATTACCACAAGTTACCACAGTGGTATACAGAAGAGCATCTCTGACAGAAAGGCTCCAGTAACCCAAATTACCACGAGTTACCACAGTGGTATACAGAAGAGCATCTCTGACAGAAAGGCTCCAGTAACCCTAATTACCACAAGTTACCACAGTGGTATACAGAAGAGCATCTCTGACAAGAAGGCTCCAGTAACCCTAATTACCACGAGTTACCACAGTGGTATACAGAAGAGCATCTCTGACAAGAAGGCTCCAGTAACCCAAATTACCATGAGTTACCACAGTGGTATACAGAAGAGCATCTCTGACAGAAAGGCTCCAGTAACCCTAATTACCACAAGTTACCACAGTGGTATACAGAAGAGCATCTCTGACAGAAAGGCGACAGTAACCCTAATTACCACAAGTTACCACAGTGGTATACAGAAGAGCATCTCTGACAGAAAGGCGCTAGTAACCCTAATTACCATGAGTTACCACAGTGGTATACAGAAGAGCATCTCTGACAGAAAGGCGCTAGTAACCCTAATTACCATGAGTTACCACAGTGGTATACAGAAGAACATCTCTGACAGAAAGGCGCCAGTAACCCAAATTACCACAAGTTACCACAGTGGTATACAGAAGAGCATCTCTGACAGAAAGACGACAGTAACCCTAATTACCATGAGTTACCACAGTGGTATACAAAAGAGCATCTCTGACAGAAAGGCGCCAGTAACCCTAATTACCATGAGTTACCACAGTCGTATACAGAAGAGCATCTCTGACAGAAAGGCTCCAGTAACCCTAATTACCACAAGTTACCACAGTGGTATACAGAAGAGCATCTCTGACAGAAAGGCTCCAGTAACCCTAATTACCACAAGTTACCACAGTGGTATACAGAAGAGCATCTCTGACAGAAAGGCGCCAGTAACCCTAATTACCATGAGTTACCACAGTGGTATACAAAAGAGCATCTCTGACAGAAAGACGACAGTAACCCAAATTACCACAAGTTACCACAGTGGTATACAGAAGTGCATCTTTGAACACACAACATCTCGAACCTTGAAGTGCGTGGGCTACAGCAGCAGAACACACCGAGTTCCACTCCCGTCAGCTAAGAACAGGAAACTAAATTTACAGAGGGGACAGGTTTCCCAAAACTGGAGAGCTGAAGACTGGAAAAACATTGACTGGTCTGAGGAATCACAATTTCTGCTGCAACCCGACTATGGTGGAGTCAGAATTTGACCTAAACATGGATCCATTCTACCTTGTGTCAAAGGTTCAGGCTGGTGCTGGTGTAAGGGTGTGGGAAATGTTTTCTTGGCACACATTAGGCCCCTTAAAGGCATATCTAAGGTTCCTAGATTGTGAATGCATCTGATAGAGGAGAATCAGCAGTGTATGAAAACATAACAAACTCACTCACCCAGATGTTTGATAAATCTGTTATTTTGAAAGCAGCAGCCTTTGTGCGTTGACACCCCTGTAAATCCCTGCTAAAAATAGCATAAAATTCATAATTTGTATCGGCCAATCACAGGCAGCTAATACATTGTAATACAATGTAACAATCAATGATAGCAGTTTATGCAGGAAGAAATCATGGGATGTGTAGTCTCCCTGTAGAAGGGAGTAGGATAAGTCAGACTGTACCCAAATGCAATATTTATATTGGTAGGTACACTGTGCCTATGTATGCAGCTCTGAATATAAAAAAATATATATATATATATATATATGTGTGTATAGAATGACTCCATGTAATGAGTGTGCAAGTGTTAGATTTGATAAAAGGTAAGCACAAGGGAAATTAGATATACCTTTATACCAACTTAGCCTACCTGAGAATTGTTGCTGATCATGTGCATTTCTTTATGGCCACAGTCTACTCATCTTATTATCTGGCTGGCTACATTCAGCAGGGTAATGTACCATGTCACAAAGCATATCATCTCAAGACATTTCCACGAACATGACAATGAGTTGACACATCTCAATCTAATAGAGCACATTTGGGTGCTGGTGGAACATGAGATTCACAGTATGAAGATGCAGCTAATGTGATGTGATCATGTCAGCATGGACCGTAATGTCTAAGGAATGTTTCAATCACCTTGCTGAATACATGCCATGAAGAATTCAGGCTGTTATGGGGTCAAAGGGGGTCCTACCCAGTACTAGAAAGGTGTACCTAAGAAAGGGTCTACTGAGTGTATACATTGAAAACTTGGGAGATAAAATGTATTTGGATAGTTGCTCTTCCTGGTTATACGTTATTAAAATTAAAAAAACAATGCTCCAGCTAAATAGGTCCAAATGTAGATAAGCTCATTGCATAATGTTTTCCTATCACTAGCAGCTATGGAAGCCATAAGCATAAAGTATTTTCAGAGACCATCTTCTGGAAGTGTGAAAGACAAAACAATAATTTCTCAAAAATAGGTTTATGCTAATGACTTGCAAAGCTGCTAATGTCACCACTTTCTGGATCGCTACCTTGTCGTAGTGAAGGGGCTTGTGTACTTCAATGAAGCTGTAAGCCAAGCCATGTAGGGGCATCCAAGATGGGCAGTTTATAGCAGACAGACAAACCATAGTCCACTAGGAAAGGAACTGGCAACCCCATTATCTTTGTCATGAAAACCTTATGAATGAGCACAACCAGAGCCAAGATGTGCCTAGCCTGCTGCTGTCCATATGGTCACAGAGAGTCGGACTGAATGCCTAGATAACAATGTGGTTACATACTTCACAATCACATGAAGTTTTTCTCAAAGACTAAGGCCCCTATTCAATTTGCTACAATTACAGAGCGATTCAATTGAACAAGCCAGCAATTTACGGGCCGAAAGCCGTTACCGTAAACCATGCACCCGTAAGTAGCATTTCAGAGAGTAATCATGATCAATTAATCAAGGACGTAACTGCCAATTTAGAAACAGCCAATAGTAAATGAGACCGTCATCATGACATCAGTAAAACATGGAGGTCAAACATCAATCAATTCGCGTTTAGAGGTCCCATATCCAGGAATGTACAAAACAATAAAAATGAATGGCGATACTGTTCTAGTCCATGTGGGTGGCCTGATATGTATTAACTCATTGATTCCCGAGATAGATATAACCCTGAAATGAAACATAAAAACTAATAATTTTTTATTGCAGATTTGCGAGCTTGAGACTGTTGTGCAATGTCTTACATCGCTTTCCTTGTCTTTAAAGTGCAGTATTTCTCTTTTAATTTGCAGTACTACGATCAGGTGTTCAACCCCATTGGGAGTCCTAACTAGTACCCATAGGATTTTCTTCTTCATTTGCTGTTTACGGGTGTGAGAACATTTGCAGGCTTGAGGAATTGTAGCAATTGAATAGTGATTTGCGATTTTAGCGAATGTAACATTTACAGGCTTATATGGGTCTGAGTTACGATTTTGACAACCGCAGGGATTTTCAGGCTGTAACCTGTAAAATGTTTGTGGGTAGCTAAAAGACGTCAATTAAATAGCAAATTAGTTTACGAGGTACATTACAGGCTCCAGTAACCAACAATTGCTCAACTGCTAAGCATTAAAGCCTGTGTTATATATGTTTAACAGGTTCAGCTACAGGTTATACATTTTCCCTGTAATGTATATAATTTATTGTGTTTTATGTGAAATATTAACAGAAGACACAGGGCTATGTTAACTAAAATGAAAATGTTTTCTCCAGTGAGGTATGATCTAATTAATCTCATTATTCACTAAAGTGAGACATTATCTCTGCAACCTGAAATACAATCTGCATAGAATAGAACAGCAGTTGACGAGGCCCCATCTTTTGGACGACCATTATTGAATATAGCCTAGTTTCAGATAAACTGTTTTTATTTGTTAAAGACTAAACTCCTTTAAATTCAGATAAGATTCCAAAACAGAATTAATCAGAACAATTCCAATCAGTAGCAACATCTTAAAGTACCAGCGATTACAAATGACATTAATAAAATGTATTCTGGGATTGTGCCACTAGGTGGCAGTAGAAGCAAGTGTATGTATAAGATATAACAAAATAACCAAAAGTACAAAGAATAGTTTGAAACAACTGAGTGAAATACTGTATGTAAGATTTATTTTAGTTATCCAGGAGGGTCACAAAGGAGTCTCTGATAACAACCCTGTAACCATGTGTAAGAGAAATGATGTGGTTTACTCTGTGTACAGGTTTGCACATTAATATACTAATAAGGTTTTATGCTGCCCTAGGCCCATTCACATTTATGGGCCCCAGCAGTTACTACTTGTTTCCCCCCTTGCAACATCCCAAATAATAAAGTGCCATAATGTACCAAGTACATAAAAAGCTGTGTGCGACCGCGCACCCTCCTGCTTGTTTGAATCGCTCTGCGGTGGTGCGACTATAACAGGAAAATCATAACTGCATATAGACATTTGTGCGCTTATAAAACACACACACACACACATCATGGCACTGCACAGACAGCCTGCTGCCCTCTGGAATTGTGCTGCCCTAGGCCTGGTGGAAATAGGCAGAAAAAGCTTCCCAAAAAAGTACAAGAATAATTGCCAGGATTGTTACCTCTTCCTATCTGTGCTTGGTCTCCTCCTCTCACTGCCAGCCTCCCCACTTCTCTGTCATATACTGCATTGTAATTATGTGGAGTCAGCTTAGATGGACAGAAAGTGACACAGCAATAGAATGACAACTTTTGTTCATTTTAAGTGGAAATATTAGATAATTGAGATTAGATGGAGTATTTTCATCGTATCTTTTCTATACAGGCTCTACCTCTATGCAAGTCCACTTATCAAGAACCACCAATTAATTGTCTATTACTGTATGGGTTGACTAAAGATCAAGCTCTGTTGAATAATGGTGTATAAGGAGTATAAGTATTATTCTGTGTCATTATACATGTTTATCCCAACTTGGTATGCTTATCATCCTTATATCACACAGCGCCCCACTGTGACATAGAATATTCTCGGTTTTCAATATTAAAATACTCTATACACATACTTATTTGTATATTTAAACATTTTATTAAGTGCTTAAACAGCTGTTTTACTCACTGAAACCTTCCAAACACTCCCTGCAAATGTTCAACGCTGTTGCTCATGCGCACAGCATTTACATAGTACCAGATGTACTTGCCAATCAATAACTGTCTCTGCAGTTATTGTGAATATATATATTCTGATTGGCTAGTACATCTATTAGCACAGACCCACTGTATACATGACCTACAGGAGATGTACCTTTGTGGGGACTATTTGGAAGGTGTCAGTGAATACAGACTTGGGTAGTTTATTTTAATAACAGCAACGAAGAACTCTCCATGTCCCATTAATTAAAAGGCTCTAGATGAGGAAAGTTAGATGGAGAACCTGTATAGATAATCTATGTTTAAATATAACTTACTTTCAACTTTAATTATTTAACATTTCCACTCATTTTTTCAGCAGCAACAAGTTGTAATTTTATATGTGTACTTTTCAATAAGTGGGTTTACTTTAAGTGTCTCCTAGCTAATCCACTCCTTGATGGGGCTTGTGTATAACCCCAGGCCTTCCTCACTACTCCTCACACATCTTAAGTCATTTCCCCTGTTCTGTCTGTCATCCCTCCCCAAGATATTAAACAGAAATCACCATTACAAACCCAGTCTTATTACCTACCATAAATGTTTTATACAGAACCAGTTCATATCACACAACTAAAGCCCTGTCCTTGGCCATCTAATCCTTGTACTCTCTGGATGTAGAGGCATTTAAGCAATTACATGAATAATTCATTCTTTACCAAGCACGAGAGAAACCGAAAAGTACGCTTTGTAAAACTTATAATGCATGGCAAGATCTTTTTTCTTTATTACAGAAACAAAGACTTTGACTCCCCAGCTTTTGTAGAAGTTGTACTACATATATCTATATGTATAGATATATATATTGTTGTGGTAATTGTGGATTGTCGGTCAAGCCATGTTTAAAACTTGCGAAGGCGCTCATCGCGTGTCTCGCAATGAGCACCTTCAGCACTCATTGCGAGCCTTTCCTCCGGCCTACTGTACAGGCCACTCATCAGGGTTCATTTTGTGCTTGGGAATGCCATGTGTCTCTTTCCAGCATCTCCCCCGTCCCTTCCCTGTGTGTGTGTGCAGAGTGTTTGCATGGCGCGCAGTAACTGTCGTTGTTCATGTAAGTGTTACTGTCTTCAGCGTCGTGTATTTTGTAAGTTCTGCAAGCCTGGCGTTGCTGAGCCTCATTTTCATGCCGTTTCACACATTTTTATTTCTTCGTCCGCCCTTTTTCTCCTCACTTAAGCGATTTTCGAGTGACAAAAAAGGACAAATATGGGTTTAATTTGTTTGCAACCTCACTCCCAGGCTTCCTGTCTGTACTGCGCCGCTGGCTGCAATGAGCGCCTATGGGACGCAAAAGCGTGACCAACATCGCAAACGTTCCGGATGCTGACAACTATGTATGCGATAGACACATTGTGTGCATAAGCTGCTGGGGGAGGACCTTTGCAGGGGCTGCCTGGAAGATGTCAGTGAGTAAAAACAGATCTTATAATCACTTGTTAATAAAATGATGATTAAATATGCAAACACTTGTCGTTTATTTTAATATTACAAACAGGGGACCTTCTATGTCCCTTTTAGTCACTTGTGTTGAGACAGAGAAGATGTGTTTAATATTAATTAAAATCACAAATAAAAAGTACATTTTTTGAGAAAAAGAAACAAACTAAAAGAGAATGAACGTTGATAATATTGTCACATATTCTATTAGCTACTAGCAATCCTATAATGAGTCCCCCGCATCCATCCACAATCCCTATGAGCCAGCCAGAGACGCAAAACCAGATCAGGAACTCCATTGGTTTTAGCACAGATCGAATATTACAAGCTCTAAATAATGAAAGTTACACACAATGGATATTCTATTAGACCCATAGCTCTAGATCACAAATAAAGTCTGACCCGCAACTGAAAAAAGTACTAAAAAGGACTTGCAAGGGCTTTTTCAAACACTTATCACATATATAGTTGTGAGCATACGAGTTGTTGCTAACGCTTGCGGTCTCGCGAAGCGAGGGCCTCAGTTGCTGGCAAGGAGCGCCAAAGGCGCTGCAACCCTCGCAAACTTTACGTCGTAATGCAAACATACGAGACACGTTACCACCCAAAAAAAAAAAACGACCTCGCAAAAACGGCCGCAACCCGCGGACATGAAAAAATGAAAAACACAATAAATACACACAACACATACATAAAAAGCTTACCTACAGCAAGAGGGAGCATCCAGGACCTCAAAAAATGAAGTTACACCTTCATTTAACTCAAAATAAAAGAGTTAAGACACTACAAAATACTCTAAGCGAGAGAAAAAATGGCCGCCAAACAAAACGAAAACGAGGCTACAGGACTCTAAACACGCAAAACACCACAAGAAACACGCAAAACACCACAAACGACCTACGGATATTCCGCTAAGACGCATACCACACATTTGCCCCCATTTTAAATGCGGAAGTACACGAGTACGCTAACGGTTTGGTCTCGCGCACGCACACGATTACACTGCACACATTCATCACGCTTACAGCTCCACACCACTAATGCTCCAGCAACATCAAAACAGATTGTCAGCTCTTCAACACAATGCTTCCTGCATATTATTACTTGAAATTAGGTAAACTATATTAATTTATTAATATATTATTTATTTGATTATTATACACCAAACAGCATTAGCTCACTTACAATTTCATTGCCGTCATTTTTTGACGGGCAATTCGCTAGTTATAGATATAACAGCAATTAAACACAAAGTACTGTACTTTAAAAGCAGGAGTAATATAGATCCCGAGACTCAATGGGTTAATACATATCATGAAACCCATATGGACTAAAACAGATTTTTAATATTATTTAATGGCACAAATTAATTCTTAGCCTCCAAATGCCAGTTACGTCTAACTTCCATGTGTCTAAGAAGTAAACTCCCCATTTACTTAAATATTGTCAGATCATATTATCATGCCCCCTGAAATCAGACTTAAAAAGGCAGGTTTACGAGTTTAGGCTTAAGGAGGTAAATTGCGAGCTGGAGTCAATAGAATACATCTAAACATTTCGAGAAAAGAACATCTGCAGCAAAAATTACAGGGTAGAGCAATTTGGGGGCGTCTAATAGAATAGGGCCTTATGAATGGGTAAACAGCAGACTATTTTTACTACATTATCTATCTAAATTAGACAGTCGGGGTAGGACGCTCATGTAAACGGAGGTAAATAGATACATTTCCAGGCTGGTGCATTAGCTGCTCTATATACGGATATGAATAGCAGTACTGAAGTGGCACAATGTACAGTTTGTTAGCGACTGTAGCATTGAAATGGTTTGTTGCTTACTGCAGGACACAAGTTACTTATTTTCCTTTCTATATTTATTATTAAAGGCTCAAATCTCCAGGCAATCAATGGAGCCAGCTCTGAGAGCAGTGAAGCTGAACGGTTATATCCAATCAGTGCGGACAAACAATATGGTAACTACACTTGGATTCAGATACCGGTCATATGTAGGACTCATAAACAAGGGGCCAGATTGGAGAACTTCCCTAGTCCATATGTCACCTGGTACATAGATGTGATATCTCCTAGATTCTCCAAGCTTCACATCTGGCCAACAGACTATGCCTAATAACCTAGTTAAGTGTAAATGTATAATGTCCACGTATATATGGTGGGTATATATGGTGGGTATATATGGTGGGATTGGGTACTGTGTTGGTGACTGCCAATAGTGATAACGCTCAGCTGAGCGTTATCACTATTGGCAGTCACCAACACAGTACCCAATCCCACCATATATACCCACCATATATAGGTGGACATTATACAGGTTATTCTCCACAAGCAACAATTAGAGATTATTTTCAAGTATGGATGGCATATCATGAGCAGTATAAAACAATAATTATTTATGAAGAATACAATTAGTAGACATTTCTGACTAATATGTTTATTAAAATGTATGTAAAATATATATATATATATATATATATATATATATATATATATATATATATATATATATATATATATATATATATTAGCAGATACCAATCCTCAAACGGACTGTATCCCCTTAAGAGGTAGTGACTTTCATGTTAAACAGAATACAAAAACTGTCTATACATTGTAATAGCCTTTTATCTCTATGATAAAATCATTCCTGAGCATTATTTTGAAGCCAATGTGTTTGATAAGGGTTGTGGAGGGATTGTAATGGTTTGTCTGTTGAGCATAGACGATTAAAAACAGTATGCAGTTTAAAATAAATAAAAGTTCATATTTGTTCTTACTTTTGAATGTATCAGTTTTCTCTCCCCAAGCAGCGCTACTTATTTCCACCTTCCTGTATCTAACAGGAGGAGCGGCCAGCTCTATTTGGCTGAATTAAAAAAAGTGACCCGGGTCGGTTCTGCTTTAGACTAAGCATGCTCAGTAAATGGGGGAGGGGCTGTGATGATTCATTTCATTGGGTGGGGTGAATGGTGCAGCTGCAAGCAGGTTACAATTGAGCAGTTAGCTTTGAGTATGCAGCGGAGGCTGAGCTAATGATGTCACATGGCAGGGCCAGTGGCATCAGCCCAGTCTGCTTCCAAGCTCCATGATAGTCCCAGGCAGAGCTGGCCCGCCCCCAGACAATGCAAACAGCGGTTTAGGGGGGTAAACAGACAATTAAAGAGATATGTACGTGAGCCGGTTTATGAAGGCATCCGATGGTGTATGAAAACATTTTTTTGCATGTAAATATCCCAAAACAAACATTAATTAGCTTACCTTTAAGCTAGCAAAGTTTCCCATGTTTTGGGCATTTCATTTTATCATGTACACCCCGAGAATCAGGCTAATACAATGTATCATTCTTCACCTCAGTGGCTTCTTGCGTGTGCTCAGTAGAAGAACTGAAAGAGTTACTTCCTGTGCTGTGTACCAGAAAGGTCAAAATATGTACCTTGCTGTATTTCCTGTCTGTACCCGGCTTATGCAAGCATCCTGTGGGTGTGAACCACTGGATCTGACTTTTGTGCAAATAACTTTGCTCACTGTGCCTTAGGAAGATATCAGCTACACCTCACAGACAAGGCCCAATGAAGGCAGAAAGGTCAGGTCTGTTTCTCCTGTTCAGGGTAGAATTGCTTGGTATTCCAGGGCTGGACCACTCTACTGAGTGGGACCAGACTGATTTACTTCAGAATATTTCTCCCTGTGAAGGGCACAAGTTAGATAAAAGAGGTGCTCTTGAGTGGGTTATCATGTCCATAGAACTAACCTATTAGGGTTAGCTCGTTCTCTGATTGAGCACCTCTATTTTGGTATGTTTTTATTTTCTTTTAACTTTGCAAGTAAACTGAACTTTTCTATACAACACATGTTTTCATACACTACTAATTCTCCTCTATCAGATGCATCCATAACCCAGCTCACTTGTATATACCTTTAATAATCTCACCCACTTGTACTAATAATTTCATCTGAAGGTAATTGAGATGTGGAATATTTATACTTAAAAATATAACATGTCAAGCTCAATTATCCACTCAAACATTTTAATAACAAACAAATCGAAATTACATATATATGGTTAGTTTTCATTTGTGTGATCTTTGCTGTGTCCCTTTAAAGAACCACTGCACAATAAAAAAAATGTTAGTTTTAAAGCTTTGAGTCTGGGAAGCTGGGTTTGTGAGAGGGGCGTTTAGATATCTGGAGAGATATGGTTGCTTTGAATGATGCATGGTGAGTATGGGGTAAATTTCAATCTTGTTGAATTATCTTAAAGGCTCTGTTGCCTCCTTCCCCACCCCTCTTTCCACACCCATCCATCCAGCTCTCAGGATATGTTGCAATAAACACAAAATGGATTCATAAACAGAGTCTTCAGAGTCATAAATACATTTCCAAAAAGTTATTTATGCACATGGCTTACTCAGCTGCTAATATTGCTAATTTGGTACAAACTTGACAAAGAAAAATGACAATTGTTTAACTGCAGCGACGCTTTAAACTTTTCTTATAAACATTCCCGTTTGTGATCTAGTTGCTATACGTGAAAACTTCTACAATAACTCTTCAAAAGGACAATGTTTAATTAAACATTATAAGATAATTAAGTCCTTTCTCAACACCTTGATATATTTTCTTCTTAAATTATGCAATATCATAAGACGCAAAGTAATCCCGGGTAACATGAAAATCAGCAACTAAATCAGGAAATGTAAAATTCACTATACCGATTAAAAAAAACTTCACGCGTACTGCCTCAGAACAATATATTATCTTTTTGCTTTTTTCTTCTTAATAGTGGTTAAAAATGTTTCTTCTTAATAGAAAAAAAGAGTTTTTAATCATAAAACATCTCTATAAATCCATATATAGGGGGTGCCAACATTGCCAAAATTTATAATCATAAAATTGAAAAGGGGATGGTTTACCCATTGCAAAATAGCATCACGTCTTTTTCGTTTAAAGACATGCTTAGGTTTCATGGATTATGAATCCATCTGATAGAGGAGAATCAGAAGTGTATGAAAACTTTTTGTTTTTTTTGCATGAAAAAAAAAAATACCAAAAAAAGCATTAACAAACTCACCCTAATGTTTGCTAAATCTGCAAGCAGTTGCTTCTCAGAGTTAACACCCCTGGATATCTCTGCTACAATTAGCATAAAATCCATATTTCGTTTTGGCCAATCACAGGCAGCTATACATTTTAATACATTGTAGCAGTCTGTAATAGCAGCTTGTGCGGGAAGGAATTATGGCATGTGGAGCCAGGCACTGCTGTGTAAGATCTTCAAGCCAACAGCATCTCAATGCAAAGGGTTAAAACCCATACCCAAATGCAGCGTTTCTATTGGTAGGTACACCATGCCTATGTAGGCAGATCTGGGGGTGTGGAAAACAAGTTTTATTTTTAAATAAGATAAACCTGTATGTGTATAGAATGATTCCATGTAATGTGTGTGTCTAATATAATCAGCATGGGTTAGTTTAGAGAGAGGGAGAAACAGGGAAACTTATATACCTTGAAAAATGAGTGTTGCAAATATTAAAAAAGAAAGCATGCTTTGCAGAATAAAAGTGTCAGGACAGTCCTCTAACAATTCAGTTTGGGGTGTGCTAGGATGCCACATCAGTTGAGCTACTGAAATCATTTGCTTCCTATATAAATGATAACTTCTACTGAGTTTCGAGCTAATGCACAAATGTCACTGATGATAAAAAAAGGCTGCTCACTGTGCCTTAGGGAGTTCAGCTACACCCTACCGACGAGGCCCATAGAGGCTGAAACTCATCTTGGTTTGGTGTTTCTCCTGCTCAGGGTAGAATTTCCTGGTATTTCGGGCTGGATCACTCTTTTTAGTGAGACTAGACTGATATACTACAAGAGATTTCTCCAGTGAAGGGCACAGGTGAGCTAGAAGAGGTTGCTCTTTAAGTAGGTAACCAGACCTATAGGAAAAAAACATTGTCCGTTCTCAGTTGAGCAGCTCTACTCTTTTTGTTTTGATTTTCCAAAAAAATTGAATTTTTTGCATTTTTTTTTAATCCTACATTTTTTATTTTTATTTCCATCCAGGCACATACTAGCATAAAACTGATTGCATATCCAATTTTTTTTTTTTTTTTTTTGGTAAAGCAAGGTACTTTTTACCCTTTCACATGTGTTTCATCCGTCACATCAGATTTTAGGATGACACAATCAATTTTTTTTTTTTTTTTTTTTAAATGGGATTTTTTGCATTTTTTTTTATTTCCATCCAGGCACAATAAAGTGTACTAGCATAAATCGGATTGCATATACATTTTTTTTTTTTTTTTTTTGGTAAAGCAAGGTACTTTTTACCCTTTCACATGTGTTTCATCCGTCACATCAGATTTTAGGATGACACAATCAATTTTTTTTTTTTTTTTTTTAAATGGGATTTTTTGCATTTTTTTTTATTTCCATCCAGGCACAATAAAGTGTACTAGCATAAATCGGATTGCATATACATTTTTTTTTTTTGGTAAAGCAAGGTACTTTTTACCCTTTCACGTGCGTTTCATCCGTCACATCAGATTTTAGGATGACACAGTGGAATTAATATGATTTACGCATGAACAGAAAAAAATGTTAGTTGCCTCAAAATCTGGTTTGGCTGGGTCCCTGAGGAGAGGAGTACACAGTGCTTTTCTATGTAATTATATGATGAGCTGAAATCCAAAAGCCTTCAATGTGCCTTTAACTAATATATTTTTTCTGCTAACAATATAATAAACATATTCATCCATTTACTTTTATGTACTTGATTTTATTATAAAAGTGTTTAAATGCTCTTTTCTACCTTTATAGCCTAAGGGCCTCATTCTATTAGCGGCCGCAGCCGTTGCGGGGCCGCAAGGACCGGCCGCAAGCTATTCTGCTATTCTATTCCCTTACGGCCGGGGATTCCGGCAGGCTTGCGGCCGGTGCCTTGCTATCTCTTGCGGCCGCTCGCGCCGGAGGAAAGCCTTTGATCTAAAACGGCCGCAAGAGATTTGCAATTCAATTGCTCCGGGAAACCTCTCTGCAAGGCTAAAAGCGAGCCGCAGCTTACTTGCAGGAAAGAGGTCCCGCTAGCACCAATTAAGCACATAAAATAGCTCAAATAAAGCCATCCTGCACTTTGAGAAGACTATAAAGGGATTTTTGGTGTTAGAAAAAATAGCACATAATTATCCTGTACTCAAATCCGTAAAATATTTTATTTTTAATATCCGTAAAATATCCATGTAAAAAGTCCAGAGTGCTTGGAGCACTTCAGACCCGCCCACGCCGCAGCCGGAAAATAAACAGTTAATTTGAACTCGGGTTTGGGCAGATGTGCAAGCTTGAGAGTGGGTTACTTTTAATCCTCATGTCCCCCAATATGATCCCTAGCATTTACAGAGCTGTACAGTGCAGGCTTGAATTTATTTTTGAGTTTTTATATTTCTGAGATTACGGCCGGTTCCAAGATATGCGGCCGGCCGTAAAAGGAGATCCTTGCGGGGCCGTATAATAGAATCGCGAGTTAACAGAACCCCCGCAAGGAATCGCAGCCTTACGGCCGATTTACGGCCGATAATAGAATGAGGCCCTTAGTAAATAGAGATTTGGCCAATTGAATAGGGCTCTATATAAGCACAGAGCATATTATTTACAGAAGTTTTTAGTTAGTGAAGCAAGGTCTTCACCAACTAAAAACTTCTGTAAAAAAATAAATATGCTCTGTGCTTATATAGAGTCCTATTTAATTGGCCGAATTGCAATTTAATAAGGCTGTTAATCATTTACTTTGTATCTTATTAGGTCTGCCCTCTGCAGCCCATGAATACACATTCTGTGATGTCATTGCGAAAATTAGCCTGTCACTGACCACTTTCCAGCAGCATGTTGCAGAATACTGCTACTGATTATTACTAGGAGACACTTCATGCACCCTGTACTTAAATGTATTCATGAGCTGCAGAGAGAAGAAACCAATAAGGGCTCAGGATCTCTGGAATGGTCAATGTAATCTAAATTCCATCACATTATCTAATGAAACTAACTCACTTTGATTTATGTTTTGAAGGAGAGAGAGAGAGGGGACATATCAGAGGTTTCAAATGTGGTATCATTAAAAAACTTAGTAACAAGTACTTTATCAATTGTGGCTGCACTGAAGACAATGGATCCAATGCCTAAGTGGCTTATCAGCACTTAATGGCAATAATTACATAAAAAAAAAAAGATATAAATCTCGATTTGCACGTGTAGAAAAGATGACGGACAGCTCAAAATGAAAGAAATAAAATGCAATAAAGTACTGTATTATCTGTCATTAGTCCGTTCCTGAGGGACGAACAAATACAGAATCGGGCATATATAGATTTTTCAGGACACATATCAAAGCATTTTTCCCCCTAAAAAAATTAGATGAATATAGAATTTGACAACTATTTGGGCTGACTAATATAGAGGTGCTACTGTACTTGTTATTGACTATAGTGTAACCAACCTTTGCCTTTAATCGGTCACATTTTCGAGAAAGAGTCTCTTTTGTGCAGGTAGCAAAGGGCTGTGAAGGGTACTAATTTGCCTTAGGCATAGGGCGTATCTAGGCTTTTTTGATGTCCATGACTGGCTGGCTGTCATCATAAACTAAAAATACAATTTCATTTTGCGTCGAGTTCACCCTAACAAAAGGACAAGTAGTTAGTAATCTGTATAAAACTATATCTAATAGAAATGGCACGTTTAAGACGGGGGAACCCTTGCCAGAACCTAATTGTCTCTTTATCATTGATATCTCTAACCCAGGGGTAGGAATGTTCGGTCCTGGATGGCACACAGGCCTAGATTTGAGGATTTCCTTTCTGTGCACAGGTGAGTCAAATCAAAATGTACTGAAGAAGTGATAGTCTTGCGTATACGCATCAGGGAAATCCTCCAATCTAGGCCTGTATTGTGGCCCTCCAGGACTGAACTTTCCCACCCCTGGTCTAACCTCTTCGTTATCGATATATATGTCTCCTCTCCTTCACCCAGCTCTCCTAATGATTCAGTCCACCCCCTCCTCATTTGTAAATCGCATTGAGGAGCAATAGATTCGGTTTCAGAGACAGGCAACAGCCTGCTATTCTAGGCAATGTATTCTCCCATTAAAATAAGTGATTTTCTTATATACCTTGTGGTGGTGGAGGGGTTTGTGTATCTCAGTGAAGCTATGAGCTAATCCATGTAGGGTTATCCAAGATGGGCAGGTCATAGCAGAGACAGTCAGACAAATTGCAGTCCAATAGAGAAGGAACTGGCAACCCACTCCAATATCTTTGCCAGGAAAGTTCTATTTACTGGCAAAAACATTTTGTATAGCAAAATAAAAAATTCCCCTGACTCACCTCAACCGCTGAACAACATGTACTTTTGTCAGGTTTTCAGAGGTCCTCCCAGTAGTAGGAGACAAGGTAATTGCATTCCTAGCAGTTCTGCACAACATGGGAAACAGCTATTGCTGACACATTTTTCTTTCTATAACTTTAACGGACTTTCATTGGAACCAAATTACAAAGAGGACCTTGGCCTGTGACTTGACCCTGAGAACCAGAGCTAAGAAATCCTATTACAATATACTGTCCATTCTAATTAATCTGGGGCATTGTAGCGAAATAAATATAAACAAATTTAACAAGAAATTAATTAAAATTAACAGAATGAACAAATATAAAACAAAAAATTAAACTATATTACATTATAAAAAGTTTGTGTATTTTTCAACCATAAATTATAAAGGAAAACTACATGTATAGAAGAAAGGGAAGCAAATATAATTCTGCCACTATACAAATCTCTAGTACGCCCTCATTTGGAATATGGAGTACAATTTTGGGCACTACTTCATAAAAAGGACATTTTAGAGCTGGAAAAGGTACAGAGAAGGGCAACAAAACTAATAAGGGGAATGGACGGGCTAAGTAATGAAGAAAGACTAACCAAATTAAACTTATTTACTCTAGAAAAAAGGCGTCTAAAAGAAGATATGATTACCTTATATAAATACATGCAGGGTCAGTATAAAGATTTGTCAAGAGAGCTTTTTGTGCCAAGAAATTTTCAACTGACAAGAGGACAAGCCCTTGAGATTAGAAGTAAAAAAAGATTTCACCTTAAAGAAAGAAAAAAGGGTTCTTCACAGTAAGCGTGGTTAATCTGTGGAATTCTCTACCAAAGGAGGCGGCGACAGCAGATTCAATAGATAGATAACTTTAAAAAAAGGGACTGGATATATTTTTAATTAAAAAGGGCATTCAGGGTTACCCTGGTTAGAGAGGGAGTATTGATCCAGGGAGGAATCCGATTGCCAGTATCTGGGGTCAGGAAGGAATTAATTTTTTTCCCTTTTGAGACAATTGGCAAAGTTTCAAGGTTTATTTTTTTTTCTCTTTGTCTTCTTTTGTGTATATATAGATATACACACACACACACACACTTAGTGTTAGCATGATAAGCTGTACATAATATCCTCACTAATCACAGACATGCTTTGCAAACTAGTAGTGAAACAGCTTTTTGCAGCAAGATTTTTCCATCATAAACTCAACAATTCCAAACATTTTTTGCAGCAACATTATGATATTAGACTGCAAAAAAAACGACCTGCCAATTCTGACACAATATACAACATATCAGAACTAAATAAATCATTCCAGAACTGTGCGAGTGACAGAGAGACACTTCTAATAATATCCTCTCGGAATCTTACTGAATCTTGGCCAAATTCTGAATGACTGGAATTGTATATAGTGTTTATTTGACAATGTGTAACAGTTTGTGGAATCTGTCACTAGTGCAGATACTAAACCATCAGCTGTGCAAATGTCTGATTCTTATCTTATTACAGATTTCTAATTATAAACACTGCACATTATGTGCTGGTTTATGGATGATACACTGCACATCCCTTTGGGGTAAATGCATATTTTGATCCCATCTGTACAGTATGTTATTTTAACCTGGCAAAATACTTCTATAAAATGGAAATTATATATATATATATATATACACACACACACACACTATATATATATATATATATATATATATATATATATATATATATATATATATATATATATATACACACACACTATATATATATATATATATATATATATATATATATATATATATACATATATATATATGTATATACATATACATACACACACACACATACATACATATACACATATACACACAAACATATAGACCATATGGAAGCAACACACCAGGCACATCCGCGCTTATCCGTAAGGTTATCTTGGCAAAGACGCTGGAGTGGGTTGCCAGTTCTTTCACCAGTGGATTACAATATTTTTGACCCTTCTGCTGTGACCTGTCCTTCTTAGGTGACCCTACATGGTACAGCTCACAGCTTCAAAGAAGTACACAAGCCCCTTCACCATGACAAGGTAGCGATCCAGAAGGGGATATATTGTACATACATAGACACATATATATGTATATATCACACACACATCAGGGCACTGAAATGGAATACTCCTATTTTGTAAACATGCAAGCAAAATAATACAATTAAAAATGATATTACTGTAATATATCATCTTAAGAAAAGAGTTTTAAGAAGCTGCACATTGTCTTCTGAGCCTCTCACATCCTAGCACCACTTAATCTCCTGCCTGTTTCTTCTCGGTGTGCCCACATTCTTGTCTAGCTTACACTGTAATATAAAAGCTTCCTATACTAGCTACACATAGGAAGTGCTTCCATAGTGGATTACTTCCTGCTTGCTTTGATGACCAGCAGCAGACTCTCCCCCTCTTTTGGTACTCAGTAAGCCAGTCATTTATACCTGGCATCTGCAATTTTCAGATTATAACAAAAGTTATAAAATGGGCACCAGTAAACAATTGTCACCGTGGCGACCTGGCACCAAGCATATGTTGATCTCTGATCTAGTACAACCAGAATATTGCCTTGTGTCTCCCATTAAATAAACAGATACATCATAACACTAAGGAAAGCAGCTGAGATCCATCTGTCTCTAGATCTCTCAATAGACCCTTATTTTCTTCCAGCTTGACTAGAATAAACGTTCTGGTCTTCCAGCTGCATCTCTTCCTTCACCTCTATGTATACTAAATGCATCTACTAAGGTCATCTACCTGTCGTCTACATAACTTCCATTTCTCCAGTGCTATAATTCTTGTATTGGCTTCCATTTATGTCACACATATATTACTTTACATATAAAAACAAATGCACACATAACTTGCCATCCCCATATAACCTACCATGCATAATAAAGTAAGCTACTAAGGGACTTAACTATGGTAACATTTTGTCACAAAATGGCAGGAGAGCTTCTTGTATGTTTAAAAGAACACCATACAATGATATTTATACATGATACATTGGTGGAAGTTGAATGTGCGAGAATGGCTTTTACATTTCTGGAGATCTGTAGTTGCATTAAATGATGCAAGGTGTATTCGCCAATTAGCCTTACAATGGCTCTCGGTTCCCTCCTTCCCTACACCTCTGTCCACGGATAGCTAAAACACAATCTCATGATTCAGCTCGGAGGAAGTGATGAAACAAACACAAAATGGATTCCTATACTCAAACAGATTCTTTAAAAAAATAAAAAATAAATAAAGAGGCTTATACAGTTGTAATGTTATTCGTTTGGTACATACTTGACAAACAAGTATCCTTTCTCTTTAACTAAAGTGATCCTTTAAGCCTTTGACACTTACCAACATTTGTCTTATTAGATATGAATGATCAAGAAGAATTTCAAGATGTGGCCTTTAAAAATATATAGACAAATTATTATTTTAAGCTGTTGAAAAAACAACTGTGAAGTGATTTATCATAGCTGTTTAGTGATTTGGAAAATCAATATTTTATATCCTGTGTTTTGCTATATTTAATCGAGGTGACAGAAGTGAAAATAAACGACCATGTCAACAAACTTTTGCATCACTCAACAAAAAGGGACTAAGAAAAAGCAAAAGAAAATGTCATTTATGACAAAATGGAACAAATAAGTCAAGAGCGCTTACAACTTAAAAGTAGGAAAAAAAATCCGAGATTATTATTGTTTATTACTATGCTTGAAACACATGTATAGTGAGATCAAAATATGAGAATTTATAATACATCAGCGATTCACAAATGCTTTTAGCCATTGAGCTGTTGCTCCTAAAATTTTAGCTATTTGACAGGTTTTGTTAAGCCCTGTATTAAGTTATTTTTCATTGAACATAAAATATTTAATTAGAGAGCGAAAAGAAAGAAAAATAATCTTAAAGAACAATTTAAATAGTTTTAAAGGTGTAGATCTATGTTTAAATAATTATTAGAATGTAATTTCTCAGGTGGCAAAAAAAAATGTTTGAATAATCTAAAAATATTTGTACAACGTTTAGATAAAATGTTGGTGCCCAAAATAAAAAACTACTCCTGTATATAGGGTGGGAAGTGTAATGTGCTAGGAAGTGCAGTCTGTCCTTCTCCAAATACATTTCCTATGTAAAAGAGCAAATACAGGAGCAGTATTTTATCTAAACTTTGCACCAACATTTCTATATTATTTGTGGTTTTCTTTTTCAATACTATGATAAAAGACGGAGTTAATTTGATTTACAATTACTCAAAACAGATCTGGACTTTCTAACATATTTCTGTGGTGATTCCAAATACATTTTTGTTTAGTCAAGTATTTTTTTAATTAAATTATTCTACTTTTTTTTTTCTTCTAAGAAAGCTAGCTAATCAAATATATAGGATCAGGCCTTGACAAGACCCGAGAGCTAGGGAGGCACAATGTTTTGGCTGACTCCTAACTTATGAGAATATTAACCTGGATGCCGCTTGACTTTCAGATAGAATTGTCAAACCTTGGATTGTGCGTTTGCTTCATTCAGTAGTGTCCAACTCCCCATTACTTCATGGACAGCAACACACCATGCCGATTTACTTGGTATTCATGGCAGAGATACTGGCGTGGGTTGCCAGTTCCTTCTCCAGTGGGCCACAGCATACTACTCCTGGTATTCCTAAGTGATCTCCCATCAAAGTACTGACCAGGCCCAACCCTGCATGTCTTCAGGGTGGTGTGACCCTTTGGTATCCTGCCTGACTGAAACAAACCCTGGTTGCAGTGGTGAAAGCACTGGACCCTAACCACTGGACCACCAGGGAACCGAATCCTTGGATTAGTCAGCTCTTAACATTTTATATAACTCTGTGCTTTATAGATGTTTACTGTAGAAGAAATGTGCACAAAGTTTAAGTGGGATCCTTCCTATGCTAATGTTGTTGCATGTAGTGGTGAATGAAGAAGAGAGAAGCACCATTTTAAAATGATGATCATCACTCTGAAATATTTACACACATACCACTCAAATATTGCAGAAGATTACTATGCAAGGAGGGATAACAAGTCAGAGTGACAGTTTTACATAGCAACTCGTAATCATTTATACATTCAGAATTTCATTTTCTATCATCATGACATAACTAGTAACAACAAACACAAACATGCAATTTGGGGAAAGCAAGAGGAACAAAACTGGGAAAATATCTTGACAAAACCATCACTGAAGTAAAGCAAGTGCATTAAAAAAAGGACATGGAACACAACTGTTTTTTTTTTTGTTTGTTTTTTTAAGCACTAAAAAGAGCATGTTTTAAAGTTTTTACAAAAAAAAAATTTTTGCATTAAGAATTAATTGAGAATTGATCCAGAGGAAGGCAAACATTTATCAACAATTAGTCGGCAAAGTACAAAGATCAGAGGAGATCTAAAAAGGTTGAACTTGATGGACTAAAATTATTTTTTCAACCTCCGTTACTATAACTATGTAACAAATACCTGTTTAAATGTCTTTGAAACGATTATGAAGTGCACAGCAAATACTTTAGGCTGTAGATCATATTGGTAAGCACCCAAGAGAAGTTAAACTTCTGAAGAAGTTTTTGTTCCCCAAGGCCTTTATTTGAGAGAAGAGAACACACTGTGACACATTATCAAATACTCTCTGATTTAAAGAAAATAAAATCTTTCCATGTCCTTTTAAAAAATTAGGACAAAAGAACATAAAAATTTAAAAAAAGATACAACTGTGCCCTGTTTTAAGCATTGATGAATACTACGACTATTTTGTAGTGAAGGTGCCTTCCGATTATGTATACAGTGCAAGTAAGAGCCATGTTGTTGACATAATTTAAATATTACATTTATAATCATTTTTTTGGACAAGTAACGGAATAAGAAAAGATATTTTGAATATGCAAATTAATTACTTTTTACAAATTATTTCAATGGTAGTTAAAGCCATTTTAGGGCATTGGCTTCAACCATCAGAAGAAGGTGTTTTTTCAAGATTTAAAGTTTATTTTTTCCACACTGATTGGATAGAGGAAATAATAGATAAAGAAGCATATGATTTTACAGACTCAGGATCCATATATGTAAATGCTGGCTATAAACAAAATTAATTAAGGGAAGAGTAAATGTTTAATTATGATTGAACACACCGAGAAGATGGCTAGAGAGACACGATTTTGCTGTTTAGTATAGATACAGTAGCCATATAGCGAGTGAAGGATACACCAAGATCCTTCCAAAAATTATTACAGTTTAAACATAGGATTAACATATTTTCTGAATTGTATTATGCATGATTTACTGTCA